>VXBX01007003.1:1477694-1531357 GCA_013400415.1 Scytalopus superciliaris | reverse complement strand
ATGAGCATTAATCTTTTTGAAGAAACCCTTTAACCAACATTTAACCAACAAGGAAAAGGATATATCCTCAGATACTTACAGTTTTTCAGCAAGTGGGACAGATTCATCAGAATGCCTTACAAACAATAAATGAAGGAATTCTAGAAAAAATCTTGAGATAATAAAAAAATATTCCTTCTGTTTATGAAAAATGTTCTGCCCAAGGTTAGATAGGAAGGTTTTGAAAGTATTAGGAACTGAATACAGATTTCCTAAATCTCTGTCTTAGGGGTTTAACCACCCATGTTATTTCATCTATACTGACTACAAAGTGTCAGCATGGCTGACAATAAGCTTCAGTATTTGTTGATTCACTTAAATTTCTTTCTAAAAGTAAATTACACCTATCTGTATGACAATAGCGTTCATACTGACATTTTTTACATGAAAATCTAGTCTAACACACCACATGAAAAAGGAAAACTAGTTACTGTGAGAGCCACAGACTCTAACAGAAATACTATCGCCAGAAACAAATGATACCACGTTTAAAGACAGCACCAATTTCCTGTGGTGTTTGACAGTAGGGATAGTATAACTAGAATTTTCATTATGCTGCAAACTTGATACTTGTGAGAGGGGAAAAATCAAAATAAGAGGAGTACCTTTTTAACAATTTCCACACACTAAAAATTCAAAAGGAAAAGTATCAGGACAACTAGGCTAATCTTGCTTTCTATAATGTAAAATTTTCCTTCTGGCAGTACTGGTATACTCAGTTTTCCAAGAGTAAAAAAATAAATTTTCTAGCATGTCAAGTATAATATTTTTAAAAACTTTAAAACATATTATTATATCAAATGTAATGTTACAAGCTGAAATAAATGTTATATATAAATATGAAAAACACACACAAGTCCAGACAAAATCATTGAAATAAAACATTTTATCATATCAAAACCACAAATTTTTGAAATGAATTCAGAAAATTGTTCAATTAATTTCTATTCTTATTATTGAGAAGTTATCAAAATAAGGTGCTCCCACAAAGCTTTTTTATTGCACTAAAACCACATTTTATCTTTTATAGAGAAATATGTTCCATTAAAAATATTTTAACCAGTCTGGAAGCAGATGAGTTCATGTAATCTGCTGGCATGTGTTACAGAATCTATAGAGGCTTTGAACAATTAGTTTCTGTGGCTGGGAGGCCTTGACTTTTAAATTGGTATTTAAGAGTTTTGGAGTTTTGTTTCCACTCCTTGAATACCAACAGAATGATCAGGGTGCTGTTCCATCACATACATTCAAGAACTCAAGGGCTAAGAATGACTGAGTTAGGTACTGAAAGCACACAGGGATAAAACAGAAAGGAAATGCATGCAAGGGCTGCCACAAAAGGTCTCCTGCATAGAGATTAAGGTGGAGCAGGGCCATTTCAAACCCGCTTTCTCCAAAAGAGAAAGATTGGATTTCTAAACCTAATTAACATGCAGCATAAGCAATAATGTTAGCAGCCACATATTCCCTCTTCATTCTGTAAATACTAAAGCACAAAAGAGAAGCCAGCCTAATTAAATGCTTCCATCAAAAATGAGTAACATTTACCTCTCTTTCTGCAGCCTGTCTGTGGAATACATTACATGTCTAAAGTCTAAAGTTTGCCTGGTCTTTAAACACACTTGCCCAAAGATACTGCTAAATACTAACATTGGCCTTGATCTCAACACTGTTACATCTGTGCAGCGGTCAAAGCTGCCGTGTCAATCTGGCAGGGTTCAGGCATTAATATGCTGTTGCTTTTACACCTTAGTTGATTCGGGAGAAACTTGTTTCACCAGAGGTGAACTCACTACTGCAAGCTGGTCCTAAGATGCAGTCTGTGTGAGAATGTGAGGACTAACATCAGCAAAACAGACCACTTGTGTATTTCTTTTTCCTTTGCATGACTATTATTATTATGCATACATGCTTGGGTTTTTACTTAGCTCTATAGTTTAATCTTTACTTGATCCTACAAGAGCAAGTTGCAGAATATATGCCTATATGTGAACATTTGGCAAAGCATATTTTTTTAAATAAGACATTGTTCTAGTCTCACGATTCATATAAAAGATCTCATACTATTGTGGACACAAAGAGTTATCCAGGAGAATACCTAACTACACAAAAATGTCTGCTTTAATTTATTGATTCATTTTGGACCATCATGGGAAACTTAGGGCCTAAAAATATCTTACCCATAGGCTTTATGTTCACATTTCATATGTACTGGGAATGACTGCCTGTATTAGAGGCCCTTGGTACCTGTTGCTGAAGTTTCTGTACTCAGTATTTTTCTTGGATTGGACTTGCGGCCAACTGGTTGTAATTGACCCTCTACTGGGACAAGTTAGGATAAGAACATATGCCTTTCCTTAAAGAGAGAGAGAGAGAGTGTGAGAGAAAGAGAAAGGGAGAGAGAAAGAGAAATATCACCAGTATTTATTTTAAGCTGCCTTCATTTCCAACTTTTCTGGCAGAATGTCAAGCTTCTGTCATAATGCAGAACTCTAGTTAAAAGCAGCTCCTGGAAAAAAAGACTACATGAGGAACTGTACCTAAGTAAAATATAAAATTTAAGAATGGAGCAGCAGAGTTATTTCTGCCCTGTAGGGTAGATAGTCCACTTGATATTGCCATAAGATTTCTGCATATGAAATGCCGGGATGGCATCTCTCTTTAGGGCAGTCATTAGTCAATTTGTCATACTTCACACAAACATAAATTACTATATTAAACTGCAAATGTGAAAACCTCCAATGGTCCTTTACCTCAGGCCAACTATTTCCAGGCTAAACAGACTTGACTCTGAGCTTTAGCAGCAATTGCAACAATTCCATGAGAAACTCAAAGGAATTACTGGCTGTACCACGTGAAAATATTAACATTCTATCTAATATTTAGTACATGAAAAACAAACTTTATTTTTAATAAACTTTTGCATGCAGAAAAACACATTAAAAAAAACCAAGCTAGTGTTTTTACACGAGCCTTTCATGCTACACATTAAGTTTTTGTGCATGTAAATGGAAATGACCATCATCTTATCTTCATTGATGACCTCACACTCACACTAGCTTCATTCTCATTTTGGCATATAAAGCAAACGTTCCTCTGAAATCAGCAGTCCATTAGGAATGGAATTCAACACCCCGTTGTTCCTGTCCTAGTGCCCAAATACAAGATTACAGGTATAAACCTACTAGAAATAATCCCTTTTTTTTCTTTAGATGTAGGCAAAAGTTTACTCTTTTGAAAACTGCCATACATAATCCTACCAAAGGAAGATCAATACTCTTTCCATTTTCAGACCCAAAGTTAGACAGTAAGTTGTAAAACACTGACTGATGAAATCTGGTCCCCCTTGAGACAGGTGAAATTCCTTCATTCTTCACTGAAATGCTCCAACCTTTACCATAAAATACCACAATGGGGAATACCCTGCACAGCCATAGGATTCTGTGCCATCCTTAGTAAATACAAGTATTTGGTGTCACTATTAGGCATTGCTTCCAATAGCCAAATCATCAGTCTATCAGTATCTGCCGTGTCCTAATGAAACATTTACCACATAATTTAACCTCTCGCAGTGGTATCCACAACTACCACAACAAAAGCCACACATTCCTGACTAACTGTTCATGCTCAACACTAGCTTTGTTCTCAACAGACATCAGAGCATTAAAACCAGCAGTCTGTCTTAGCTTAGAAAACTTTTTTAACAGTTGTATATAAAATATTGAAACTAGGGTAATGTCACATAGAGACTCAGTGGCTTACAACTTACTAACAACGAGCAGGTATTTGTAACCTAACAGTTTCTAGCCAGATGAAAATTGTTCCTTCTTAGGTGGTACTGTTGGTCCCAGCAGGCAAAACAAGGAAAGGCCTTTTCCACAAGGAAAAAGCAGTACTTGTGTGCCATACACACACTTCTCACTCTCCTGCATATTGTTCAACTCATGTCTCTCAGTCCTCCTGCTCCTCCCTGACCCTAGCTGCATTTCTGCGCCCATAAGAGCTTTAATGGACTTACAAGGTATGTAATTGTTGTGTGTGATTTCATCAGCAGCAGCCAAGCAGCCTCGGGGGGCCAGGAGGGAAGTAATATTAGATGACAACAGAGCATCTGTTCAGTTTTATTTTAACACACCAGCCAGTCATGGAAAAAAACATTTTTCCTAATTGTTGGTATGAATACAAGGATGGCATTAAAATGGACAAAATGCCCATGAGCTACACTGCCACACACAGCAGCAGGTATGGTTGGAGTCTTTGGAAGTACACATGAGAAAACTGTCTCCAGTTGTCTTGCAGTTCCAGCTCAGGCATTCACCCATCCACCATCAAGAGGGAATTGTCTCCTGACACAAAAGTAATTCTGCAGAGAAATTCCTGTATTCTGGATAGTGCATAGACACTTTTCATAAGGCAAAAAACCCATAGATCTCACACTGCTTTTTACACTGTTGGCAGGTGAAGATAATCTGAAAAAATGTTAAATTATGCAGAATGAGAAAACTTTTCTGTCTCTCTGTTTCTTTTTTTAAAGCAGAAACTTGATCTCTTCTATGGATTTAAAGCCATAATTTGGTGCAGTCAAGAAGTTTATAAGAGCTATGTTATCAAAACTGGAATCATCAAGTAATTGTATCAGACGACACTGTTTATGTACAAGTATAATCACACCAGATTCTTTTTTCCTTTTTCTTTCCCTTTTTTTGTTTCCTTTGCATAGATCCACTTAATCCCGCCCCTTCGTGTGGGCAAATGCTGACAGTTGCATGACAAGGAATGTTTCCCTTTGTAAAAGCCTACTTCCTCTCTGTGTAGTTTTAGCCTAATTGAAATGTTTCCTATTAAGCTCAATCAGGGCAGCAATTATCTAATTACTCACTTATGCTTTTCCAGTCAAAAATTGTACAACCAAGCATATTAGAGGGTTGCATACATATTTATTACTGGTTTTATATGTCCCTGTTTAGGTATAAGCAGGAGCCAAACATTTTTGCAATACTTTTGAATTGTCCCTAAGTCAGTTTTTGCTATTATTTTCTACTACTTCGTGTCATATATCCACTTCTATGCCTCATACCTATTCTGCAGTAGGTAGATGATAATTTCAAGTCACAAACCCATTTCATATCAATGGGCTTTGCATAAATAAGCTTGTAAAGGTCAAACAATCCAAAGGAACTTTTAGTCTTTCAAATGCACCACACTTATGACAAAACTCAGGTGAAGAGGAATTTTACAAGACTTTCAAAACCCCCACATCTTCTATATCTAGAGGTCTTCTTTGGAAAGACCCTTGAAACCAAGAGTATCAGTGCTGCAGGTGATCTATAGTCTTAAAGGAGACATACAATTAACTTATTGCCATAAAGAACCATGGGGTCAATAATGATTATTTTTTTATTAAAGTACAACAGAAATTACACTACATACATGTATGCCAGTCTTGGCTGGCTACCTAGTTCTTGCTCTATATGTAGACTGCTATAATTTTGTTATTTCTCTGAATGAAAATACTTCTTATTGATAAATTATTTTTTAAAAAACTGTTTTTAGTGCATGATACTTTGTTTCAGAATGCTGCTCTTGAAGGCAGCAACAACATTGTACTAAACCATCTTTAGACTATCTTTATACCATGCGATATGTTCTGATTGGAATTAATTTTACTGATTATCTTTTCAAAACTGAATTGTGACTTTGGACTCCACAGTTCCCAGGGTTATAACCTAGCACACCACATAATAATAGCTGTATTTTCGGAATGGTGCTGAGCAACCATCCATAGAAACCTAAGCCTATTCCCTTATCCCATTTTAAGAACTCAAAATCTATGTCCCTTTTTTATGGGTACTTGAATTGCATAGTTTGGATCACGACCACTTAAAGCTTCATTTGAAGGCTAGAAAGTTCTTCCCAGGTCCAAAATAATCTTGTTTTCCAACTGAGCCTTCTCAGAGTGATCCTTCCAACATGGTTATAGCTATAAAAAACACAGTACTCCTTCAGTAGCCTCATGCTGGTTGATTTTCATACAGAAGCCTCTTTTCTGTGAGGTAGATTATAGCAGAAACACAGCCACAGAAAACTTCTGTCCTTATGTTGCAGAAATGCCACAGCTTTGACTCTTCACATAAGGCTTCCTGTGATGCATGACAAAAATGACTGAAAAATTCCCTTTGATTTTATGTAGTCCATAAACAGAAGGATAAGTCTTTTTATAACACTTACCAGTGTCAGAATAAAAGGACTGGACATGGCAGCTAAACACTTGCTGTTTCACCAAACAGTATGTAGAAGGGCAGAAGACCCAACCCATACTCTCACCTTCACATTAGTAGGTGCCTGGGGAGAAACTGTGCTCATGTGCAAGAGAACAGCAGTGCTGTCTGCGGCAGGAAAACCTCAGCCTTCCTGCAGGGATTTTGTCTTGGTCTGCAGAACATCAGGCGGTTCAAGCACATTCACCCTCTCCTCCTTCCCAGGCCACAGACAGATCATCAAAGACAACTTGGTACTTCTTTCAAGTTCCAAGTTACTTTATCAGTAAAGACTGCTTCAGATTTATGGGAGTATTTAACCATTTTAAATAGGAAGAAATAAAAAGCACCAAATATTGAATATTTAATGAAAACAAAATTAGACAGAATCCCCCTATTAAAACTTATCAGTCAGGCTGTAAGAATTAATGTGGCAGAGGATGATTCTAGAGTTACAACTGTATTATCCCCTATGGATGAGACATACTATGTGTATATGGATTTAAAGCACACACATGCAGTGAGTCTGGAAACACTTAGCAGTGACATCCTGCACTAGTGTGTAGGAAACTTATCTTTAATTTCTAGATCCAAGACATCTGGGGCAAAAGTAGAACTAAATTGTGTTCATCACATGGCTGCCCTTCATTAACTTGCAGATTGTAATACTTTTTTGTCGTCATGTTATGAACATATCCTGTTGTCTATATTTTAAAATGAAAATGTTCATTGTTAGGATAATTTAAAAAAAAAAAGAAAGAAAGAAAAGGAATTTCAGGCTTATGTTTTCATAGCTAGAATGTAAATGGATACTTATGCAGCATTTAATAAATTCAAGAAATGCACTGTTTTTCCCACCACCTGACTGGTACATTGCTTCATATACATTATCAACAAAAATACAGCTGCCTGGAGTTTCTGGGAGATATACGTACACAGCACACACTTGCAACCCATATACATGAAGGTAATATCCACATGAAAAATTGGAGAGGTATGTGATACCCATGACTACATCACCTGCCCACTAATCCAGCTCCCTCAGAGTTACTCTAACATTCCAAACTCCTGAGCAGCTTCAAACAGTTGCCACTGAAGCGGGAAAAAAGTAAAAAGGAAAGGAAAATAAGCAAAATAGCTCTAAACCTCCAAATCTGACAGTGAAATGATTCTCCTTTTCATTTTCTCTTATGTCTCTACGAAGTATTTTCTGAAATTAAACCATGAGCAACCTCCATGTGAACTGCAAGATAAATAAAGGCAATTTTTAATCGAATTTTGAACTTATATCATAGAAGTGATATAATACCAAAATGCAGCCCTTTTCCTGATGAAATTTAACATTGGAATGGCATTAATCAAGAAGATTTATTCTAACAGCTGCAGCTATGATGAACAGTTCCAATTTTAAAAAGCATTGATCCAATTTTAAAAAACATTGAAAGATACAGAATTCCCAATATCCCAATGCAATGATTGCATCCTTAAGAATGAGTACAAAGAAACAGTCTAGCTGCAGAGATTTTAATTCAAACTCAAAACCCCCCCCAGGCCTACTATAGTATTACAATATAACAACTTTGAGGGTAAAACTGCTGTAATTATAGCAAAAATACAACCCACATAGTCCTTGATATTACATGAGAAATACATTCTTAATATCTAGCTTTATTAGGGCTTGTCAATGACAGGAAACTTCTCATCGCCACCAGTAATAATCCAGATGGCGCAGAACAGGAAAAGATACACAAAACTTCCTAGAGGATACAGACAATGACACATAAAAAAGCTTCATTGCATAAAACACTCTGTGGCATCATTGCAGTTCCCTGTATAAATAAGTAAGTCTGTGGATCAGGTACACCTGAGCTTTAATCAGCTGAAGTCCATGCATTACATGTTATCAATAAGAAAATTTTATAGTGGTGTTTACTATCTCATATCTACCCGGTAATATCAAGTCTGTGAATAGCTCATATGTGTAATGTAAGGACAAGAGCAGTGCTGCTGAATTCAAGTTCTAACTATTAAGTAGGTAGATGCTCCAGCAGAGAAGACAACAGCCTAGAATTTTGGTACAGCAAATTATTTTCTTAATTGTTCATTCTTCTGTCAATAAGTTGTTTGGATGATTTAAAACATTTGAAGTACAAACTAACACCAATACTTTTGACTCTTGATTTGAGTCCAATACAGCTGCCAAAATGCTAAGACTATATTCTCACTGGTTTCAAACACTGTAATAGGCTGCCCAGAAGGGCTGTGGAATTTCGACCCTCAGAGATGTGGCAACTCAACTGGACATGGCCTGAGCAGTCTCATCTAACTTTGACCTCCTTTTGAGCTGGACCAGATGACCTCCTTATTAATAGAATAATATAGTCATGTAAGTGCTAATTGTAGTGGCAACAATATTAACAAGAGTCTACAAGACAAAAAGCTCCACATGAATATATAACCCTAAAGTCAAACATCTCAAAATTTCCTATTAATACATAATCCAAGTAAAATGCAGAATTTTTCAATTACACCTCTGTTTAGATTTCTTTTGTCTTATAAAAAGGGATATACCATGACTATGAAACAGATACTATTCAGATGGAAATTCATTCCATCTCATTAAACAATTCAAATGATACACTTGAATGAGGATAAAATTTTAATTAAAAAAGTTTAATTCAACTGTAGAGATTACTTGGATATACAAAACAATTCTGATCCTTTTGCAAAGATAAAGCTTTGAAAAATATAAATGATCTGAAAATTGCATGGAGTAAGTTTTAAAAAAAGTTTTGATACATACAAGCAATACAAATCCAGAAAGAAACTGCAAATAAAAGGACATTACAGTTCTGTATTCTATTATGATTACATAATTGCTAAATAATTAGTAAAACAACTGATTAAGAATTCTATTTTTATGATACATGTTAATACTTAAAAAATTTAGACAGTTAATACCAATAGCAGTAGGAGAACAAAATATAAAACATAGTATTTAACCTAAAAAATATCTTCATACTGCTGAGGATATATGCAATGGAAATAAAAGAAAGATTCATTAAAAATAGCTACTGCTTATTAATTTTTCCTGATGCCAGTAAAATTGAAATGCAGAAATGTTAAGAGTGGAGAGGGAAGGAACTAGGACGATTAAAATCCTTAAAATCTTTAAGTTATTGTAAAGTCAATAAGGCCAATGAGGATTGAGAACATTACAAAAGTCCCAACTGTATGTATTAAATAAAAGAATGGAAAAAACATGCACAAAACATGAACATTTTTATACTAAAAAGAACAGTGTTTCAACTATTATTGCTCTGTCTGATGAGCAAACCGCTTGCTATAAGAATAGTGAAAGCTGGAAAGCATGATCTGTACCATTTACCTCACTGATTCTCAAAAAAAACATGATGTCAGGATCCTGATGGTAGGTGGTCTTTGAAGAGAATACATTGATTTCATATAATACAGATTCAATTTAAAGTGTATGTGGAAATAGACAACGAACATCCAGAGCACAAACCACACTATATTACCTTTGTACACAGATATGTAACAGTGCAAATTCCTCCAAATTAAAGGTTAAACTACTCCCAGAGGAAAAGCAGTCTAGCCAGCACCACAGCAATATAATCACGTTACAGACCCCGGAGGAAGTTAGAAGCCATCAGGACAATCGCCTTTGGACTCCACTATAGAGCTAAACACTGCTGCCAGTAGCCGATTTTCCACACGTGAGAATCTGTTTTTAAAAACAGCTCTAATCCATTTTGCAGCAAGTACCACAGCCTAAACACTCAGATGAAGCAGGAAATGGTCAAAATGTGGCTGCCTTATCCATGTGGAACTATTTCCCATGTTCTCACTAATAAATATTCAGCCACTGTAGTTTTCCTTTTGTCATTTCATAAGGATATACTGGCCTGCTATCGTATCCCTTTTGAGACTGTAGGATGTGGAAATTTTTTTCTGCTTGCTATTTCTTTTTCATCTTCTATTTTATTTTTTTTTTTTAACTTTAGCTCACTTTGGAATTTTCCATTAAATGATCATTAAATACAGAGATCATTAAATACTCCCATTTATTCACTTATGTTTCACAGAATTACAGAATATGCTGAGTTGGAAGGGACTCACATGGACCGTCAAGTCCTACACAGGGCCATCCCCATGAGTCACACCATTTGCCTTTGAACATCATCTGGATGCTTTTTTGAACTCTGTCAGGCTTGCTGCTGTGACCACTTCCCTGGGGAGCCTGTTCCAGTGCCCAATCATCCTCTGGGTGAAGAACCTTTTTCCAATATCCAACCTAAACCTTCCCGGACACAACTTCAGGCCATTCCCTCTGGTCCTGTCACTAGTCACCACAGAGATCAGCGTCTGCCCCTCCTCTTCCCTTTTGTTTGTTTGCCTTCTTGCATTCCTGCAACAAAACACCCCCTCCATGCAGCATGGGTAAAGGATGAACTGGCAGTTATTCTTTGGGACACAGCCATAGAGGACACATCTGGAACCCCAGAAGGTGGGGGATAAATCTCTTCAGGCTGCAGAGAATTCAAATCACATCTACTTTTTGTGCTTGTCCATAACAATTATACAACAAAGAGCTGTAACAACAGCTGTATCTTGCTCTCAGGAGAGACATTCACAGTTTGGATCCCAACTGGATGAAGTACTGAAGTACTCACCGTGCAACTCTAAAACATGCATTTCAATGGAAAAGAGGATGAGAAATCCCACCCCCAAAACGGTACTGTTTTGTACCAACTCTCCCTTCAGATACACTTAATTTTCTTCATTGACTGCTCCAGTTGCTTAACTCTCACAACTCTGTGCTCCTGAGATACTTGAACACTTAATTTTTAACTACTCTCATTCTTAAATTGAATGTGTTATGGACATCCTGCTGGTAGGCCACTCTTTTTCTATCACCACCTAATTTCATGTTGCAAACACCCAGAGCTGACAAGCCCTGGTTCCAGCCACAGAGCATGAGAACACTATGAGCCTAATGGCATGATTTGCTACAAGCTGGGCCTCATAACAAGCAGGAGAGAAACAGCATTTTGTGGTAACAGTGCCATACAAAAGAACCATAAGCAGCACATGGCTACTTTATGCTGAGTCTATTGCCGAATCTCAGTGTGTTCCTGAGGTAAATGTGTGCTGTAGTTCAACTTCTGGCAGTCAAATAATTAAACAGAACTTCCAGTCTAGTCCTGAGAAGCTCCTTCCAAAGATCTAGAAACTCACTTCAAAAGAAACTGCCACAGAGCATTTTCTCTAGAGACTTTTCATTCAGCTTGGCATAGCAGTCATCTTTTCTGTCCAATTGTTTCTCAGCTAAAAAGCACATCCTTTTCTCAACTGCCAGCTTATTCATTTAGTTAAGACACACAGCCAACATGTCACACTTTCCAACTTGCTTAGAATTCAGTCTTATAACACCTTCTTCTCTCACATGAGGAATTATTCCTGGGGTTCAATATAAAGTCATATTTTCTTTAGATTTAGTCTCAGCAAAATATATTTGTCTGCTGATGCAATAATTGCCAAAGTATATTAATAAGGGATAACTGAAAAAGTAAACATATATCTGTAACTGATGATATGAAGAAGCCTAATCATGAATTAATTTTTTAGTCACTAGATACAACATATCCTCAATGTTATACCCTCTCATATAACTTCATATAAATTTACTAAAAAAATGTTATTTATAATGGCCTTTCACAAAGGCATTAAGGATGTACCCAATGATGCCAGATGTTGAGAACTCTCAGTTCCAATTATTTTTAATGAGAGCTGAAAGTATTCTGAACGTCCACCCCAGCTGCTAGTTAAGTAGTGACCTTGCAGTCACACTGGAATTCTGAGTCCTAGTAAAATTATGCAAAAATACAGCACCAAATTGAAGCAGACAGGTCAGCCTATTTTCAATTCACTGTTAAAAATGTCCACTTTTACTCTCTCTCTGGGTCTGATTCATTTCTACCTGTTTTTCCTCTCCATTTTATTCTACTGCAGTGACCAAGTAAAAAACCAGCTGCCCAATTCCTACAAGCTCATGCTAAAATACTAAAATGTTTTCCCATGCCATTCAAGTTTCATATCATTTGAGATGCCCAGCTCTCCCTGCCCAATACTGCGGACTGCAATCTAAGCTTTGAGAATGTGCTGATACTTAACAGTTGCATATTGTTGGAGGATAAGGGAGGAAGATTTCCTACTGAGCCAATTTATCTGAGATGTAATAATTTTCCCATCCTCCCACAAGGATTATAGAGACAGGCAGGTTTGTATTCAGAATAATATGGATTAAAAATCCAATATTACAAGGAAAATAACAGAATGTATAGTTTCTCACAAGCTGCAGCTAATACATAGCAAACATAGTTTAAATACACTGTTTCCCAGAGGTAAATGAGGTTTTCACCTACATTTCTATGGAAAAGGGAATATTGAAGCTTTCAGACTGTTTCTTGCCCCTCCTACAGCTGGAAATAGTGATAGGAATTGTAAACTGAATTTGGAGAAGGACAGACTGAGGGCATCTGCCTCGAATTATGTTGGAAGCAACTGTGACATAGTATGCTTGTACTTAAATAGATGAATTTCTGTGCACTGCCAAGATTATGATTCCTAGTCTGCCTCAGTCTCTACCTCTATTTCTTTTGGCTCTAATCAAGGCAGAACCAGAGACACTGTATGACTTTCCTAGAGAAATAAAAAGGGCACAGACATAGAATCCAGTTATCTCAATTCAACTAGTTAACATGCATCAGCTGAACCATGGTAACTGCCTTTGTACCAATTCTTAGTCCTAGGAAGACATGCTTGTTTGATCTGCAGGCCAAACAACTGACAGAAAGCAAAACTGTAAAGCAGTAATAAAATGTGCTTAAAATTGAGCTTTTGGAGTCTGAGCTAAAATTAAAATAGGATCACTAAGCTCCTCATTCTCCACATTCGTTTTAAGGAACCCATGGAGCAATACCAAGGAATGCACCACACATATATTTGCTTCTCCCAACAGTCTAATACAATATTTTAAGAACCGAATGAATACACAATAAAGTGCTCCAAAATTACTCTGTAGTAAACAGAAGTCCACTTACTGTTTTGGGTCCATCTTGCATGGATTTAGTCCTATTTAGCTTTAAAAGAATGAGAAGGCTTACAAAGGCTACTTAAGTGCAAAATCACTAGCCTTTTTCCCATGCACTGAGGAAGCCTTAAAACTATAGTTTTTTTCACATGAGGTGTCATTTATCTCATTTACCACCTTAGGCAAAAAGTCAGGAATCTAGTTGAAGGAAACAATTTCCCATTCAACCAGGACTGATAAAAGCTTTGTGGGAGAACGTGTGCCCACACTTTTGATACCAATCTTGGGACAGTTTTGGACAAGATGCCTCTCACTGTGGACTTTAATACAGGAAGCTTAGATAACTAGCTTAGACTAGACACTGAATTTATGCATGGATAAAATTAAAGGAGACCTCTAGAAACTCAAACCATGTGTAAAAACTTCAAAACGTACAATTGGCCACTGAATGTAAGGTTATATTAACCTCATCAAGAGAACCAGATAAAGAACAACAGAATGAAAGCAAACAGAACCACCAAAAACATTCATTGTTGCTGTTTAGGTTTTATTTTCTATTTTCTAAAACTGAGTGCATTTGAAGTCAGTACTTCATTAGCAAGAATTACACATACATATATACAAAGCTACCATGTGTCTATTCTTTTTTTAATATATATTTTTAGTTCTTGTGATAACTACAAATTAATATACTTTTGCTGCTCTAGGAACAATCATGCCCAAAGAAGTCTTACTAAAGCAAAATAATTTTATGTGTAAAATTTCTCAGGACTCTGCTCTCATTGTAAGAAACTTGGAAGGAAAGGAGAAACAATGGGCTGTTTTTCTAATATTTTTCCTCATTTATCAAAACTACTTCTTTATTTTGGATTAACTACAAATATGACATCCAAAATAAAAATCTAGAAAAGATGAGAACTCTGTTTTAATCTGACATTTTTGAGGTAGACATGAATTTGAAAAACTTCTTAGGAATAGAAGCATATTGAAGAACTGATACATAACATCAAGAAAACTGACTTTTACGCAGAACATTTTCTAAATCAGAATTTTTTCTTTCAGATTTGGCAGAAAATTTTAGGAGTAATGAGAGTTTTTAATTTTTCTACTTACCTTTTCTCAATGTTCAAATGTTTTTATGAGGTGTCAAGGAAAGAAGCAAGAGAGAAACAACTCTGCACAAAATACACTGAAACCAAAAAGTTGCTGGTGAAGTCAGGTTTCAAAAGGTCTGTTTGTACCCTGCTTCTCTCTTCTCAGCTCTCTTAAAAGATTTCCTAGCAAATTCCAATGACAGCATAGCAGATGGGACTTTCTCTACAAGACACGTATACCTCTCCATTTATTATCATCCTGTATGTATAGAAATGTACATAAGGAAATAAAATATTTATTTGCTAATGATGCTTTAAGAACATTTAGATGATAAATATACCAAAACACATAGCACATTACTCAAAACTCACTGCATCAAGGTACAACAGCATTAACATTAAAAAGGTATTACTAGGATTTTAAAGAGTAATTCTTTCAGAAAGAGGTAGATCATTTCAATGAAGATAATTTTTCAAGTCCTCAAATACTAAGTGACTCTCATGCTCCTAAGTTAGGAGCATCAGACAATGACCTAGTTCCACAGCCCAGTCAGCTCTTGTCATGCTCCGGACCAGCTGAAGAGCTGGACTTCTCCACACTATCAAGTGCGGAGCACATTTTGAAAGAACTCTAAGCAGTAACTTTCTCAGAGTTATTACCTCAGTCCTTTAGAAGTAAATAGGAACACACTTGCAGAAATTAAAGACTCCTGTGCTGCTTTACAAGAAAAGGGGATGAACAAAAACACAGAAGAATATTGTATTCTGAAAAAGTTAGTAGAAATTATTTTTTCAAGTAAAAATTGAAGTGCATCTCAAAAAAAAATTTGCAAAAAATAAGAAAAACAAATCAATCACTTATACTGATAAAGACACTACTACTCAGGCTGCCAAACTTCCACTGCTTTCCAGTATGGAGAACATTCAAAAAATGAGAAATGCAGGAGCTTAGTGCTTCCTTGCCTACACCCACACCCAAGGGACCTCAGCACAGAAGACAAAATGATCTGCCTTTTCTCAACAATTCATGTAATTCTGCTGTGTTTGTAGTTGAATATTTACTACAAACTAAGTATCTTTCTTCTTGCTAGGGAGCAGGTGGATATAGATGCACACATTGCTGGTTGCAGGGTGGGTCAGAATTTGTCTATCTTTTTTCCATACTGCAGCCTTATTCTATTTATCTGGATACGCTGATACTACAGTAATACTATTTGAAATGAACATGAAAACAGCACCTTAAGTATTTTATTTCATTATGCTTAAGTATAGGTAAACTACTGTTACGCAGTTAAAATTAAAACCATACTGGGCATATGAACTTCAATGCAGACTTGAGCCTGCTGTGCTCTGATATACGAAGGAGTTGTAAATCTCTGCCTGTCTTTGGTTGGCATCCAATTGGAAATTGATCTCCAATCATTTTTCTTTAAAGCTTGGGTATAACTCCAGAATCCTAGCCAACATTTCCTTTCTCAATAAAATAGGATCCAAACACACCTGAAGATGTGAGAGAGCTACAACTGAACTTACGGCAGATGCCACATTTGCTTACTCACTGCACCACCAGTAATGACAAATGCTACTTTGTGAAAGACTCCTCAGTTTTGAAAAATAGTATATAAAATAATTTTTAATATGCATGTATATATAAAATGGATTTTGAACCTATGCAGTTTTGTTTTGGTGGGTCCCTTAATGTATAAGCAGTAAAAGTTACAGGGATGTTTTATATTCCCAGTTCTTCATACAAATGGATTGAGAAAGCTGTTTCCAATACTTTGCCAGTCTACATTTTAATAGGGAAAAATAACTGCTGATTATTATGAAACAATGAGCCACATTTCAAGTAATTCAGCCAATCAGTAGAAAGGATTTGAGGCCTTCTGGTTTATATTTGTATGCAAACAGCTGTATTTCATTTTTTAGCTTCTTTGTTTTCCAAAGCTTTTTAACTTTTTGTCAGATAAAATCCCTGTTGTCATGGTGGCCAACGCACCAAAAAAATCAGGGTGGAGGAAGGGGAAGTTATAGGGAGTGGAAAGCCCCCCAGTTGAAGTAAAAAAAAAACCCAACAAACAAACAAACAAACAAAAAAGCAAAAACAAAAAAAAAACCAAACCAAAACAAAAAAACCCAAACACCAAAAAACACCCACAACCAAACACCTCACAAAAATAAAATTAATAAGAACAGGTTATCTGTTGGTAAAGTACTAGCTCCAGAATATATTACTTGGAATTATGATTACTGGTTATTGTAGTGATCTCAAATCACACAGAATAACTCACTTCTAAAAAGTAGTATAAAAAAATACTCCAGCATTCAAACTTGATGTCATAAAATTCCTAACTTCCTAATTTTGCTAAGAATTTATAACTTCCTTGGGAAACTGTTTGAATTTATTTTAATAAAGGAGTTGAGAAAGAATCAACACTGGAAGAAATCCAGCTGCAGTGCATGCAGTTCTTAAAAATTAAAACTAATAAAATAATTTCATGACTTTGTAGCAGTTTATTGCCTCTTTTGAGATTTACTTTAAAACTTAGTAAGTTTGTAGCACTATAAAAATCTGAGTAGAATTTCAGTAGGGTCAAAAAGTCTAAATCTAGCTGGCACTGCAAATTAAAATGAGCTTGGTATTCTCAGCTCAGACCTCCTGGGACAGAAGTTAATGTCAAAGAACTACTGTAATACAGAGTATAAATCCATAAGTGCTCCGTATTCCATGTACTTCATGCATGGAGCTTGCATGCTGGCTTAATCAAGCCTATATTTCAGTCTTATGGGAAGCTTTGATTAGGAAACATCCAAGAAATAATTGCAAGACTCAGCAGCCTAAAAGAAGAATATGTCAAGTTAGGCAATGGCCAGAAGTCTAGGCACAGAAGGGCTTCACAGGACAGAAGTCATTTTGTGCAGGAATGCATCTGTGTTTTCAATCTCGTCTCAAAAAACAGACACTTCTGAGACCATGGAGAACATCCAAAAGAAAACCCCAGCATTTAAATTAGTAGGCCAAATTCAGACTTGCTCCGAACTCCCTGACCTCCAGACACAGCCTTCTCATGACAAACATAGAAAGCAGTTAAAGTAACCTTTTAAATCCTTTCTCTCTGATATGGCCCAAGCTGACCCTCAAATTCCATGGGATGTTTTGCTTCAAACTAATCAGAAATGCAAAACCTACTTCTCTGAAAATTGTTTATGTACTATGTAAAATTGATTTTTTTTCCCCTTTAATACTAAAATTTGGTCCATCTGTTGAGAAAACAAAATATTCTAAATATATACAAAGAGTAGGACTGCTTCATTCCACTCGCTATATCCTGTGGTAGATGCATTTTCATCAGTATGTTTGTCTTGCAGACAAAATGAATATCAGATGGTGGTTCTGAAAAAGGGCAGACTTTACATGAAGTGATTAGTTTCAAAACCAGATTTTTATTCTTGATAAATTATTACCAAATACAGTCATCTGTTGATTGAGGATATAAAACAGATTGGTCATACCATAACCCACAGGTTAAATGAAAAACGGAAATAATAAGTTTATTTAACATAGTCCTGCATTAAGTTCCCGAGCAGAGTAAATCTAAGGCAAATAATTAGATTTACAATTTAAAGATACACATTTGTTAGATCAGACATTTCTTGAGGTCATTGATGTCTTTATTGGCTATTCTATCCACAGTGTACTATATATATATAATACACAGACTTTTACACATGTATATAAATATATCATTTCAACTTGTAACCAATGATTCATGTACTTTGTACACGACTTATCAACCAGAAATGCTATTGACATTTTATTCAATTAAAATTTTTAACCTGTTATATTTGTATATTCTTTGTGAAGAAATTTAAGAAAAATGCTGCTCTACGAAAATAAATTCTAGTTGAGTACTACAGAGAAAATGAAAGTATTTCTTATACCAGTAGAAGTCCTAGAAGAAAACAGCAACTCATAAGAATGCTTGCCTACTAGATCTTATTGAAATGGTGGCATAATAAATATGGGTGTTTCAGCAAGAAATTATGCTCCTCAAAAACTACCTTCTTTTATCTTAAATCAATTAAAGCTGCACTGTGTTTAACATGAAGATGAAAAAAAAAGTGACCTCAAGTTTCCTCAACATTCACTCACACTTAAGTAAAAATGGTGGCATTTTATCATATTTTCAGTGTATTCTGATAGGTAGTTATCCGGAGAACATTCCCTGTAGAAAAGTTCTCATTAAAATTATAAAGTTACGGCCACACATATAAGGATTCCAAGTTTAGTAGCAACAAGATTACAAAACGAATTGTAAAAAATTACAAAATGAAACAGAAATTTATCGTTCTTAAAGAAAGTTCTGGGACAAGATTTTAAAATCAGAGCTACCTGTTGATGTGAAGTGTTTGCTTTCTTTACAGGGACAACATTCTATTACCTGGAATTCTTCCACCAACCATAAAGCTTATTCTGTTCTTCCATTAAAACTTCTAAAAATAGTATGCTAAATCAATAAAAAGCTATTGTTTTGCTTCTGTTTTGGTTATTGTGCAAAATTTGCACATAAAATCTTCACCCTCACATGTGCTCCAAATCTCAGTAGCAGGTTTACTTTTCCAACACTCAACCTGAACACACTTTTACCATATTGAAGAGGAGGAAAAAGTAGAGAATTTTGCATTCTGAAGCAGACATCTATTTAAAGAAACAGACACACCACTCATTTCACTTTAACATCCTTCTGAGATTTTTAAGGTTTTCATAAACAGGTTAGTGGTTTTGGAGATTGCTGCTGAATAAGGGCAATTGCATTTTACCTTTTCATACTTGAAAATACCACAGCATGTAAAGTTCCACTGACATGTAAACTACAATTTTGAATTTTTCTTTTTTTTCCCCCCAATAGCTTGCAATTCTGTAGTAGGTATCAGAATTTTCTGAAATACGGCTATATTTTTTTAATTACATAATAGTTATTTTTAATTAGTTAATGAAACTCTTATTTACTGTTTAGAAATGGGGTTCTGGTTTGTTTTTTGGTTTCTGTTTTTTTAAAATTTTGTGCTATTCAAATTATGATAATGTTAACTTCTTCTGATTTATTCAATGGTTTTGCTTTTTCTCTGTAGAATTTTTCCAGATGGGAATTAATGGGGAACTTTATCATAGTTTCTGACTAGCGGAATCTAAATATCTCTTATACTGCCTTTTGAGTATCTTTTGTTCATTCCAAGTGCTATTACTTTGGATTTGATATAATTGACTCTTAAGCCCGACTCCTCTGAATACCATTATTTGCTTCATAAGGCATGAGGCACACTGAAGCAAAGGGATCAGCAATCATCATTAGAACATCATTCATATGAAGTTTAATTCTTCTCCCTCCCTATCAGCCATCTGTATTTATTTTCCTGCTGTAGTTTGCTGCACTCTTGATTTTTTGCATGGAACAGGCTCCATGGTCACAAAACAAATTGAGTGCGGGCATTCCTGTCAAACGAACAGGGGATTGACTGGTTTGCAGTTTCTTTGGTGAAGAGCACTTTTATGTTTTCTGCTGTAAATAAGATGCAGGAGAGAACCTAGCTCTGATTATTATTGCATTTTCCATCTTTATATTATGAAACACTAACAGCAAAATTATACAATTAAATTTATATCAGATGGGAAAGGTGGAATGAACAGCATGAATGGGAAAACTCAAAAAAAAGTAGGACTGAAAGAACAGGAAAATTTGAAGTAACCAGTGTCTCTTTCTTTCTACACGTCAAAGAGCAGTAGCTACAAAATTCCACATCTCACCTACAGGATATCAGACATGTGCAGTAGGTGTCGGAATTCTACCAAAAGGACTAAGAATGCATTACTATGTAAAGTATGCAGAAATATGTTCCTCAGAATTGGCAAACTTATTTAATTTTGCAGAATTCACATTAAACCAACATTCTGTGGTGCAGCCTATCATTTACCATCAAATGTGTGACATGGGGCAACTTCCATCAGTTCCCTTACTCTTGCTTCAAAGACCGCAGTGCATCATCAAATGATTTTTCAAAATATATTTCCAAGTCTCTTCTTATCATCATGAAGAGATTTTAACAATGTCTAGAACCTCACAAGAAATGTGCATGCATTGATAACAGCCAATAAGCCAAACTTCTGCAATATCAGTGACTGACAATTGATATCAGTCAAGTAGAAGTTCAGGGAGTGTTTATCAACATTTACTGTTCAGAAGAACAGTTTCTTTGCTGAAATGGAGTCATCATCAGTTCAATTCCTTTTCATGGCATCTGGAAATTAGTACATGGACTTGTTTTGTAATTTTCCTGTATATTCACTATTTAACAATGTACTTAGGAATTTCCATCTTTATATGGGCATCATTAAGCAGCTGAAATAAGGATATGCTGGGGTTTCCTATTCTTCCTTTCCACCCTCCCTCAAAAGCCTCCTAAGTTTAGTGTTGAGTACGGCCTTAACTTAGCCTGTAATTTTCATAAAATGTAAGCCTGATTACTACAGAGACAAACTTACCCATGCTGAACTTGGCAAATAAATCACTTGAACACAACATTACATAGCTCCTGAGGATCATAATGTAGCTCTAGCATGGAGTTGTCACTAAGAAACAAAGACAAATTACATTTCCACTAACCAAACAACTTGCTATCAGTGGGCTCAGCTGTGACAACAGAAATGTTTGTCTTCTGTTTTTCTGCTCTAGGTCTGAGAGCCAAAAGAATGCTCAGCCACCACGGTGGATGCTCCCACAAAGAAGTTCACTTTCTAACTTTTCCACGTTGAATTTTTGGTTTTGTTTTTATTTTTTACACTCCAACAGCATTTCTTTGATTCATCACCTAAGGTGACCAACTGGTGAAGTCTGCACCTGCCTCACATCTCATGAAGTGAGATTCTGCAGTATGTTGGCTAAAGATGTATAGATTTTTCTGCCAGGAATGAAAGCATGCAAGGCTATAACTTCCCTATAACTGAAAAAGTACAAAAGAATTTGTAACTCTTTCTTACTGCAGGTAATGTCAGTGAAACTTTGAACAATTTTTTATTTGCTGTCATCAGTGGACTGTGTTCACATCTCTCTGAAAAGGAGATTTCTGCGAGTCTTCTAGTATGAGATCAAATGTTTTATGACTTTTCATGAAAAAAAAAAAATTTGCCAAAAGCACAGTACATTTTCTTGAAAGTTTCCTCTTTAGCCCTTCTGCATTCCAAAGTGTACTCGCTTTTTTCCTTCCTGGCTCTAGGCAAAGATAGGAACTCTAAAATACAGGTATCTTGGCTAAGTAAAAGCAGGACAAAATTTGTTTGTTTGTTTGTTTGTTTGTGGGGATGTTTGCACTATGAAATAAACTATATGGGAAACTAAGAAAGTCCTCGGATCCTGGCTGAAGCAGCTGCAGAGTGATGAACTGCAGGCAGAAAGAATGGAAAGGGACTTCACAGCACAAGAGGAAAAACCCACTGAGTTTAGGTTTCCTCCTGGCATGAGGAAGTTAGCAGAGGGTTGTGAAACAGTCTAGGGCTTCAAGGGATGCGGGAAGCCGTTGACCGATAGAGGCGAGCCCCCAAGGAACCATGCGCACACTCAGGCAGTGGGCTCCAAGTGAGCTGACGTTTATTTGAAACTGGGGTATTTATAGGGTAAAATAGGGTTATTATGGGATAGAGGGTAGTAACAGGGACGGGATTGAGCAAAACTAGGGGCGGAGATAATAACCACGGCAACGGGACAGCCAACCAGGAATGGCTCCGCAACTAACCAATGAGAGCCCAGGGTTCCGGGACTTGGCGGGAAAACCCTGAGGGAAAGGCGGGAAAATCATGAGGGAAGAAATGACAAAATGGAGGACTGTGGGGACGAAACAACAAGAACAGTCGCCATAATGGCGCAATAACAAGAATAAACACTGAGTAAAAAACCCAATATGGGCAACCTCTCTGTTAGTCCACAATCGTGTTCTTCTGATACCAGAAAGTCCAATACCACCCCGAGGAGGGNCCTCTCTGTTAGTCCACAATCGTGTTCTTCTGATACCAGAAAGTCCAATACCACCCCGAGGAGTGGTAAATCTTTTATATTTTAGCCGCAAGTCCAATACTACATTTCTCTGGTAAATGTAGTAAATCTTGGGTCCTTTGTTTGCTCCACTGGGTCTTCTTCATAGGTCCACCGGGTGAAGTGTTTTTTCCAGTCCTCGTAAGCGTTGCCTTCCCCAGCAAGGGGAGTCTAAGAATAACCACCTTTATAAAAAAGATCACACTGTCTTATCATCTAAGGCACTTTAAAAGATGTCAGGAATCATAGCTATTTTCTGCAGTTCATCATGTAACTGGCAAAATAAAAACACCCGTAAAATCTCCCAATTTTGCCTTATATAAAACAACTGCAAAAAAAAAAAAAAAAAAGCAGTAGAAAGAAAGAAGTATGAGTCCCTATATCACATCATCTCATCTGCATGTGTGCACAAAAAGTTCCAGAAAGTCAGAGAAAGCAGCTGCTCTGTTCACTAACCAACTCAAGACTTTTTCTATTGAAAGCTATTTTACAGGGGGATGACGGATTTTCAGAGCTGATGGATCAATGGCCCATTTCCTTGATTTTAGTGAAAAGGCCATTTTTATCTAGGTTGAATGCATACAGATAAGAGACAGCCATTTCCAGTAGCTTATCTTTATTCTTCTTTTGCTTGAATATCAACATGCAAAATTTGCTTTAGTTATGTTTGAAATAACTGGTCTTCACAACAAAAAACTACAACAAAGATGTCTTAGACAGCATTGTCAGGATGTTCATAAATATACGGCACAGCTTCAGTCCATATTTGTTTTTTCTGTCGTTTGATATGTACATGGATTTATCACAACAGTGATACTGGGTGCCACAAAGTTTTAACTACACAGTTAGTTTCTCTTTTGAGTATTCACATGCAATCTATGAGCAACAGCATCAATAATACAATCATATAACATAGAATGAAGACTTTCCACAAAAGCCTTACAAAAAGAACTAGAGAGATCCTTTTCTAGAAACTTAATCCTTCAGAAAGAAGAATTTCCTGGCTTTGGAAAACATTAACCTTCTTCAAAAGCAAAAGAGGCCTCCTGGAAAATCCATTTATAATATTTTTAGAGCAAGCCTTCCAGCCTTTCACTAAGTACACAGGATAAGTATGGCAAAGCATATGCAACAGTTGTGAGAAAAAAAACAGGATCACCCAGAGCCTGATAACCAGTCAATGTGATGGAAGATAGTTACACTGTAAATCTCTCTTACTGAGATCAGCTACCTGCCTGCCTTTGCCCATTCTGGACTTTTCAGTTCTGCTCCAAACTGTTTCTCCTCTCACTGCGACAACAGAATGGTGCCTTCTCTATCAAGTTAAAACCCAGATAGACTCAGTGCCACTGAAGGTGAAGTGAACGGGCTACTGTACAATCAGAACACATTCATAGTTCTTATACAACTAATCTCCACTGATAAAAGTTATGATGCAGCTACCTTGATAACTTTGAGCTCCCAAACTAGTATTTACATGTGATGTGTAGGAGATGAGAATTCTACTTTCTAAGAGCAGGGTAACACGTAATTAACTATTGCAAAGTGTTCAGAAACCATGCAGAAGTCTACAGTATTATTTTTCTGTGTCACAACTGATGAGCATTCACCACAGAAAGCTCAACTTTTGTATTTCCCATTTTCCAGAGGTGCTGACTTTTCCAAACAAGACAGTAAGAGGCAAAATACAAAATTGGTCAGTGTGCTAGATGAGGAACATGAGTAATGAGGTATGGCACTATAACTTCTAAATGGAAAAACATAAAGTGAAAGGGGAGGAAATGCCATTAGCAAAGCTGTAAAAAAATATCAACAATTTAATACAAAGGCAAGTTTTAAACTACTTCCAAAGATGTGAGATACATTTAACAATTTCCTTTTCCCATGCCTGTTTTTTAGACTACCATGAAAGAAAACAGACTGCAATAACAGAACCAATGTTGCAAATAAATGTATCAGAAATTTATTTTACCAGTTCTTTCACTTTCAAGCACAAACTCAGTCATTTTTCAAAATTTGCTAAAATGTTCATCAAGTGTAANAAAAAAAAAAAAAGCCAAGGGAAAAAAAAAAGATACTAGCGCCAGAAATACTAGAATAGCTATAAGAACATGTCTGCAAAACAGAAGAAAAACTCAACATTTTACACCTGAATTCTCCTTTAAGCAACCTGTAATGCCACTAAGATAGCTTTTAACAATCACCATATTATTAATACTGTTGCTGTAATGGTAGCCCTACAAAATTCAAAGACAGTGGCATGGTTAAGCCCAATTGAGTTTTCTGCTAGAAAGTACAGACTAGCATTAAGTTTCAAACTTCACAGCAACAAAATGTGGGAACTATGTGAAATTTCATGGTGAGATAGCAGAGATGTACTGACCTTGTAAAATACCAGCAACAAAAATAGTGACAATCTGTGTATCAAAAAATTTGTGTGCCAAACATTCACAATTATGTGATCCACCATGTTAGCCAACAAACCACCAAAGTGCAGGACAGAGACCTTACACAATTCATTTTCCCCTCTATTGCGGCACAAGGAAATGTCATCTGGAAATATGTCTAGGACTGAATTCTACCTGCACTCTGTAGTATTTGAAAACACTTGTCATGAAAACTGGGATCAAGGTAAAACACAACAGTAGCTCCCCTACATGTTGAGTGGCCATGACATTTCAACCATGCAATTTTACAGCAGGCAGCAAGCAAGATTGGGAATTCAGGGTTAAAATCTCCAGTGAAATTTTGTCTTATAAAGTAATGAATGTTGACCAAGAGAGTAAATCAAATGGATCTCCTAACAAACTGAAAACAGCTGTTTGGCTGAGTGTGTCTCTGATTTAAGTTTGGTAATTATTGCCCTACTGTGGCTCAAGGTTATTCTGTATTAGTGAAATAGGATATCATATGAAAATCATCCAACTTCTTAATTTACTGTAGCATCAAAAATTCCACTGTATAAAAATAAGTCGGAAACATAACCTTCTAAAAACTTACCTATAAACCTTCTAAATGTCCATTTATTTATTCTTCTCACACACAATTACACAAAATTTGATTACAATAAACTAGAATACCTAATGCGAAACAAATGATATGTCACCTTTAGTCACTCCAACTATGTTTTCACATAAATACACTGAAAAACAACTTTATAAACTTGGAGTCAGTGATACCCACTACCCAGACTATTATGCTGTATATTGGCATGCAGAAAAATTGCTCACATTCTTACAAGAAGAAACTTTCTTCTATAGTCTCCTCATGTCAACACAGCACAAGATACAATGCTACTAAATTTAATTTTTCAGTTGAAAAGCTTCTTTAAAAAAAAGCATGATAGATGTTTGATTAATGTAAAGTGAAGTCAATACATGATTCCCTATTAAAACCAAACTACACTGGGTTTTATTAGTTGCTTTTATCTAGGTTATTAGATGCCTTTATTGCCTAAAGAGCATGAACCAACTATCTATGTTAATAACGTAATTACTACAGTGTTATTGATCTGCCTGTTGGACATCAAACAGTGTACAAGTCCATGGAAGTATAAAAATGATGCTCCAGCCAATTAGAATGTCTTAAAAATTAAGAAAAACCTTCTGTGTTCTGTGAACACTTTACTAGGATTTCTGGAAATTCAACAATAACAAAATTGGCTCTCTCTCAGACAGAGACTGCAATTTTTCAGTTAGTACCAATTACTGTAGAGTGCTAGATCAAATCTTTAATTCTAAAAACAAGTGGGTAACTCAAAAATATTTTATTAAACAATAAAACAATCCTTGAAAATCATTACAAATCAAAATGCTTATTCTTTCTGAATCTTTCTTTCATGAAAACTAAATAGTCTTAAAATTATTCAGGTGACTTAAGGTTAGCTCCAACTAAATACTGAACTTAGTTCAATACATTACTAGAGAAATAATTTCATTTGGATAGTGAGCTATTATAGATTAATTGCAAACAGGCATTTCAAGAGTAACCTTACTTCACCCAGGACACCATTCTCTGCTTTTTGGTTTCCCATTTTCTCAGTTGAGATATAAGCAAATTAAACCTTTGCCAAAACAACATGTGCACATATACACTCTAAAAGTGTGATAATTACTGGGTATACACCACAAAAATAGCCTTTGGAAAATTCTAGACTGCTAATAAATTTTTTGATGTCAACAAAGATTGGACAGACTCAAGCAAGAATAGTAGTAAAGTGAATGTTCACTCTTTTAAAAACAGTGTGGGTTTTATGCAAGTCTTTCTGCATATATAACACAAAAGAAGTAGACCTCAATCTGAAATCCCTTCTGCAAATTCTCTGCCAAGAAGCAATTTCCATACTGACATTGTTTAAATAATCATACAATAGAAGCCAATAAAGGCACTTTGACTATAAGAAGGACCAAGATTCACACCCAGTCAAAGACCTCCCAGCAGCATTGCAGAAGAAACCAACTGGAAAAAAGTGTAGTCAACATTGTTTTGAATGTATGCTGGAGGAGAGAAGAGAGACTAGCTCTCTGAGAACTGCTTGCTGTGTTTGTATGGGCCCTTGGTATGTTTAAGGACTGTTTGTAGTTGAAACTCTGTACCCAGTTTGAGGATTTTATCACGCTATGTTTTTCCTTTGTTTCACTGTGTGTCCCTGCTGGAACTTTCCATGGCTCATGGTTTGTAACCCACCCCTGATTGGTCCCTGCATGCAGCAGGGTAGCATTTCCATATATGGTATATACGTGCCCTCGTATTCCCAGTTTTGGAGGCTTTTACCTTGTATTGCAAACCCCTCCCAGGTTTTTCCCTAAACCCCTCCCAAGTTCCACCCCATTCTAGAACCTTCCCTACCGATCCTATATAAGCCAGGCATCACTTCAATTAAAAAACCTTTTCCCCCCCACACACCCCTGGAGTCTGTGTCCTCCACATCCTCCGTTCCCTCACAAGACCGCAAATGAAGGATCCCATAACAGAAGCAGCTAAACTGGAAGAAAAAGAAATAGAAGGATACAGTAATACTATTTATCTGCTAACCTCAATATGCTTTGCAGTTAAGAGATAACTTCCCAAACTAACTACAAGTTGAAGTACAGTGAGCTCCAGCCTTGCTCTTGCCCCTTATAGCAGGATAGGAAGCAAATTACCTAAAAACAAGGTCTACTGACTTATGCAGCTTGAGAGGTTTTCCCCACACACATTTACACACACCTCTTAGAAGAACTTTTCTAGCTGCTTCTCAGTCTGCATGCAACACAAAACCATTCCACTTTAGTAGTTTGGCTTTACTAGAAAATACAGGGCAGGCCCAAAGAAAGCTTTGGGCACCTACAAGCTACTCCTCAGCACCAGCATCTCATGTAAACTTTCATATCACCTACCATTTTATGTATCATCCATAAACACTCTGGATTCTTGAATCACACCAAGTGCTGTCATAACTAAAGGCAATTACCAATTATGCATTGATAGGCTGTTTCCCTCTGTCATGCCATTTCATAGAAGTTCCATTTAAATGAGGATACAGATGGAAGAGGATAAAAACACTCACCTAATCATTAAGTAGACTAAGTTAGGCTTAGTCTCCATAGAAGTGACACAAGTCTTTAACTGACAATTAAGTTCAGTAAAGTTGACTTAATTTAACATATTGACTGCTGATTTCCATGAAAAATATGAATTAACTAGTAGAGGATACAAGCTTTCAAATTAAGACTTGGGACAACTTGATGCACGTTTCCAAGGAGCTCTGTTCAGGAAATGCCTAACCCTGAAGGCAGATCTCTAAGCTCAATGTTCCATAAGCTCCTGGGATACTTCTGTGCCCAACAATATCTGCCTTTTACAACTAAATTAATTCCTGTTTAAGCCTTTTCAGGTTTCAAAATTTAATTAGAGCAACACACAAGCCATATGAGGGGCCCAATCCAACATGCAAACTGACAAAATACTTGGCGCACACACAGACAAGGACCCTGTGCAAACCTATCTGTGGGCACTCACTAAACGCCACTAACAAAGTAGGTATTGGTTGTGCTCAGCCTGACTCACCCTTTTTGTGGGAAACTTAGAAATCTGGTTCAAATCTTAGGATTCAAATCTTTCCTCACCCAAGAACTGGCTCAACATCTTCCACCTGACAGGCCAGCTTCAGTCTGAGGTTATCTTTCAGCAATAATGCTGAACTGTGTCATTGTGCAGAAGAAGCAAAATGCACAGCATCAGAAATAGACTATAAAAGATAAAACATGCCTTTATTGCTTAAAATTTCAGACTCACCTAAATGCACAGCATTCTTTGCTCTGATATGGAGGGCATCAATCCAGGGTGTTTCAGTTCCTGAGAAGCAATCTAGCCAACTCCGGATCTAGTCTCCGCACCAAAATATAGAAAAGTCTTTAGCCTGATCATTCTACATTACTTACTAGGAATTTCCACTGTGTTAATTCTGTATCTTCAAAGGAATACATAGCTTTGAATATTCACTAAGACAGTTCTATAAGGAAACTACGAGAGAACTATCTCTTCTGAAATATGACAAAATTGACTGTTTCTCAGCAATGGCTATCACAGCGCAGAGGATTTAATACAGGCTGCTCATTTCCAGACAAGGGCTAGATCCTTCATCTTTTAACCCTGGCTTACATGGTAGATGTAACAAGAACATCCTTTTTGCAGTTTTACATATCTCAACTCTGGCTTTGCGAATAAACCCAAACTAAAACCTAAAACATGAAAAAAATGCTTTTATTATTGTTTTTCCTCAAAACATGTAATAAAGTAAAATGTTAGTTCTTTAAAACACATTTTACATAGTTTTCCTCAAGAAAACTACTTCTTATTTCCCTGTTTCATGCAGGAGTCATGAATTAGTTCCATAGAATGCTTCTGTTACCTCTGCCTTTAAAATATTCAAATGCTGAACAGAGAAAATAAATCAGAGATGTAGGAACGGTTATTTTAATCCCTGATAATATTCAGTTGAAATTTTGTTTTGTTCTGTTTGCATGGTGCTTTTCATTTCAAGATCAATGATGTTTTCCTCTTGATTAAATTATGCTTTCATATACTGATACACAAACTTGAAAATGAGCTCATCCACCATGAAAATGCCCCTGCAGTAAGAATGCAATGTCTTACAATGAGTACTTTGAAATTTCAAATTACAAGTTCTTAAACAGTGACTACAAGATCCAGCAATATATGATTTCTGTTGGTTAAGATTTTGTATGTATTGCAAACCAGCTTCTTTCTTGCACTATAGTACTAGAGACAGCCATAATAAAATTGGGAACAGTCTATAACAATGTACTGAATCAAATATTTGATTTGTCTGCCATTTTGTTCTTTTGTTCTTCCCTCTTTATGACACATCTGGAACAGTGTACAGCACTACAATGTTTCCAAAGCTTACTTTTGTAATAGGATCCAGAGTAGAGGTGATTTCTTTAAAACTCCTCACCAGTCAGAGTCAGATAGACCTGTTCTGAATTTCTCTGGCATCTACAGAAGACAATTCAAATGATGGTATAAATCTTGGACTAATTTACCAAAAATGTGAACTCTGCTGTTAGTATCTCAGTACATGGCTATCAGCAGTGACAATATGCAAGTGTCCTTACACATACTGCAAGTCACTGCCCAGCTGCCCAGCAGCTGACTCCAGCTAAGGCCAAGAAAGGTCGAGGGTGATATGAATCCTCAAAGCACTGCTAGTTGTTGTGTTTATCTTTGATGACCAAAGAGAGCAAATGCCAAAAAAAGAAAACAAACACTTTCCTTAACCTTGGATTTCTTAAATTATTTAGTGTCTTTGTTTCCTATGAGAAGCAGTTCAAAATACGACAATTCTTTCTGCAGACTTGTCACTGGATAGCACTGTGCATGAAACAGACAGAGCAGAAGCCATTAACCAGGCTGTTGTCAGTTGCCTATCTTGACAAGGACATGGAATTATCCACAAAAATATCTGCTGACCCAGCAGTCTCAATGGCTTCTCAAGTAACATTCTGTTGATAGGTACGTGACTTCTAATTTAAAAAGGCAAAGGGCTGGGATTTAGCCAATTTCCAGTCTTCCACATGCTGAAGAAATTGTTCTGTTCTAAAGTTGTCTAGCAACATAATGCTAGAGCAAAAATGACAAAGAAAGGAACTATCATAGTGATTCAGCTTTGGAATAAGCTAGACAAGTGGACTAGAATGCACCACAGTTCAGAGTATTATACAAGAAGAATTTCTTTAGGAAAATTTCTATATTGATAACAATTTTATTCTTAATATTCTCCAAGCAGAGAAAAGTAAAAACATACACTGTATGAAAACACAGTATATAATCTACTACAGGAATCTAATGGTACAAATAGTCAGGCACATCCACAAACCTTGTTACCATTATGACACTCTTAAAGTAAGTACTTCTCACTACACTTTTGAATTCTCTGCTAGTCTGACTCCATAAACTTCTGACAGTCTTGCCATTTGAAAGCCAACCCTCTTTTAATACAGTATTTGGAATATAAACATGGCAAATGGGTACAAAGTAAAGAACCTGATACATAATGAAAATGTATAGAGCTCAGGGAAGAAAACAGATGTACTGATGAGCTATAAAAGGGAGAACTTCAGCCAGTTCTGCTCAGGTGAGCTTAACGCTTGGGTAGTGCTCTTGATTACTCACATGGCTGTGCCACAAGATGAGTCTAGTCTCATCCACTTGGGCTCTTCACTTCATTGCTACACCCTCTTGTCCCTCTGCTAATGTCCCCTCCAGCCATCCATGATCATTTTCATTTCTGTTTTAAGTACTCATTCGGGTGTTTTTTGAAAGGTCAGCAAAGCTATTTTCTGTTCTGAGAATAACTTTGGTGGCAAGAGAGGAAAAAACCAACCAAAGATTACATTTCTTGTTGCATATGAGTCCTAACCACTCACCAGCAACCACTTTCTTGCTGTCACCTCAGGAATTCTGCAGTCTTTGGTGGACAAGAAGTTTTACCAGGGGACAGATGAGTTGTCATCCCATCTAGCCCACTGCCTCATGGTTAGAGGATAGGCTGTGGCTAATTTGGGTCTGAACCATCTCAAACTGATTTCCAGAAGGCATTAGGTACACAAATAGTCATTGTGACTTCAGCTGGACTACTCACACCACCTTCTCACCATTAGCAAAAAATTTCCACTGTTCAGTTTTAAAAATAATATGTCTGGATTGTCACATGCAGGAGATAAACAGTTTGCCAACAGCACCTCCTCAGACACCTGGATCCAGATGAATCTCTGGTAATGGTTTTGTGCTTTGCATCTTGAATAATTAACCCCATTTGTGTGTTCCTGTATTTACTAGTGGGACTAGATACCTATATTTAATATGGATGTAAGCTGTTTAATTTAATGGCAATGGAACCCTTAAGACTAGCTTATATATACAAAACTGTTCACATTCAGGAATGCCCCCATGGGCAAATCCTTGGATTTAAAGCTCAGAAATGCAAAATATTCTCAATACTAGGTAAGCATAGTTAGTACAGACCATGTAATGTACCTTAGCATTCTACAATGTTCTTTGATCTCCAAAAAAGTAAATTCAGATCAATTTGTTTTATACTGGTAGGTGACTATATAAAATACATACACATGAAAACAAGGATATGCGCACATACAGGAATGCTCACACTACCTTGTTTTGGATGCAGTTCTACTCAAAGACACACGTATAATAAAAGACTTAAAAACCAAAACAAAAAAACCCCAATATTTTTCACAATATCATTTTTTTAACATAGCCACTGAATTTCTATTTCAGTAGAGGCATTCATATCATTGTAGGTTGCAATGACACTGAACAGTGCTTATTCAAATATTCTCACTGAAATCAGGTAGGGGCAGATTGACAAACAATTATGTCTAGATGAGAGCTACTCACATAAATGGTCTCAGGAAACTCAGCTGGACTAAGCAAGTCAACAGTTAGGACAATCTGGATCTTTATAAACAAGTACCAATACATTAATTTAACAGCAGCTCTGTTCTTACCATGCCTTTGCCTAATGCAAGCTTGATGTGTTAAGTGTTTTGTCGTAGTATCGCAAGACTACCTATAGCTGAAGACAGCTGTGAATCCTAACTTATATTAAAAAAAAAAAGAATGTTTTATTTTACCTTTCAGGCAAAGAGAGCTCAGAATTGCTATATTTTCTAGTAATTTTTTTCCTCTTTCATTATTTCACTTTAGGACTTTAAATAATTGCCTGCAAAAGAAATTAGAAAATATTTTCCCCATAATACTTGAATATCTGAATGTAATCCGACGTACTTTTAGTAGATATGAATTGTCACAGATTGCTGTCTTCTAAATAACATTTTAAAACATCATGCTCTTTATATTTTAACATATAGATTTTGAAGTCCAGTTACAAGTGTTTACCATAGAAAACTCGGTCAAGCTGGTGTTTGACCTTTGACAGGAAGCTGCCCTCACTCCAGCTAGTCCCAACAAACTAGGCCCAAGACAATAAGCCGCTTTATAGCTATTAGGTAGGCCAGTGTGTTTCTCCAGGAAGACCTCAAGCTGAAAAGCCAACACGCTTGACAACCACAGCCAAGGTACCAAGGGCCCAAGCACTAGACATTAGAAAACAAATGGAAAAGCACACATGGCTACATCTGGAATCCTAATGGGCCACCAATGGTTCCCAGCTAAAGGAAGAATTACCAATGTTATTTTATCATCCCTTGTGCTAACTTAGCTGTTTATGTACAGCAATAAATGATTTTTTAAAAACATATTTGGGTCATTATGTCATACACCACCAGCAAGTACGATTGTTTTATTGTGCTTGGAGTCAAAATACACTGCTATACCCAGATGTAAGGGAAGTTCAAAACCTCTAGTCCTTCTGTATTCATTCCTGTTGAACAAATGGATTAAGTTTTTAAAAGGGAAACTGAGAATTTTTATGGCCTGTACTCCCATCTCACTAGTAAAATTCGCACTGATATTTTCCTATAGAAGTTTGCCTTGCCAGTGAAAACATTAAATATTAACTTAGTTAGCAAACCAAAATTTCAACCAACAGGAAATGCCACACATTTTATTGTCAAAACATCCCCATTCTCTTCTTCCAGAGCCACAAGACGTTATACAAAAGAAACAATTTTGATGTGATTTTGTTTGTTGGGTTTTTTTACCTGAACAGCTATTTAAATTCAAGGCAAAGTAATCACTCTGCTGTGGAATGAAATTAAAATACATAAATATTTATTAACAGGCCTAATAAAGGAGGACTCTGCACTTATGGCTCTGAATTTATATGTGCAAACCCAAGCTTCTCCAAAATCTACAATCAGAATATTGTGTTTCCATGTAATGAAACATAGGATTTCTGTAAAGACTCTTGCACAGTATTTCTAACCCTAGCACTATGGCATTTAAACACTGAGATCAAAGCAGAAAAGAAAAGTTAGATACTCCAGAATCTGCTGCTTGAGAAAGATATCAACAATTCAGTAAATAAATAGCAAAAAGTCTATTATTTTTACAAGACATTATATTAATTTAAACAAAGGGTTCAACATTTGTTGGCAATACTATTCTAAAACTGTCTGCATTCCAAAAGTTAAATCAACATTTATCAAAAAAATATTCCACAACTTTCCATTCCAAAAGACACCGAAAGAATTTGAAAATAAGTGCAAGTTAGCAAGTGACAACTGAATCCAATTTCAGTAAACGTAGTTCTAATAGAATAAACATTCCTTTGAATGGAGGCTGGATCAATTTGTTATCAAAATGAATAAACAACTCAGAGAAATCAGGATTTATCTTCCCCTTCCATTCTCATTCCCTTTTTTCCTATTTGTTGCTATCTGGGGAGAACAGAAAACTTAATAGAAATACACCAAGAACCTACAACTAACTCCACAATAGAATGCAGTTTTCCATGATCTAAATTTTTTAGTGTCATTCAACATCAAGGTGCAGCTGAACAGAACTGCAGGTTTTTAAATCTTGCTAGCTTCCTAGGAAGATTGCTAAGGGTGTTAGCACACTTTTCACACAGGTTAAACTACAACTGCCAGGCAAAACAGTTCACAGGCAAACTCATCTGGGAAGATTGCTAAGAAGCAAATGATCCAAATAGCCAGACACTGATAAACACATGCATATCCCAGACATGCAATGCTTATGATGATGATGCACTGGATAACATTCTCAAATACATTATAGTGAATCAAGATGGATGAACTGGTCAACAACCTATAGATGACTTCCATTAAATTAACTGGGAGAAGATAACTTAGAAGATTTGGGGATTATTCTATCAAATAACTGAAATTACTTCAAAACATAATGACTAAGGAAGAAGCAATTAAGAAATTTATTTGCAGCAAAGTCAGTATTAAAAGTAGTTTATTTCCAGAACAGTTTTGATCACATTGTTTTTCTTTCAATATTAAACTACTGGTAACATTTATTTGCCATAGAAACACAGACTTGTGAATTTGATACCCTATAATTCTGTTTCTAAAGCAGACAGCAGAGTGCAGAATGTGAAATTTCCTTGCTTCTGCTGGTTAAAAGCACAATTAAGTAAACAGCTAAGTGTTTCCCTGATTTCCAGGAACAGCAGAAATACATTAAACCTAAAGGAAAAAAATGCATCCCAGCAACTGATCTCGACGTTAGAAAGTTGCTTCAGAAGTGTCGGTTTTGTCTGCAAAAAGCTACACTATATAGGAAAACAAAACACGTAAAAATTCTGTTCTTGCATTGCTACAAAATGCCACATCTCTGTATGATGCAATGTGCTATACTTAAAATGTTTAACTTTGGGATGATAGTATAGATATATATGTATATCTGTCTATATGTACACATATATGCATACATACATATTTTTATATATATGTTAACATCTATACATAACAATTTAAAATTATTCAGAATACCTCTTCCTTGCTGCCTTTACAGATGTTTTCTTACTTAATGAAAGAAACAGAGCAAGGATTAGAGAACAGTTTCAGAGAAACACAGAACACACTGACAAATACTGAAAAGATAAATAAATGTTTTCGTTGTCGCGGAATGAAACATAAGATACCTGACATATGCCAATTACTCCCTCATGTTACCATTAGTAAAATTTGATCCTTGACAAAAATAGATTTAAAATATATTTAAATCCCATGGGACCCTATATCAACAGTGAAAAGTGAAAGCAAAGGAAAAAAAAAAAGTCCTCATTTTGTGCTTCCTCTGCACATGAGTCCATATTATTATTAATTCATATTATTTTCTTCTCTCTTTTCTCCACGCCCTACCTCCAAATTCTCCTCCTCTTCTTTCTGAGGAAAGAGAAATTAAATGATTTATTAATCTGTGTTCGCCACATTCACCTGTGCAAGACTATCCATTTTAAGCACAATTCATTACATTAAGACAAGTTTTAAATAACACAGATGGTTTAGGACAAGTACACGACAAACAGCAGGAAAAAAAATTGACTTACAAAATTCTTACTGATGAGTTCTGTTCTTGCCACAACTGTGTTTATATTTTCATATAGGGAAACTAATTCTAAAAGCATAATTTAAATATCCCTTTCAAAAACACTGATGGTATTTATTAGTAGTCTCCATTATAAATTTTAGATGTATTTAGTAGCAATGATGAGTAATTTCTACAGTTTCTCACTACACTCTCACAAATCAATTAGAAAACATCAGTTTTTAATTTTACTCGTCTGGCATTTTTTCACAATAACTACATTTTATCGTGGAAAAAATGTGTTTTCCCTCTAGTGACTATTTGGCAAATATGTGTTGAGTATTTCTACCATTAATTAGAGTGGTTAATTTTTGTTTACTTCTCTATGTTCCAGTATCTACAACAATTTAAAAAAGAATGTACTCAGCTGACAAGGGGCCTGTTTAACAGCTTTATACAGCACACAAAGGTATTTCACACATTTTGGGTGCATCACATCTTTATAGTATCTGTTTGAACACATGGGGTGAACACTTTCGAGAAAATATTTAGAAATACATTTCCTATTAGACAATAAGAGATACTTTAAACCAGTGTGTAAGAACATTTTCAAAATCAAAGAGATGTTTGCAAATGGTTATGAAATACTTCCACATGTGATGATATTTTCACAATAATGGTGACTATCAAATGTTATATTGCACATTAATTTTTATTGCTGAGTAAGATAATGGAGCCAAGAATACTGTAGACTGTAAAGAACAGCCTGTTGCAGCATATTTCCTGGCCAACTCTTCATGCCACAGATGTTGGGCAGCTATCCCAAACCATTCCACGTATTTATTGGTGCTCCAATTTTTTTCATATTAGAAGTCCCATGTTTAGTTGTTCTCCTCAGTAGCATTAACCAAGCAGTTAATAAAATCTGTTTTTAAATGCAGCTGCAAATATCTAACTGCTTTGTGAAGCCACTGGTTTCATGTTCCCCTTAAGACCACCATCTCCCATTAACAGAGACTAAATGGCCTGTGACCTAGGCAGAGAAAGTTGTTCAAAAGCCAACTAACATCTTGTTTCAGAAGGTACTTTCGAAACAAATGTCTAATGTCAAGTTTAAATACAGGTCTATAATTAACTATGTGGAGCCATGAGAGCTTAAATACAAACACTGCCAATACAGTGTCCTGCTAAAATAAAATTACAGTCTTCCAAAGACTGAATAGTCATAAATCCTTCAGGCAATATTAATAATGGACACCAATATAATTTCAACATGAAATAAGCACAGGTCAGACCATCCAGCAAAGGTATGTGGGATGCAACTCAAGGCCTTTTTCAAGTTTGCAGCAGCCCAACACTATTCCTACTAACATCAGTGGGCTAAAATTTGCACATGTGGACTGTGTTCCAACAGAATTTTATAAATAAAAACATCCAGGTTTAAAGTTGAATATCTCAGCTCAGCTCCAGACAGTGTATCCTGATGAAGCCAAAAGTGTCCAAAATATGCAGGTTTGTAGAGTACTAAACTTTGCCATGGATGTACAGATGATCATTGTTTTTTTTTTACATGGGCCAGTGTATTTTTCAAGGCAGCAAGTACTTCATTGGCTAGGAGAAAGGCAGGAAATTTTTCTTTGGCAGGTTGGTTTCTTTTTTTTTTTTTTTTTTTTTTTTAAATTAGCAGATGTTTGAAGCTGCTCCAAGGTTTGGAATGTGGAAGAAATCCCAGTGGAGATAGATTAGTGGCAGAAAGCAGGTGAGGTGGTCAAAGGTGGATGTAAATACAATTTATCAGATGACTCTGCAGTTTGTCACATTGGTATCACCACTGAACATGTGGCATATATAAAAGCTTTGGCAACTGAGAATGAACATCATTCCTCTAGCCAGTGTAGCTAGAAAGGAAATACATAGCAATGCAGGGATGTGCTACAAATAAATGAACCAAGAAAAATCCTCGAAAAAGTTACACCTTAGTTTACAAAAATTTTACAGCATGTGTAGAAGGGATATGGACAGAGGTTCTACTAAAAAAGACTCCAAACTACAAACCACAATCTGCCTCCCATATGAACACAGACACACACACACCCCTTCCACACCTCTTGCAAAAAAAAAAAAAAAGAAAGAAGGTTTCACCACAACTGGGAAACTAAGCTCAGCAAATGTCAGTTCTCAGACTAAGCATGAATCATAATATTACCCATTTGTCTGGTCAAATAGTTCAGATATGATTCTATGACTCCTCCCAGGTGCTCAATTCTTGTACCACAGTATCCTTAGGTGAAGCCTTCTACCACTTCTGATTGAAAAAAACATCCTACTCTGCTGGATGATTTGTCATTATCTCAGTTATATTGTCATCCCCAATACTACAGCAAAGCAGTATATTGATGCAGAAGGTCATGTCTCATATTTTTAATGCAAAGCATTGCATATCTTCTCAGCAGACAACTAACCAGAAATTTACCAGTGTGCTCTGTGCTATCTTTTTTCGGCCTCACAAGACTACCAGAAAAACTTCAATGGAATTGACTTTAATATGCTGAATCTTCCCAGACAAAAAGCTGAAAAAATTAGGGGACTAGATGTCTGGTCATTAAATTAGCTACCTGAGAACACGGCATTCATTTGTGCATCACTGCCATCCTTGCTGCTGCAGAAGCAAAACTGTGAACATACATAACATAACATTGCTGTCTTCCATGTCACATGACAGGTATTGTGCTTTGGTACACAAAAATATATAGCTGGCCCAGGTGTGAAAACTGCCCCCAGGGAAGTACTGGCACATTCACTTGTAGGCCTGAAGGTATTCATCCCTTCTGATGGAGTATAGTTGACTCAACTATGCTGACCTGAGAGGCAGTTGTCATGTCTTAGAAGGTGTAGTAAATGATTAAAGACCCCCCAAGTGCCCCCAGACTAATTTCTGGGGCCTTTCACCAGAGGACTGTACAGGATTCACAGTATTGCGAGATCCATAATGTTGCATCAGACAGTGTAAAAATCCCCCCACTCCAAGGGAATTATCTCAGTGTTCAAACATAACACGCTTTGTGCTTCATGGACTTTCCCCACCCCTGACGGATCAAGACTGTGGCCATCACTGATCAACAGACATCAAAACCACAGCTGTCAAGTCTCCTTGCTGGACCTCCTTGTGGTAGTACCATTCTACTCATAATATTTTTGTTTCTTTTCCTCTCTCTCTTTCTTCTTCACTTTCTTCTTTTCGAAATATATTGTAAGGCAGATTAAAAAATTCCAATCAATGCCTTACTAAGTGTGTTATTTTGTCTGGATGTTGTTTTAAAATTTGCCAAGTACCTTATTCTACCCTAATGTTATAAAGTTTGCCAGTTGAAATTTGGTATTGAACCTCTTGAGAATTTTGGTTTTTCTCTGGCGCACCGCTCAGACTGAATCGAACCCTAAACCCATCGAGCAGGCTGGGGCATAACAGGAACCATGCAGGTTGGTTTGAGGTGTTTCTTTTCAATACAGATGATCTACCTGTACACTAGTGTGCACTCTTAGGTTCTCCATAATTTTTTATTCACAGCTTAAGATTATGAATTTAATGCCATTGTACTCAGAACTGGCGAGGCTGTACCTCAAATCTTGTATGCAGTTTTGTATCCCTCTGTACAAGAAAGACACTGAGGTGCTAGAGTGTGTCTAGAGAAGGGCAATGAAGCTAGTGAAGGATTTGGAGCACAAGTCTGATAAGGAGCAGCTTCGGGAGCTGGGGTTGTTTAGCCCGGAGAAAAGAAGGCTCAGGGGAGACCTTATTGCTCTCTACAACTACCTGAAAGGAGGTTGCAGTGAGGTGAGGATTGGTCTCTTCTCACAAGTAATAAGCACTAGGATGAGAAGAAATGGCCTCAAGTTGCACCAAAGGAGGTTTAGATTAAATATTAGAAAACATTTTTTCACTGAAAGGGTGGTCAAGCACTGGATCAGGATGCCGAGCCAAGTGGTTGAGTCACCACCACCTATGGAAATGTTCAAAAAACTTGTGGATGTGGCACTTGAGCATATGGTTTCGTGGTGAACATGGCAGTCCTGGGTTTAACAGTTGTACTCAATTTTAAAGGTCTTTTCCAATCTTAATGATTCTCACACGTGGCAAATGAGAACTAAACATGCAAAAGGAATGTCACATTATCTTGTTCTGGAAAAAAAAGAAAAAGCAAATGGAAAAGTGTGAAAGCACCATTATTTTATGTTAATGAGATACAGCTCAAGGTATTTCACAACCAGCTCTAGCAGACAGAACTTCTTAGGATTTCAGATAGGAATGCATAACTGAGCATATCTCAATGAAGTATAGCAGTAGCACTGTTTACACTGTATGCTTGCTCTGTAAGCTATTCTTATGGTGCTCCAAACAGGACTTCAGAACTGAATACATCTCATAAAAGTATACAGATACTAGATGATGCCCATCTACTCCACTGATCAGTGGGATATATTCAAATTTAGTTATCTTTGTCTTTTTCAGAAAAAAAAGTAACCATCAGATTTCAAAACAAATTACTTTTATGTTTGACACATCTTCATCCTCACACATATATCTCTTTGCTTGTCCTGTTGTCTGTTAAAACTTGTATGTCTTAAAACTTTCCATCTTCCTAAAACAATACTCTTTTAGCAGCCTAAACAGTGTCTACCAGAGCACACGCTGTCATTACAACAAACAAAAACCTTTTCTATCACGTGAAAAATCAGTTTGCAAACTGATGGCAAGACAGGACCCACCAATATAATATCCAAGCTTGAAAAACAACAAATACATCCCGAACAAGATAAAAAGCCATTAGATGAAAAAATAGATGCAGTAAAGTATTAAACAGTGATGTTCTAAATTAGAAGCTGTAATTCATCTTTTCACTGTCAAGAGTCAAAGAAAGAGCATGGATAGTTACTATATATTCTTAATGGACTTGCTCTACCGTTTAGTGAGGACCAGATTTTTGGTAAGGAAAAACACATCACAGGGTCTAGATGCAGTTCATACTTCTATCAGAGTCGTTTGCATTTCAAAAGTCATAGCAGAGTCTTCTATAAGGGAAGAGCTTCAAGGCAAGAGCTGAAAGAAATACGATATATGGAAGCATAATGCTAGAACAGTCCAGAATGACTGGTAAATGCTTTCAGGGAAAGTGGTGAGAAGCAGGTCGAGTTGCAGAAAAAGTGAGTGCATAGTACTGTTTTATGTTGTGGCCCACTGAAGACCATGACACAGTGTGAATAAACATACACTGTGCCAAAAAAAATATTCTGTATGTCCAAAGGCCTGTATGGATTACATATGGCATCTTCGCTTATTTCACCTCCCATGTAAACATTAATGTATGTGACACATACCTGACACTTAGATATCTACTATAATGTACTAAAGAAAGTAAAATTCTCTACTGTGCTCTGCTTCTGTAATCACGGATTACAGAATTTAGGTTGATTAAAGTTACCACTGGAATTTAATAAGCCTGTCTCTTGAATACGGCAACAAGGCTTCTAGCCCCAAAATATTTTAGTAATTTTCTTAAAATGAGCCACTGTGCAATAATATATAACTGTATCTGACACATCCTGAAACACCATTGATTTGCCCTACCTGGAATGCCAGTAAGGCTGTCTTACCACAGAGGTCAACAGAAACTATGGAAACATGACTAGGTCAGTAATGGAGTGCAGGAGATGCTTTGATTTAAAGGTTCTACTGCTGCCTGCAGGTTGGTGAATATCTGGCTTCAGAAAAGCATGTAATTGAAACAACAAAAATTAAAGGAAGTAAAATGCAGTTTGCAAGTAAAATGCACAATTGCCCTGAGATGCAGATTTCAGATATACTCTGAGATATAAGAATACTGATGGAACAATTACATGAATGGAAAGAAAATATAAATTTCCCCTTTCTTGGTGTTCCATGAACTGCTTTCTCACTGATGCAATATACACAGCCTTGTGCATGAAACACTACTAATGGCAGTCAATATCCACTCATCCAAAAGCTGTTTAATAGAACCAGGGCTGCATAGACTCTGAACTGATTTAGGTCTGAGATAGTTTTGGACCAGATACAGCCTTAACCAGACAAACTGCACCACTGCAGACCTCTGCCTCATCTTTAGGCCACGTGGCTTTACTTCCACTGTTGTGGTCACCAAAATTTTCTTTCATGGCTCCATTAAGCCCTCAGTTTACACTCTTATCCAAAACAGACTTACTTACATCTAAGAACTCCTATGGGCAATTGAGAGAGCCCAGAACAACTAATAAAAATACAGCCATCTAAAATAACCTGAGAGGAATTTGCTTGTGTGTTGCATATGCTATTTGTACCTGTATATATGTTCTTGGATTACACCACCTGTAATGTGGATGCTTCCTCCTCTGTCATTTCGGGATGCAAAGAAATCTACATGGAAAATTTTACAAAGGCCAAAACTGTTTTGTTTCAATCAGCATATGCAAATCTCGGATCAAAAAATCTGTAAGACAATAACATTACAATTTCTGACACTGTAGTCTAATCAAGCAGATAAATAAAGATGGTGCAGTCAATGATTGTCTCATATAATCAACCACTCAAAACCAGTGGTCACTGCAATTTGTGTAGCTGTCTTCTCACCACAGAACTTACACTGTGAATGCCAAAATGAAAAAAACATTTCCTTCTCTTCCTCTCTCAAGCTATAAAAATGTTCACACTTAGTGTGAAGGGATATCAATATAGTGTGATGAATATTAATATAGCAGGACAAGTATCAAGACTGCTTAGTTCCACTGTCATTCTCAACAGCCAGTCTTCTCAGGACCCACTAACTGAGGAATGACAATATTGCCATTTAGCACTGCTTTTAAAACTAAGACTGGCTACTAATAGCATGTAATTCAGCCAACTTGAAATCTGTCTCCCTTTAATCCCCATGCTGTTTTGATACACATATCCGCAAACACAGGACTGGTATTTGGAAACACTTTGCATTATCTGGCTGGCACACCTTCAGCAAGTCTGTTGTTGAGTGGTGTCTTCTTAATAGAATCCCATGAAAGATTTAATTCACAAGACCTTTAATAGGTGCCTTTAGAATCACAAATAAAGACTGATTTCTTTGCTTATTAAAGCCTCTGAACATTTACTGAAAGTAAAGTATATACCTAGAAACAATGAGCCAGACACCCAAAACGAGTGTTTCACTGACTTAGGTAACCGTTCTAGAACAATTTCTTGATTTAAAATTACTTTTTAGAGTAACAAAAGAAAATCATATTCTTTTGAGGAACTTAAAAAAGGTTGGTCTAATTTTTGCATTCTGTAAACAGACAATATTTAATCTGTTTAAAATTAAACTCTGAAGATCAATCAGATAGGCTTTTGAAAGGCTCAGACACTGCAAGTAGTTTAGCATTGTATTTGCAAGAGATACAGACAGTTGTTTAGCCACACAGATATCATTTAGTCTATAAGTTAAACAAGCATTGATAAAGTGTTTTGTTTTTTTTTTATGAAAAGATGCTATCAGCAAAACAAACACAGTATTTTGTACAACTTCAAAGCTTATTTATAATGTGTTTAGAAATATTCAGTGGAAACAGGAAAATAATGTCTTGATTTTCTAAACTTTACAACATCTGCTTTTACTTACTTGCAGCATTGTAAAGTTCTCCAGATTTCAAATGGGTAACTTTTCCTTTGTCTGGTCCCAAATTTTAAAGTGTTCACATTATTTTTTTTTACCCCACACAATTTTTCATTTTTCACTAAAGAATACAGTCATATGAACATCTCTACGGCCTTCTAACAGTGGTACATACTAGTTAGCATAACTTAACATTCTGAATAAGCACATTAGAAACCTGCTAGAAATTCTTCTTCCTGCAGAAAACACTATTTTCAATAAATGCATTTCTTTTCACTGTCTTGGCTTGTGAGAGTGACTACAACCTTCTACAATCAAAGGTCTTCTCCCCGTTAACACTTTTTCTATCTATAAGAAAGGATTCAATCCAGCCATTAAGATGCAAAAAATGCATCTTTATCACTTTTAATGGTTTACCATGACCTGTTTGAAGATGTTTAAATATATAGCTTTATTGATTCTCCTCCACCATGTAAAATTAAAGCTGTTGGTGATTTAGTGAGAAATGAAATCCAAAGCATTCAAGCACACTATTACATACTATTTGATAAATGCATAGTAACATAATAAGTAACTTCCTGCTTGGAGGTAGACAAGCTACTCTTGCTCATGAGTTACTTTTTAGCTGCACCTAGGGTAATAAGCTGGGTGCCTACTGCATAACATTTTATATGACCATGTACCTTGGTTTCCTGATCACCCATATAAGGCTGACTAACTGTTGTATAGTCTGGCTCCCATCGGGCCTCATACTGAGGTTTCCTTCCCATCAATCAATTTCACCTGGGGGAACAGGGAAAGGAAAAAAGGAACTGGTGGAAAGCTGGGTCTCAGCCCACTGTTGGGATACTTGGCTGCAGGGTGAGGCAGAAGGCTTAGTTTGTGCTTGAGTTTGGTGCAACATGAGATGAGGTCAGATGCAGACATACCCAGGACCCAGAGGTTGAACATGCTTCCACATCTACAAGCTTAAACATAGCTTCTGTGTGCCTGACATGCAAAGCCAGTGAAGACAGAAAGATTTCCTGCTTAGTCCTTGAAAAAAACAAACAAACAAAAAAACCAACCAAACAAAAGTATGTTTGCTCTGTGCTGTAAACAGCTACATAGCACTGATGCTTCTTTTCTAGTTCCATAACAATAAAGCCTTAGTTTTACATATAACTTACCTCTTAAAACTGTTATTTTTCATACCTATTGTATTCCAGTTTTATTTTACAAGAATTTGCTTAACTACTGCCAAACAGCAGTTGATCAAGCAATGTTTGCGCAAAGTTCTAGGCAGAATTTTCACATTTATATGTACCAATGTGTAGGTTTAGTATTTTTGGTGCACGGTTTACCAGATTACCATGATAGCAACTTATCTGAACACCAAAAATTTTAAAGGGAAAGTCTCTGACATGGGATCAATGGCACAATGATTTGAGAGCTATGGTCACACAGCAGTTTACACTCAGATCCTCAAGAAGCATTTTATAGGGCTGGTCCCTTTTGGATCCTGTTACCTTCTGTGACTATCAGGGGAGCCTCTGACATCTGTTAAGGAAGATATGGGTAAGGAAATAAAAAATTTAGATTCTCAGAAATGTTTCACACTTTCTGCCAAAGAAATCTGGCAACGCACACCAGAATCTAGAGTTTGGTATATTACAGGCTGCATAAGTTTGTTGTCTGCTGCATCCTCTATTTGTGATGTTTTAGAATCCTCTATTGCCCACCTATCTACAGACTTTGGTTCTTCAACCCCTGTGGTGCCAGAGGGTATTTGTAATTAAATGTAACTAATTGGTATTTGTAACTCATGTAAACAAACTAGTATCCTTTGTTATATTTTGCAGGATGTCAAAATACTCAGAGGAAACTTCTTAAAGCAGAAAAAACAGCTCATTAATGGAAATAGTCATTTTGGGCATTTTCCGCTTTCTGTATCATAGGTGTTGCCAGAAACAGCATTGATTCTCCAGTTTTAACTGACTCAACACATGACATACTGATTAGCTGGGACAGTAGTGACCTTTAAAAACTTAGCCCTCTTTGATATTATTAATCAGCCTTTTGTTCCTCAAATAAGTTACAGGTGTGGACTTATACAGGCAGGAATACAACTCAAAAGGCTTAAGGAATAGAGATAACTTGGGGTTTCAGGAACATAAATTATCAAGTTCTAAGCTTAAGTGAAACTGATGGGCACATCTCAAAACTGTTAATGCTTCAACTTATGATGAGGCCTCCTTCTTTTGCTGAGGAGCATGGCACCTGGAGCTGCCACTGAAGATTCCTGCACCACAACCTCAATTGACCATTGCAAAAAGTCCAGCTCCATTTTTCGCCACCTGCCTCCATGAATTACTCTCTACATTGGTCCATGTAGAGAAGAGTGAGGAAGGTGGGAACTAAAGAAAATTTAGCATTCAGCAGAACAGTGTAGACAGAAGCAGAAGGTAAGAGGTGGAAGGTAGAGAATAAGATGTAGAGCACAGTTTATCTCAGTTTTGAAAAACTTTTAGTTCATTAAAGGATGGAATGGTAAACCAAAAGAAACTTCTCTACCAGACAACCTGTGGAATATACCTTTAAAAAACCCCATTATCTTTGTGATAGACCTTGAAAAATGCTTTAGGATAGAAATAGACCAGTTTTTCAACTGTATGGTCCTCCTAAAACTTCCTTTCTCTCCCACCTATCCCCAGTGTCCCATTCCAACTGGCTGTATAAATGCTCAAACAGACAGAGCAGAACAGCAGCTGAACTAGCAAGAGAAGTCAGAAAGTCCAGCTTACAGTCCTCTGTGTTTATTATTAGACAAGCCTCCATAGTCAAATAAGCCATGTAAGTGAACGTGAACAAACTGTGTTGTCTTCATCATTTGTTCACTGTGTTTAAGGAAGAGGATGCCTGATCACTACTGTCACCAACTACTTGTGGCTGGTCAAGTTCAATGATGTTACATGATAGTCCTTTTGGGGAAAATAAAATTCCTTGGATAGTAACAACTTTTCGATTTTGTGTTACTCAACTTATTTGTTGCTCAAAAACAAAGCTCAGCTTTTTACTCCAAACAAGCATGGAATAAGCAACTGGTGGTTTGGTTTCCATGCCTGAGTCTGATGATTCTATAAACTCTGCTTCTCTTATACTGGCATCACAACCACAGCAACATTAGTAATTCAAACTCAGGATTGTATTTGAGCCTTCTCTCAGGCTAAACTCAACAGCTTAAATCATGAGCAAACATTATTTTGCCAAATCTGTTCCTCCCTATTTCCTACCACCCCTAGGCAAGGGTAAAAGACAGGCTTAATTTTTAAAATTAAACAAACAAAATATTTGGTCACTTAGTTTCAGTTTCTTCTGGCATTGGTATCTTGTGGGTACTGTATCAAGCCATGAAAAATAAATAAAAGAGCTGAACTTTTCAAATGCTGCCAGTGAACTTTTTCCAGTTCAGTGAGGTTAATAGGCCTTTTAATTTACAAATTCATACGAATACGATTATATTTGTTTAATATATTCTTTATATACTTGTTGAAATCTTACTACTAGAAATAGAAATTAGTTCCTCTTGACAGAAAGGGTCAAGATTAGTTGTAATTAGCAGAAGAGTCACATTCAAACAGACTTCAGACAGCAACAGCTCATTATAGCAACTATAATATACAAGCAAAAGAGTTGTGAGCTTGCAAACCCCTGAACAAATGCCTAGACTACAGCATGTCAGATGGTCCACAGAATCCATTCATGCAAGTTAAAAACTTGCACAAGTAATTTACAGGACTGGGAACAAATCAATCAATCATTTTATTTTGAGATCAACTCAAATAAATTTCAGATCCTTCACAACTGTGTTGCACTGCAGAAAAGATGGACTCATGTCCTGTTACTCTGTCAATTGTCCACATCAAATCTTCAGATCCAAGCTATATAAAATCACAAGACTCAATATTATATTTATTCTACATTTACTATGCCTTGTAACAAATATGTTACACAGTGTATCCATGCATCAGCTGAAAACAGGAAAACAAGTCAGGAGTTCACAAAAAAATGTTTGTCTTTCCTGTGTTTTTTTTAAGGGTGGCAAGCACAAGATCTACAGTGCCTTATTAAAACAGTAAGGCAGTAAACAGTGGAAACGTAAAAAAAAAGTAGGTTCTCTATAAAATTTTCTTCTTGCAATGTGAACCCAGAGGAAGAATTTAACCTGCTGAACATTCCAATTATTTCCTCATACTAAGAGAACCATTGCTCAGTGCAGGAAGCTATAGTTCTTTGCACAGCTATTTATAGAGAAAATGTTTTATAAAAAGAAGCTTCAAAGTGACAATGTCAGCATGCACAACTTCCATTCTTTTTGTATGCTTTTCTAAATGTCAAATCAAAATTTGGCAGTGCAATCAAATACACTGGTAACCATCATTTTATTATAACTGCCTTATAAATCACGTTATAGCTAATTAATCTAATTAACAGTCCTATGTCCCAGATACATTACAGGAAAAGACCAAATCAGTCCAGCCTTGAAGAAACCACTAATACGTCTCAGACACCAATCCTGGATTTGCTGGACATTCATTGAATATCGACCTGCTGTGAAAATATTACTATACCTGCTGCTTTTATGAGACTGGATTTTGCTTGCCTTTTTTTTGCCTTAAAAAAAAATTAGGAACACAGAAGTCAGTGCTATAAACTAAAGATATTTTGCTAGTGGCTTAGCATTTCAAAGATAATTAACTAAGCTGAAATTCTTGTAAGTTTTAAGATTAACAGGTTGAAGAATTAGTATTTTTCTGCTATGTATCTTCTTCATCTGTCTCAATTAAAAAACTGGTACACAAATAAAACCCCACTAAGTCTCTTCAAACTTGGGCTGAAAAGCATTGCATTTTCAGAAGGTAAATAAAGGGCATGTTGAAGCAGAGCAGAGTTTCTAATGAGTTAATGTAAAAAAACCTCATGCAAAAGCAATCTGCATCAAAGCTAGCAGGCAATACCCTGACAGTCATCCATCAAACCAAAAGTCCCCTTAATAAATGCCAATTATAGGGCAAATATGCACAAACGCGGATAGCATAAGCCATGGGATCATTTCCTTCCAAGAAAATTAGTGACCAACAAAACACCCATGCAGCCTGCCCTACAGCAACACTCACTCCTGACCAGAATACTAACTACTATTATTATTTCACTCCATTTTATTTTATTATGTAGTTTTGCAAAAATTCAGAGCCACACAGAATTTTGTTTTGGGTTATACAAATTCCTTCACAATTTGTATAGAAGTCTAACATAACTTTTTTAAGGCCATGACATGCCTATAATGTATACAGAGTCTCTGACTTCCGCCGTAAGCGAGCCTTTTTCCTAACTTAATCATACTCAAATTTCACCCCTTTTAAAGATCCTGATTCAAAAATGTTCACTCATTCTCCACAGTCCACAAATTTATACCATCTCTTCCTGTGGTATTATATGTGCATAAATTAAAAAAGAATGGTCTTGTATAAGGACTGAAAACAGAACATTCCAAGTCCCCAACCCCCAAATCTAACTTCAATTTATCAAGGAAAATGTCTGATACAAAATATACATTCTTATAAAATTATTTTCTGCATGGATAGGATGTTTTGCATTTGAGCAAAAATATATTTCCCAAACCTAAAAACAATGAGCTGTACAGCACGCTAAACTCAAACAAACACTATTAAAAGCTTCTCTCTTGTTAAATTTGCCATACTTCTGATTCATTTCAGCCTATTTTGCTAACACCATCTGCATATCACACCTGAGCAATGTTTTTGTTCTCCCAAGAGCGGATTTTTTAGGTTTATTGTATCTGATTTACAGAATACAGAATAGTAGCACATTTTGTCATATGGAGCGTCAGAGGTCCATACTTTGAGGCAACAGTTGAGGTCTAAGTTAAAAACATTATGTTAATAAGACAAAGCAGCTTTGCAAGGAATACTTAATACTAGTATCACGACAGAGAGAATTAAGTTCTTGTCTAAAAGCACTCACATTTGCTATATTCATAGAAATGGACTAGAAAAATGCTACATTAGTCTTAGTTTGATGTCTTATTTAATTGACCTCTGAAGTGACATCTTCCATCACACAGACTGGCCCGTGCTATACTCATTTATTTCCATCTTACCTAAAATTATGATGAATGGTTTGAGCTCCACTCAATTATTGAAAATGTGCAAAGAAACAGAAACAATGAAACTGGCAAAGTGCTCTGCATTCTTAGGAACAATTTAGGCTAATTAGCATCAACTTCTCCCCCATTCATCATACCCCTTTAGAAATATAAACAAACTGTCAGCTCTAACCTAACAAACAGATCACTGAGCTACTTAACACAAATTATTCTTACATGAAAAGCTCCTTCTCAGGCAATATTCTCCTCTAGGGCATCTGGGAAGTTGAGCTATTAAAATTGAAGACATATGTTTCAGTCAAACTTAACTCCCAGATTGTACTGATGGCTGTTGTGACAGTTTTCCATCAGCATGCTGCTGCTGGCAAAGTACTACATATTTTAAACAAAGCAATGCAACAATAGACTTCAATGATGCATGTTCATTTAGTACAATATCAATACCACCCAATTAGCACCCTACACCTAGAAGTGGAGCTACTTAAAATTATTGCTTAGGTACAATTTGAATCTCAGATTTCATTTGAGGTTTCTTGTAGAATTACAAGTTCTCTATGTTCCTGTGAGCTTGCAGAAGGCAGAAACTATGCCACTGTCAGCTATGACAATAGTTTAAATCAAGCTGCAGAGCAATGCTCTGAAGAGGCCATAGAGGGGAGCACTGCTGTCACGCCTGGATTCTAACTCAAACTTCTCCACAGATACCACAAATAAATGGACAGCTCTAAGCTAAAGGAAAACAGGAAGATTTGCAGAGCTGAATACCTTCTGGACACTGCAATCCATGTGCTACTTTGAAAGCCAAAAGGATAATTGAATACCTTCTTCCCTTTCTCCAAAATGCAAAAGGAACTAAATTTGCCCCCTACTCCACCCCTGACTAAGGGGTTTTCGTGCTAAAGCTAAGACTTTTTCACCACTTCATTAATTATCTGGTAAAAGGAAGAAATAAACGCTGACCCAAAGTTCCTTGTCTTTACAGGTATTTGAGATTTTGTGCATACATAAGAATAAGCCTTTTTCAGTAAGAACTGCAAAACTGGACAATATTCTCTACCATTTTTTAGAACAAATATAATTTGGAAACTCTAGAGCTATCAGAAATAATTAGTGTTGAGAAACTATTTAATGAGTTGGGTTTTTCTTTTCTATCTATGAGAAAATTCCTACTTAATGCCTTTGTTCCCTTTAAACAGCAAAATATACAATTAGAACTTTGTTAAGTAAAAGATTAAGACTTTCCCATCCTTTCTGCATCAATTTTCTGTCATTTCTCTGCTTTGCTATTTCATCCTGGGTCTAAACCTACCTGTCTTGCCAGAAACATTTGCANCCTCTTTCTTCTGCGGAAGGTAATGAAACCAACCAGTATCAGTTTTGTTACCTGTTTGCACAGAAACGTGTGGCCTGAATATAATTTTGTTTCATCTTTGTGTGAGAGGAGGAAGGAGATCATCCTTTAACTTCCTGAGTTGGCCTTCCCAGCTGCTTGCACACACAATTGCTTTTTGCTCTTCAATACAGCATCTCCAGAGTCTGGAGGTATATAATATGGATGGAAGCCAGAACAATTAGATATAAGTTGCCCAAACCATTTCATGGTGATACATTTCCTACCAGCAACAGAGATACACTTTCTGAATGAATACAGAGTAAGTGTGTATGCCTTCTTGCTTCTGAAGAAAAGGGTCTTGCATTATGACAGCCACCTCAAAAAGTGTTACACCCATTAGTGCTGACCAGAAAGCCTGATCCTAGAAGTGCTATGCAAATAAATCACTGAGACTTCAAAGTGCGCACACAGACAATGGTTCTTGCCCATCTTCTTTGAAATAATCTCACAGCTGTGGGTTTGATTCATCCAGAGAATTGGTGATGTACTTCATGTTTATCAAGAAAGGATGAAGAGAGGTTTTAAGTGAACATACTAAAGACCTGTTTCAGACATCATGAGTGTGAGCTGGTATTTCACACTAACAAATAAGATATTAAGCAAGACAGAAACACTTGAGATTGAAGTAAAGAGATACAAGTCACATAGCACAGAAACAATATATAAACTCATGTTTGTAGATTAGACTGCTTAAAAGCTAACTTCAGATGCAAGAAGAAACAGGATTTAAAAAAATTCATGAGAATCTCAGAGGGCTGAAGTGACAGAAATTAAAAATACCTGCATTTGTTCACACTAGAAGATTAAAAAAAAAAAAAAAAGAAAGCCAGAGAAAAACCTGAAAGGTGATCTCACGCAAACGAGGGATTAAAGATTCAAGACAAGGGTAAGTTCTGACAAATCTAGAAGGATGGTGTACTGTTTTTAGCAACTTTGGTAGGAACAGGATATTAAACCCCTTGGGCTAGAGGAACAAAAGAAGGCTTGCTTAAGGTGAATCATTCTTAATTGTTCTTCAGCTAACCAACAACAGAAGTACCTCCATCTCATTAAATATATTGACCCAAACAAAGTGTTCATTAATGAAAACTGACCTCTAACTTAAAACACAGAAGAATATGATTTTAGGATTGTACTCAGCTCCTATACCTTTCTGGTATTGTTTGCAACATCCACTTCAAACAAACATAAATGCTTCAGCCATTCAAAAAGACATTTTCCACATATGCATGTAAAGAGCATCTAACACACTTGAATATATAGACATTATGTGCAGCATTCAAGGCCTAGTTTCTTATTTACACTGCATTGCTCTCACATGGCTGTTACTTAATTTTTTGTTACATTTTCAAGTGTTTTCTGTTGGTTCAGAGAATTTTTTTCCCTGGTTGCACTGTCTTTAAGGCACAGCATCAAGTAATAGAAGCAAACAGGAAATCATCCTCTCCAGAGGATGATTAAGCAAGTCGGCACAAATTCCCTGAAGTTCCCACAAACAGGCTCTTATGTAACAACATATGTTTTCAAAGATACTTTCTCTGAGCAGCGAAGTCTCCATGGGAAAAATATAAGCTAGGTTTATAATAAACACTGTAGAGCATGAAATAACTATAAAGAGCACTATAAATAAATTATTAGATACCAAAAATCCTACAGGAAATTATTCTCATTTACATTTCTCAAAATTAATCTTCGTCAATAAAGTACCCAGGTCCTGCAGTGTCTTGCTTATCCAAACAAAGTATATTCCATGTTCCTTAGAACATCACCTGTAACGCTCTGGGACAAGTCCAGATGATGGTTTTAATGCAAGTAGTCCAGATGACTTCAGTAGACTGTCTCTGTAAAAAAAGCAGGATCCATCCCTTTTCTCTCTCTTATGCCCAGAGCAGAATTTCTTTTAACTTGAGATGTTTTAAGAACAAACATTCCTTAATATTTACGTTGCATTAGAGCTCCCCAGTATATACTATCAGTAGATTATTCATTATAGCTGTGGATTGGTTAAAGTAATTCAGTATTACAAACTTCTTATTGTTTGAAAAATATACACATATTATAAAACATTAGAATTTTTTTTGTTCTTCTCTTTAATTTTAAAGAAATTGAGACATTTTATTAAAGGAATTTTAGGATTATAGAAGTGATTATTTACATTCACATGAGAAAAATATTTGAAATATGTGATTAGCTAGCAGTACACACGACAGACTATTACATAGTTTAATTTTTCTAACAATAAATAAAAAATTTGGGATATGAACATAAAAAAAGTTAACAAACAACATAGCATAATGTATGAACTTTCAAATTACTTACAATTACACTGCCCGTTTACAAAGATTTGATATTGCAAAGGTAGAAAAGGCAGATAAA
>VXBX01007003.1:1448196-1477647 GCA_013400415.1 Scytalopus superciliaris | reverse complement strand
AAAAAAAAAAAAAGCAAAGGTAACTGTACTCTCACAAACCAGAAGCTCAAGCTGTGTTCCAGCAGAACACCTTGTATGCTCTGAAGTAAGACTGATTCCTATGAACCATACCATGCATTTTAATTTCAGACAAAAGCTTTGCATTCTCTGTATTAAACATATTGCTCAGATGTACAAAATCACACATAGCTTATCCTGTTATTTCTAAAATCTACAACTTAACTTTTCACATGAAAAAATTATAGTCACAAAAGAACTGGATCTTCTGAACTTTCTCTCTGACATTGCTGCCATATACCGACTGTTAAAGCTTGTTTTCACCTTTTGACCCAAGACATGAAAAAGCCATGTAATACAGGTACTCCCAAACAAACCAGTTGTTCTCACTTTTGCAAAATCTATATGGCCCCTCTGAGAAGTTCACTTTATCTCTTGTCTGTCTCACAGTGGCACCGAAGTGAAAAAATATGGTTAAAATCCAATGGCAATTTGCCATCATCTCATGCCCATATGCTCCATTTTTTCAGGATTCAAATATCTTGAATAAATGTACTTTTAAAACTTTATTATTCCTGCAGAGCTGGTGCTTTGTTGTATTGGTGCACACCTATGCCTGCATGATTAAGAGTGGGAATTAATTTTGTGGGGTAGCTTAGTCATAGAAACTGAACTAGAAGTGACCAAACAGGTCATTTTCCTGGTCAAACAGGATCATTCTAGTGTAGTCTAGTCTAGTTTATTTCTAATGAGCTGTTAAAGGACCCAGGTGATAAAGACTTTTCACCACTTCCTTCTTGCACAGCTTGTTGGTCTCACTGCTTAAAAGTGATGCCAATAGTCATTCTTTTGAGCATGGTGTTTCTTTTTCAGCTCCTCTTCCTACACATAAGTGTTATTTTGACTCCACAACCAATTTTATTACCAAAAAATGGCCAAAACATGAGTGATGAGGATTATCACAACAGATATTAAAAGGTACAATATGTCTACTTAAAAATTTTGAGGGGAAAAAAAAGTAAACCTTTGAGTCACAAGAGCAGAAGCCAACTATTGCTATATCACATTGTTTTGAGTATGATTTTGATCTTTGTTCTTACTCTTAAGTGACTTCAAGAAAGTTACACAGTGAAACTCTTAAGTGAGAAATGGAGTGAACAAGCTGCAGTTATACTGATCTGAGCTGCTCCTAATCATGAGAAGAGTGCACAAAGGCAAGGATTATATCTCCAAAACATGTATAAAGAAGTAATTGTATTCTAACATCTTTAAATATGAAAAAGAAAAAGAAAACAGGACTTAGAACAGGCCTAGTGACGAAAACTGAGAAGATGACTTCTGTTGAGTTAAAAACAAAGCTTCAAAGATATATAAATGCTGGAACACAAAAAAATGCCAAACCTTGGGACAGTAAGTCTAAAGATACAGTAAGAGAGACTGTCTACTTCATTCAGTTGTTTACAAGTTTGCTGTGCTTCCTTAAGATACATCTTTTCCAAGAAAGGTAATCATGAAGGGATCATAAAATAGATATTAAAGTTATTTTCTCATAATCTCTTAGGTCTGAATTAGTACAGCTCTTAATACATTATTTGGAATTAAAATTTAAATTAAAAAAAAAAAACAAAACACAAACAAAAACCTTTTTCTTTCCCTCTTAAGCCTAATGAGGCAATCCAGAGCTGAAAATCTGTGCCTTCCAGGTTGCATGAGCCTCTGAAGACAACAGATGGGAGCACTGTAGTTAACAGAAGCATAAGGAAAATCCAAAAGGCTGCCAAAGCATTCCTGCTTTGGTCAGGAACTGCAGACCTGCCAAAAGCAGGGGTCAGGAACAGAGAATTGACAACTTGTACAAATGCCTTCCAGACTACGAGAGTCCTGATTCTCAGGGTACTTGAGCTCCCCAATTGGACCTACATAACTTGAAAAAGCTTCTTCCCCCTCCCCCCCCCTCCCCCTTTTTTTGGTCTTTTTGTTCTCATTTTTAAAATGCCATGCATGGGGAAGTAGGCTCTAGACCAGCCTCCAGACTGAAGATCACTTATTTGCATCTTAAAAAGAAAACTTGTAGCTCAGTGAGAGCAGGGAAGATGGGGTCAGGCTAAAGCCTGTTTATCATCCCAGTTGATAGATGTTCTTCGAACAAAAGAAATTTCTGCTTATGTGTTAAAGGGCTATCTAATGGACATGAAAGCAAATGGGGGTCTTTGTAGCAGGTTCATCTAAGTGCTGCATCAAACCAAACTGTCAAATGATTCAATGACTGTTCTTCCTAGAATTTCAGGTCCTATATTAGCACCAAAGGACTCTCCCAACTCCATGTATCCAAAGGAAGACGCTAGGTAAATCTACAGTTTTTGCTTCTAAGCCAGTAAACTGGGTATTAACAGATCTTTGCATGTATGTGATTGTAAATTTAAGGGGTAACTGAAGCGCTTCAGGGAGTGAATGCTGGTTTAAAAATTAGTTAATTGAATAATATTGGTTAAAAAACCAAGGAACTTTAGGTGCTTTTGGCACTAGGCATCAGCCAAAGCAAGATACTGAAATTTGTGTTTTCAGATTAAGTTGACTGATCTATGGTGCAGCAGACATGAGTGCTTTGAGTCTAAACCTATAAAGAACATGCCAAAAAATGCTGTACCCCATTGCATCTACATTAAATTCTCTGCTTCATTTGTGCAACACACACAGGGTTACATATGATTCCTAAATAGCTTGATTCACAGATAAGACAAATACCACGGATGTTCCTCAAAAGAGACAAAGACCAGAGGAATCAACTGAAGAGTAGCATTGGATTATGTCAAGGAAAAGGGAGGGACTCCCCCTTCAGTATCAAACACCCAAATTCTCAGCAGGTGTATGGCATCTCTTTCTCCTGGTATTTTCAATGTGCAGCCTCATCCTAGAGTTAGATGCATTATCATTTGTTCCTCTTTTGAAAAAGAGCAGTGACATTGGTTATACCCACAAGCCAAAAGGTAAACAAGTCATCAGGTAACAGAATGACAACATCAAGGCATAAGAAACCAATTCCTTGTCTGCCTCTACTGAAATACATTTAAACCTGCCTTTGTCATCTAAAGGAGACTGCCCTAAATGCTAAGTTACAATAGAACAACAGTAAGAGGTAAGTTTAATAATTGCTTTCTGTCCAGACCAGTCCATTTTGCATAATAAACATCCACTTGATCAAAGGCTATATACTATGGGCTAGTGGAAGAGGCAATCCCATGGAAGTCCAGATTATAGTCTCAGCTCTGAGGAAACATTTCACACTTAAATTCACAGAATCACAGAATATGCTGAGTTGGAAAGGACCCACAAAGATCATCAAGTCCAACTTCTGGTCCTGCTCAGAACTGTCCCCAAGAGTCACATCATGTGGCTCAAGAGTATCGTCCAAACACTCCTTGAACTCTGTCAGGCTTGGTGCTGTGACCACTGCCCTGGGGAGCCTGTTCCAGTGCCCAATCACTCTCTGTGTGAAGAACCTTTTTGTAATGTCCAGCCTCAATTTCCCCTGACATTTGAGGCCATTCCCCTGAGAGAGCATCTTTCCAAGTCAGCTCCCTTAGAACCTGTTCCATAAAGTTGTCATCCACATTTTTGTCATCCACATCCTGGCCTGGTTTGTAGCAGCTGTGTGATGCTCCTAGTTAATTTCTGGCAAGTTGAAGTCCTCCATAAGGACAAAGGCAGTTGGTTTGGAAGTGTCCTTTAGCTTCTCATAGAACAATTTATCAGCATCATCATCCTGGCTTGGAGGTCTATAGCAGACTCCCACAATGACATCCACATTGTTTGTTTGTCCCTTGATTTGCACCCAGAGGCCACCGTGCCATTGCCAACTGTGATCCTCATACATTCTAACACTTCTATTACATACAGTGCCACGCCTCCGCTTCTTTTGCCCTGTCTGTCTCTCCTGAAGAGCCTGTAACTATCCAACAGGACACTCCAGTCACACGTCTCATCCCACCAGGTTTCATTTATGCCAATTATGTAAAATCTCTGGGACTGGGCCAAAGCATCAACCTTCTCTTATTTGTTCCTCATGTTGGGCGCATTGGTGTAGAAACAATTCAGGTGTGGCACATTGTAGCAAACACCACCTGAGACAGATTGAGGGATATCATTAGTGCTTGTTTCTTCAAGTTTTGACATACTATCCCATTGTTTATCACCGGTGAGCCTGGTTTTGCCCCTTTCCCCCTTCCAAGCTAGTTTAAAGCTCTGTCAAAAAGCTCCACTAGCTCCTGCACTAAAACTCTTTTTCTCCTCTGAGATAGGTGCCGTAGACTAATAGACATGTCAGTAGACCAGGCAGATCATCCATGGTCAAAAAACCCCAAATTTTTCCTATTGCACCACCCTTGGAGCTACTCATTGACCTGATGGATCTGCCTATTCCTACCAGTATTATTCCTCATTACCAGAAGAACCAAGGAAATCACTACTTGTGCTCCTGATCCTTCTACCAACTGTCCCAGGGCCCTGAAGTCTCTTTTGATTGCCTTTGGACTTCTCTTTGTTATTTTGATGCTGCCAGTTTGAACAACCAATAGTGGATAGTAATCAGAGGGTCTTACTAGTCTGGAGAGTTTTCCAATAATGTCCCTTATCTGAGGCCCTGGAAGACAGCAGACTTCCCTGTGAGTTGAGTCTGGTCTGCATATTGGGCCCTCGATTCCCCTTGGAAGGGAGTTTCCTATTACAACTAGCTGTTTTGAAACCTTTCTACTTGCTCCGTGGTCATGCTTAGCCTAACAAGCACAACACATTTGTTGGCTCTTATATTCCATGCAAAGATTTTCCATACAGAAGGCAGAAAGAATGAGCTGTTTCCTGCAACAACTGAAAGTGAGCACTATCCTACATCAATACAATGAAGAAGGCAAGCCTGAGTTTTCTCAGGCAGAGCATGAGCTGAACCTGAGACTCTCACGTCAAAAACGTGGCAAACTATCTTTCTTCCCACAATGGTCCTGGTCTTACAAAGCTGCTCTAAACCCATCTGCTGAATGAAGCCCTGCAGAGAAGATGAAAGATGCCTGTCTACACTATTAATCCTAATACAATTTAGACATGAACAAATCTACAAACTGAACATTTATGGTTAGCGCTTAGCAAATCCAGTTACTGAAAACTGAGCTCATTCAAATGAAAATGGAAAGAACTTTTCAGAATCAAAAAATCTGGCACCCAAGTCTACAGTAACAACTTAAATTTAAATCCTAAAAGTCTGTAGCCCTTAGACTCTGTTTGTTTCAAGACTGTTTATATATAATATTTCAGCTAAACAGTTTTGTTTTGTTTTTAAATGTATGTACATATATCACATCCAGGCAGGTAAGTGTTAAAAGAAACAGAGGGAAAACAATAGGAGGTTAAAGTATGCAATGTAATAAGAATGTTTAGCATGTCCTGACACTCCAACTTCCCCCTCCCTCCTTCAGGCATCTAATTGTTTGCTTTTCCTCCTACATACAATAATGAAGTGAAGTACAATCAAAGTGTGATGACAAATGGTCCCAGGGTTTGCATTCTTCAGAATATATTGGCATTTGTAAACTAAAAAAGAAAGATAGATGTAATCAACCACCCTCTTACAAGAGAAGGATCTGGAAGAATATGTTGGCAAAATCTTCAAACCACATTAAGCACTAATCTGAAAGTATGTTTGAAAAGAAGAAAGCAATGCATCTAATACCAGTTTATTTGTGTAACAACAACTGGAAACTGAACTTGCTAGACATATTTTGAAAGATGGAAACAATTAAAAAGTATTAGTGATCTAAACAGGCACAGTATTTTAAAAGAAAAGAACTTTAAACAATCAAGGTTACATATATCCACATTTTGTTGACTAATCCTCACCTTCCCTTGATCTCCTAACATTCAGTACTTGTATTACATGGAAACATTGCATCTGTCCTCACAAGAGTTAAGTCTGTATGAATACATTTGCCTATGGAAAAAGAGTGACACAGTCTCATGAGAAAAACCCCATCAGCTGCAGGATGGCAATTTGTCTGCCTCCAACATTAAAAACTTGAAGCCTTCTATTCAAAGAACCACGATATTGCTCCAAACAGAGTGGCCAGGCTGCATCTTACCATGTAACCACTAAACAGTCGGCTCATTTCACTAGTAAATAAAAGTGGGCAAAGTACACTGAGAAGACACATTACTCACATTTTACTCACATCTTCCTCTTTGTTAGTAATATCTTAACTAAAAGGGAAAAGGATTTGGTATGGGAAAAGCCTTAGCAGGGAAATGAGTAATCAAATATTTAAAATAAAGTAGTTTTAATTATTTAATATTTAAGTTGAAATAAGTCTTAAATTAGGGATTAACATAACCTACACTTTTTGCAGTCATCTTTGAAATGCAGTAATTCAGATTTCTGGACACTGACAATCCCTCATTAAAAACAAGGTCAAGTAATTCCAAAACCCAAATATGAACTGCTAAAAATAGAAACATCTTTAGATACTCACTTTTGACCTGCTGAAGTCTTACCATGCCATAACAGAAACACGCTGAAGCTTCACAAAATGCTGTCATATCTTAATAACATGATAGTTCCTCTCCTTTTTTGCATGCCTTGATGAGCAGCAAAATTGTTAGCATTTATAAGCAACATAATTAGCATAACATTAGCACATAATGAAACAAACTGTTCATGCCCACAAGACACCATTTCTAATCCTTTGAAAGCAGACATCGTTACTGTTGCATTTAGTCTTGAGGATTTTATGTGCAGCAGAAACTTGGCTATAGGGAAGGATGATTCAGAGTTGGAGATTTCCTGATTGATTTTTCATCTGTTTTACATGAGGCATGGTTCCAATTACTACCTTTGGTGGGAAAATACTTTTAAATACATATATAAGTGTTCTAAGAGGTGAATTAATAATTAAAATTAACAAACAAAACCAAGGGTGTAATCACTGCATATCAATCACTACTTTAGGATGCAGGGAAAAAAATAATCTATGTATCAGCATTTTCAAATAAGATACAATATTTGCAGCTAATATACAAGAATTTAAGACACCAAACAAAAAAGTACAGGTAATGCTTTCCTAGTATTAGAGTACTTGAGTTTTAGGGAAAAAAAAGTATCAATTAAACCATGAAACAGCTCCAAAATTCATTAAAAAAAGCTTAACTTGTAAAACACTGAAGAAAAAGAACAATAATCTACTTGATAACTCTAAAAATAACCATTGATATACCAAATTTCAAAGTGAAAGAGAGTAGGTATATGTTAGATATTAGCAAGAAACTCCTCACTGTGACAGTGGTGAGGCACCAGAACAGGTCGTCCAGAGAAGTTGTGGCTGTCCCATCTCTGGAAGTGTTTAAGGCCAGGTTAGATGGGGGTCTGAGTAACCTGGCCAAGTGAAAAGTGTCCCTGCTCATGGCAGGGGGTTTGGAACTAGGTGATCTTTACGGTCCCTTCCAACCCAAACCTTTCTATGATTCCATGATTTCAAACACACACAAGCAGTACCATCACATTGTATCTTGTAATATTTACATTGTAGTACTAGTCTGGAGCCAGTTTTCAGGAAATCCTTGCTTCAGAAGAAGAGAAAATGAAGTAGTGAAATAGGACTTCAACAGGCAACAGAGAATTGGGACTAGAAAATACGAATGTCACCTTTTAAATAATGATTTAATTAACAAATGTCAGATGGCTTTGCAGTTGTAAATACAACCTCAGTCATTAGAGAAACAAGTAGGCAGTATACACGGAACACAAACATATCATACTTGGCACCTCTTCCCACCCCGTTTCACATATTTTTGTGATGGCTATTCAAACACTTCAAGTATCAATGTCTTCACTTGTAGGAAAAAATAGGGAAGTTCCGGGAGGAAATAGCACACATTTGTTAAGGGTTATGCTCTTAAAACTACCACTGCTGATGTTTCAATAGAAATTAAGAACGAGAATGCATACACCACTAATACATAGTATATTATTCTTTCATACTATATATGCTTTCATATTTCCCAAAATATTTGTATCTACTCATGATTTTAAAGGTGCTCAAAGTTACACACCTGCCACTGAATTCTATTAACTGTGTGAGCCACTAGGACATATATTAACATATGCACATTCTTGCTCAGAGTTGTAAAAATAGAAGTGTACAGTGAAACCATCCAACTGTAAAATGTTACTGGAGATGGGAGAAAAACTTAAGGAGGAAAACTGGAGGATTAAAAATTAAAGCATGTCAGAATAACAAAGGTATGTCACCTGCAAGGTTTTGTTAGTAAAAGATTCAAGACGTATTTGCTTATATAGTAAACATTGTAATATGAAAACAAGAAAGCCAAGTTGCAAGTAGACAGAGATAGACCTCAAATTTCAGTGTGCAAGTAGATGCTGTGCAAGGTGACGGTATTAAATGGGCACTGCATCCAAGGTCAGCATCTGGCTGCTTTCCAAACACGAGGCTAGAGTTCCAGGTGTTTAAAGGCACTGTCCTGGCTCCATCAAGAACAGATTTACACTACAGGTCTTCCAAAAGCAGTACTGGATCTTTTTTGAAGCCAAGGAATTTGTGCCCAGACACCTATAGCATTAGTGACAATGGTTGAAAGTTGCATAGTTTTTATGTGTTTATAAAATTTCCATAACTACTTTGAAAGCCTGTGACTTGCAGATTATGAATGGCTCAAGTGCCAATTTTCTTCCATTTTTGTCTAGAACTAACATGAATTTTATGAGAAAAAGTTATTCTTAATTTAAATATTTTTCAGTCAAGTGTTATATAGCATACAGCTGGATAAACACATCATGTGGTGGGTGAGCAATTGGTTCATGGGTTGAGCACAGAGGGCAATACTGAATGGGGTGACATCAGACTGGTGACCTGTCACTGGTGGGGTTCCACAGGGCTCCATCTTAGGCCCTGTGCTCTTCAACATCTTCATAAATGACTTGGACACAGAATTGGAAGGGATACTAAGCAAGTCTGCAGATGCTTCAGAACTTGGAGGAGCTATTGACTCTCTGAAAGGTAGGGGAGCTCTGCAGAGAGACCTTGACAAATCAGAGAGATGGGCAATCACCAACTGTATGAAGTTCAACAAGGGAAGTGCCGGATTCTGCACCTGGGATGGGGCAACCCTGGATGTTTGTACAGGATGGGGAATGAGATGCTGGAAAGCAGTGCCATGGAAAGGGACCTGGGGGTCCTGGTCAGTGGCAAGTTGAATCTGAGTCAGCAGTGCCCTGGCAGCCAGGAGGGCCAACCATGTCCTGGGGGGTATCAGGTAAAGCATCGCCAGCTGATTGAGGAAGGGGATAGTCCTGTGCAGGACCAGGAGTTGGACTCAATGATTCTTGTGTGTCCCTTCCAACTCAGCATATTCTGTGATTCTGTGACAACAGAACTTTTCAACCAATACCATACTTTCCTACAATGCTTGTAGACTCATATTTAACTACTTCCAGTATTTTCTATCATAAGGCATAATTATCTTTCCATAGAAAAGACTGCACATAGCAAACCTCCCTGCATGCTTAGACTTTGCATATATGATCTCAGCAAAAACACAGCCTGTGTGTCCCAGTAAGCAATTTGCTTTTGTCTCCAAAAAAGACAGCAGAGAAGCACAACACTGCCATCTCCACCTTAAATGCTGAAGTACAAGTATCACACACATAATCTGGTGATTTTAAAATACAGCAAACAAGAACACATATAAAGGCTTCTAAAACTTTTATGAGCAAATTAAGAGAACTACTATCAGGCAGAAATTAAGTTTAACCAACCAATGTAGTGTACCAGAAAAACTTCAAATTCAGCAGTCCCAAAGCCTAAAGGGGACAGAGTAAGCAAGTTCTCGGCCTCTCCAGTCTCAGCCCGTGCCATCAAGTGACTGTCATCAGGAAAGACAGAAGACATACCTGAAAGTGTTTTATGACTTGTTTTATGTATCTATGTTCTAGATGTAGAGGCTTTTCTAGTGATGGACTTCTGTGCTAGGAAGATGACCACTTAACTGCCATAGCTGCAATTTGCTGGTTTTTTTGGCCACCCATACAGTTAAGCAGTTTATACGCTGAGTAGGCTGAACAAAGTGCAGTATGAAGCCTGAAATACATTCTCCAGACCCTAACTCAATTTCATAGCTGTTCAGCATCATATCAGTAGTAAAAGGGAGAATTTCTTAAGGTTTCTTAAAAGAACAACCAAAAAACTGAAAGACAACAACAATAACAACAACAACAACAACAAAACAGAAAAAAAAAAAAGAAAAAGAAAAAAAAAGAGTGGAGCCTTCCCTCTTAATCCTCACACAAAGCTAAGCAAAATCCTTTTTCCTGTTGCGGATTATTTGAAAACGTATCTTCCTTTAATGTTATTTGTTAAAGCTTCAGGTTACCTGAGAAGCAGGTCCTACAAGGGAAAATATGGAAGGTGACAAACAGCTTCACTAGCTACCACAATAGAGCAAGCAAACTAAATTGCTGATCTCTGTTAAGCTTTGGGTGAAGTTCAGAAGCGGAAGTGTTCCTGGCACTCACTGCACCTGATAAAACAGGTAAGCAATCCAACAAGCCAGCTGCTACCAGAACGATTACCTACCCTTCCTCCACTGACTGGGAATGCCTGCCAGGTCCCGCAGTTCAGGCAAATAAACTGACAAAAAACTACCTTATCAAAAGCAATTAGGTTTCTGTCCCTTAAGCTCCTTGGATCAGTTCCCTAAAAGGTCAGCATAATTTCAAAGAGTTTGCTAACACAATACGAACAGGCATAGATAAATAGCACCACCTCTCTTCTTCATAGGTCAATGAGGAACATTGCAACAGAAGAATATACTGTCAACTTAAATGCACACAGAATTTGGGTACCAGAGAGTGACACAAAAGCCACGGAGATGACAGCTGTAAGTAAGATGAGAAAAGCATTCTCATAGGTAGCCTTTGGCTAAAGAAAGAAACGGGCTCATGAACTTTATTCCCACCAATAACACAGGCTAACTGTAAAACCAAACAGCAAATAAAAAATATATGAAATATCAGACTGACAAGCATCCTATATGGTATTAGAGTTTTGCCAAGTGCTGGTATATAATAAGATAGCACATAAAACTAATCCAACCAAGGAACAGTTTGGACAGGAAATTTCCAGAAAACAATTAAGTTCAACATACAGAAAGATCATGCCTAGTAAATGGGGAACTTTCTTCAAGAGACAGTCTACAAAGCTTGAGTATTTTTAGGCATTAAAATGAGCAGAATGAACCGAGTGAATATATTTAGTGGCTACAAGAGGTATGAAAAAAGCACAGGGCCTTCATCTAATTATGTAGTTTGTAGATATGGAAAAAGGGAATATTTAAACAAGATACATGAGGAGATACTTTGGAGGAGATTACTGATGGCAAATATTTTCCCCATCATCAGGCTTGATACCATCAGGGCAAAACCACACAGGAAAACAAAGCACACAATTGTATGGTCAGTGCATCCTGCCACTTAGATCCTGCTTGGCACAGATCATGTTTTAGAAAATTATGTCCATCACCTGATGTTCTACATAGAAAGTATGAGCAGCAGAGTTCTAGAAAAAGTTAGATTTGCTGAACAGCAGCAAAGCAAATTAAACTTAACTTCCACTGAAGCAAAACACACCTGGAAGGATGTTAGGACTGTCAGATCACTGTCAATCTATATCCTTCAAGAACGAGGGGAAAAAACACAAATATGTTCTGGGCATTGAACAATAGAAGGAAATCTGTGTTCAATCTAGCCCCAGACGATAGAGTTCAGCCTCCAACTGGAAGCCATCTGAAGATGACCAATATATAAGGGGTGCAAATCTCAATAGAAAATATGAGAAATTGAGTAACTCACAGCTATGATTAAAAGAATAACTGAGATGTCCACAGAAGATCTTAAGGCAAACACTGACAGTCCTCTTTTGTCACAGTTTGAAAGTCTAAACTAGAAAGTGAAATGGAAACTGTTAGTTAAATATAAATAAGCTCAGAAAACTGCTTAGATTTTAGCTGATTTAGTATAATAAAATCAGGAGAGGTGGAGTCTGTGGACTTAATGTCGGTGGAGACTACCACTTGTACACCAATTACAAATAAGAAACTATTTCCAGACATGCACCCCAGATCATTTGGTAAAAGGCCAGTGAAGCTTGATCCAAAACACAGTGATGTCACTGTGCCTTTACACATATAACTTGGGGTAAAGGAAGTTGAATACTAAAAAGAATTTTGTTTAACTTTGCAAATAAAAGTTCTAGAACAGAACAGGAAACATACACTGAAAAAACTGCAGTCATGAAAGGACTGATAAAAAAGGATGCCAGTGGTACATCAGAATAGGTCTCCTCCTTCCTTGCAAAGGTTTAAATTTGTTGGAAGGAAAACTTGTATACAAGACTCCAGTGTTATGAGTTTTCCAAGAAATTTATAGTAGTCTTATGTGCACCATACCACAGTTATCACTAAACACAATACATCCGATCCAGGAGTACTTGAGAACTGGTTGTACATTTTAGAAGTACAAATCAAAGTTTGTTAGATTTTTCAGCTATGAGCTCTATAGCCTGTTACAGAAAGAGTTTTTTCCCCCACCACAGATATGAACAGCAAATGTAAACTACAACAGAAGTATAATTAATTAACTATTACAAAAGCCATTTCCTCCGGATTTCTTTTAAGTGATAGCAAGTTTTCCATTTTAGCCTAACATCCAAATGCAGGGTTGGGATATCAATGCAAGTCATGTGCAGGATTACACAGAGACATAACTTAATAGATTGTCTCAGATTTACGAGTAACAAACAAAAATAGCATTTTTAATAGAGTTAGAATCAGTAACTTAGGTGAGATGGGATCTTTGGCAGCCAGCTGGTCATCTGTCTAAGCACTGCAATGTTTAGAAAGTTGCTGCCTGATTTCAGCTGGACATTCCAGAGTGTTCAGTTTCACAGTAAGAGAAACAATTTGAAACCAAGTCTATTCCTTGATACATACAGGGAGTAGCCACCTAGAGTTAGTAGCGAATATGTTCACATGCTGGACTTCACAGGATATCTCATGCAAATCTAGGACTGTTCAGAAAAATACAGGGAGTGAGTAACTTCCATTGACTTTGGTGGAATTGAGATAGGACATTAATCTCCTAGTTCAGGCACCTACAATTACCCTAGAACGGAGGAATGACAATTTATCAAAAGTACACACAAAAAGCTAATGTGTTAGGACCCAGAAAGAAAACCGGTTAAATCCAGTATTTTACTTTTCAGAAGACTACCAGGGCCACTGCATATACAGTTACTCCATGTTTGACCTGTACCACTATGCAAAAAATGATTGCAAGATTCAAAGACCTAGAAAGAGAGCAAGAATGAATGCAGTTTTGCAGTCTGGTGAAAAGAACCAAACCAAACTAAAACCAACCAAACAAAGAACTCTTTAAAAAGAGGATTTTCTTGTTTCCTTGGTTTCCTAGGATAAGCCAAGGAAGATCCAAATTCTTTCACTGGACTCAGATCACCTGGGTCTGTTCTGAATTGTTCAATAAGCCTGAGGTGCCCAGGTTTTGCTTATGCAGAATGCAAGCAGTCTAAATCTTGCCCATAGTCAAAACTATTTACATTACAAACTTGAATACTGAAATGTTTACAAAACAATTAGCAAATATATAAAATATGTTTAAGTTTTACAAACAATTCAATCATTATACAAAATATAATATGGTGATTTATTCCTCTCTCTGAACTTAATTTCTTTAACACAGTAGAGTTTGTAGTCAAAATAAGGACAAAGCAAGCTATCCCTAATTCCAGTTGCACTAAAAAAGGTTTCAGCTTTATTCCTGGTAAGGGATTTGTCGAACATTGATTCTCTCTAAATTTGTAAATTCTTCACAGGTTTTGCAGTTAAGGTTCTAGGTGCAATTATAAACATTAATTAAAATGTAGGAAACAAAAATTTAGCTGTAAACAAGATTTAGACTGAAAAGAAACAGCCCAGTTTAGGACTGAGCTGGTAGTAATTGTGATATAATCTCTACTTGACTGCAGGGATTTTCCCTGAAGGATGTTGCCCTTATCCACCACAGAGAATGCAAACTGCTCAGTCTAAGTAACAAAATAGTACTTACTCTTTAGGGTCCTCACTACTTCCACAAAGGATAAGGAGGAAATAAAAAGTAATTTTAAAACAAGCACATTAGGGAAGTTAAAACCATCTTTTCCTCCTCTCACTCAGGATTTTCTCCCTGCTTCTCTACAAGTTGCATAAAACATTCATAGTATCCCCATAAAAATGTCACCTGTCCTTGCAGGTGTCTGTCTCAAGGCACTAGAGAGGACTAATTACTCCTGCAAATCTCAGCATGCCAACTGAAGTCTTCAGTGAAAATGCTCAACCATAAAGCAATTCATGCATAATAATGAAAAAAAACCCAAAAACCCTCGAATGTTGTATATGCAAGTAATAATACATCACATGAGAAGATAATCTATATTTAAATAGAAAGCCATTATTTTTCTTGTTCATTGAAGAAGGTATACATTGATATGGGAAAAAATAAAAAGCTATTAAATAACAACAGGTAAGATTATACTACCAAGCACTGAAGTTGTTGCCCAAGTTACTTCAGTCCAATTCCAAGTGTTCACTCTAGGTGTGCAAAAGTAAGCAAATGACAAGTACAGTTAAAACTGTTATGCACCAACTTTCAATATTCTTGCAATACTTTTAAAGAACATTCCTGAACTTGGAAAATCTGTATGTAGACAATATGTAACCACAACACTGTAAAACTGCATACCTCTAAAATTTTTAGCAGTTCATTCTACACTGCTCCTTATCTTCACAGCAACAATTTATAAGTGACATTTTCAGAGGATATCTGCTCCAATTTTGTGACAACTTTTTGCTTCTTGGGAGTCTGCAGAACATACTTGTGTTTGTATAAATGCCAGGTTTTAAATTATTTTTCTCTATTCATTTTCAAAAACTAATTTTGTAGCAAGTTTATACAATCCTTCTGTTTATTACTTAACTGACAGAAATATTTGAATTACAGGGAAGCACAATGCTACAGAAAAGGTTATATCAAATGTTAAAGTTCAAGACAGGGTAGATAATACATTTTACAGATTTTCCAGATCTATAAACATGGAGTGAATCCCTATGCATACAAATATAGAAAAGAAGCCCCATTTATATACCACTTCAAAAAGAGGTCACATTTTATGTCTTTCGTGAATTATCAGATGTCATCCTATTTTTATGCCAAGCATTTTTATTGATTTTTAGAAGAATATTTGTTGTTTATTTTCCAGAGTTATAAACTGTATGCCAAATCTTAATTCAGGAAAAAAAAGCAAAATAAGTTTTGCTTATGGTAAATGGCATCACATAGGTACCACCCATGCATTTGTTAGGTTTTGATTAGATCCATGCTGTGCAAAACAGTTACTGTCCATGCCTAATGTACATTTGTCTACCACGATTCACCTAATAGCAAAACAGCCCTAAAAGAATAAGACAAAATGAATGACCCTTTTTCAGGAACAAGATGAGATCCCCTCCTTTCGCTCCCTTTATGAAGTAAGGATATGATTTTTTTATGCCACTATTGAGCCAATATCCACTCTTAGATTAGTGGATTACATTCAAAATCTGCAATTCAATTTTTTCCCAGGAGAGGGCTACTCCAGTTCTAACCCAGCAGACCTCAATGAGATTACTGAAAAATACTGCATGTGCTGCCTAAACTTAACAAGGTCCTCTCCACGTAAAACACATTTCAGCTCTGCTCCCTACCTCAGCCTTCCTAATCACAAATGACAGAAAATAATAAAAAATACTGTCCCACAGAAATGTTCTCGAGATCTGGCCAAAGGGTATTCCGCAGTCCAAGTGCCAAGCATCCAATTAATATTTTAGTGCAACCTTTGCATCAGTCCACAAAGAAAAGTATTCTGCCAGTGACAAGAATATATCTATTAGTATAATATTTCAGTTAAAATTAAAAATGGCAGAAGTCCAGCAACTCAATAACTTGTTTATCTGACTAAACACATTAAAAGCCAGTATTTTCTATATAAACTTCCAAAGAATGAAGAGACTTACTTCATCTTCTCAATAGGTCAATTTTGATAATTATGACAATAAAATATTGAGATTTTCCAAAATGTTGTTCACTATCACATGTGAAACACTCATAGTCATCCACACTACATTAACTGCATCTTGAGAGAAACTTGTTTAAAACAAAAAAGCAGTAAAAATACTAGCTACTGTAATATCCTATTATGCAACCTTCAACTGATGCTACATTTTATAGTCTACCATATTTTTTAACAAGTTTGAGGGGAAAGTAAAAATGACATGGTAAATTTGGGTTTGAAATCAATTAACTTTTAAAGAAGGCTGTTTCCCTTTTAGTTCAGCAGCAAGAAACAATATTTTCATTTGTAAACATTCTGTTTCATAATCAAACATTCTGTGCTTTTGAGGGTTGCCTGAAATAAAATCTACCAATCTCTAACCACTTCTTTAAAAAATAAAGCAGGACCTTTTCAACATGAATCTTCCAATACTTTCTGCACTGCTCCACAATCTAACATATAAGGAAAGATTTTAGGGAAAATTTAATCTAGTGTCCAAATATAACTTTACTTTAAACATGAGGTCATCTAAACATCTGTCTTCAATATATCCCTAGGGATTTAAATCAAAAGTCTGCTAAACATGTACAATCATTCTGAAAATAAATAACAGAACAAATTTAGTCTTGATTATGATTATCATGCTTTTTAAAAGGAAACATTTATTCTAATAAGAAAAGTCTGAACTAATTTAAACTTTATGGATATTAACTTAGAAGAGTTTCATACTCTAAATAAGACATTTCTTTCCATTTAGTCTAGTCTCTAATAACATTCATTGGTTTATATTTTCAGAGAACCCACATGATTTCTTCATCCCTTTTAGAAATGTATAATCAATAAGCTATATTTCCATTATATTAAAAAGTGCAATTTTGCAGAAAGGAGAAAAGTTTGCTAAAAATCAGCAGAAAAGATTGATTTGTTTCCTTTTTGTTATCTGGGATAGCCATCATCATACTTCACAATAAGGAAGACTATGACAGGCAAAGCAGATTGCATCTTGATAATTATAGTCTTCATTGCTTAGAAAAAAACACAATACTGTTTTAAGCAAGGACTGTCTCATTACCCAATCAGCATTACAGTTTTGCTGTGTAAAATTTTTATTCATAGAGGTATAACAAATAAGTGGCACCTACCATGTTCACCCTGCTTAATTCAAGAACCCCAATCCCCTTCAGAATCCTAATCCCATTTAGAAGAGAATGAAGCTCTTGTTTACACAACACAGTACTTTCTTAAAAGTTCCATTGCTTTGGCTCTGTAATCACAGACTTGGAAATGAATGAGCAGAACTACGAGGACTCTCAAAGCTCTCATGTTCTTCCAGGAGTCTTTTATTCTCAGAATGCTGCTGATTCCTTTACATAACTACTCTTTTTGATGAGTTCCCAGGGTGAACTAGTACAGCAATGCAGACACAGTAGAGGCTATCGAGAATATGATCACAGAAGCACCTGGACACAAAGTTTAGAATGTGCAGCATGAACAAGGCAACCACTCTTCTTCACACTGTTATGTAAATCTGACAAAATTAGGGTGTATACACAAATCGTGCTGCCACTGGTCAGCATCTATAGAAAGGCAATGTTTTGGAAAGTAAAAATCTTCTAATAACCTGTAAGCATCTTGATGCTTTATTTTCTACTTGTTGCATCAAGGTTACATTAAACACATGTGTATACACCATCATATGCAAAGCAGCATTGCAAACGTGTCTCTAGAGAAAGTTGCTCTAGGCAAGCAACCCAAAAAAGGACAGTGTATCATCACCAACCTTAATCACTCACAACTTAATGTTCAAACAAACAAACAAAAATTCACCTAACGATCATGAGCACAATCTTTAAAGTTTTCATTTTAGGTTCCCAACGTATCTACAACGTATCTACATAATTTCAAGATTTAACACTGAGGATAAGATTTAAATTCAAGTTTCAGTCAGACTTTCAAGTTTTGAAACTAAATCACATAGGTCCACAGGCTGGAAGAGACATCACATGTCACAGAATCCATAACAAAGAGTTAAATTTGGTTTCTTTGTCTCTGCTTATGGCAAAACAACTCGTTGTTGTTATTTGGGGTTTTGGGGTTTTTTTTAACCGTCCCATCATGTTTTACCAAGTTCAGTATGCTGTTTGAAGCCAGCTGAAAAAAAAAAGTTGAGTGATATTTACTACACATTCAAAATACATATACTAATTTTGAAAATCAACTCTCTAACAAAATATTAAGAAATAAGTGTTGGAGATAGAAAAATAAGTAAAATTTAACCCTTTTGCAAAACCACTCAGAACTGGCTCTAAGAGGGAGTGAAATAAATAGTACAAAGAATTTTCTCAAACTCAGACTCTCCTTTGCTTTTGGGAGTGTTGCCATTTGGGGACACCAGCCACACATTTGCACACTTCACTATAATAAAAACAGCAAAAAGCCCAGGAAACTAGGATAACACCCTGAATTGGGAAATGATCCATTGACTAAAGACTGAAAGATGACCCATAAACTATGTTTCCTGACAAAAATTGACAGATTGAAAATGATCCAGAGGAAAAACAAAAGCAGCTGTTAGCAGTGTAGTTCAGTGACTGTAAAGCAGATCTAAAGGCCAATTACTCCCGTGTTTCCTTCCCTACTGTACGGGTGGGACTTCTCATTCAGACTCTTGCAGCTATGACCTTATTTTCTCATCAGAAAATCACCACTCTAGACAACTGAAACATTATTTACTGGTTTCAGGTATTGGTGAAATTATATGTAATTGTAATGAGTCCCCTGGACAAGACATGCTGCAGGAAAAACGGCAGGTACTTATCCTGCAACTATTCAACTTTAAACACTACCAAAGCAGTTGACCTGTGCTACAGACTTTCAGCAGAGAAACTACTATCTTAAAATGACTGATATTTAACACTTTGTTGCACAAATAACTATTAGGTGTAAGAGTGAGAGCTTCTCATTATAAAAAACAGTATTGATTTACTTAATCCATCAACAGGACCAGTGATGGTTTCCACAGGCAGCAATGTCAGTTAATTTTCTCCAAGCGGAAAACAAATTAATTACATATTTTTACCTCCAGTTGAAGTAGAACAAATTTAAGGCCTCTATAATCACGACTCAGATACTTGAAAATACTTAGAGACATCCCTGTAATCCATTCACAACAGTACTGATTTCCAAAACTTCCATATTCTAGGAGCCATATCACTATCTGAAAGGGGAGGGTTTTTTCCTACTTGTCTTAAGCCCTTTTAGCTCTTTCCATTCATACCAACACTAATCATAATACTTAGGCCAGTCTGAACAGTTTAGGTTAACAGAGACATTTTTCAGAGATAATTTTAGGGTTAATCTTGTAACAGATGAGTTCCTCCAGTCTTGGAGACATGATTTTGAGTGTCTCCCACCCTGCTAGCTTGAAATAGAAAAGTAGCAAGAATAAAAACAAAGAATGCCTACAAGTATAAGAAGGGCCTCCAAGGTAATTTCACAGAAACTAAGCTACAGTTAAAGGAAAAAAATTGCAGTATAATCACTTAACAGGCAGAAATGCCAGATTCTATGCAGACAAATAACCAGAATCATTTTTCATTTTCTATTCTAGAACACTGTCACAGAAACATGTATATTACTATCAAAAGGCACACTTTGTTGCTATACATTAGAAGTTTATTCTAGCTACATAATAAGCTTTTGTGCTATGATAATTTACCTTGGTTTGCATACAAACATTGGTCACTAAGGACAACTGATGAAACAATAAACACAGTAATGAAAAATTGTTCTTTACGCCAATATAACCCTGGCTCACAGAAGTTGTAACAGCTTGAGAACTCTCTCTGCAGACATAGAATTTTTTGGCCATAAACTTTACAACAGGCATGTTCCAGTATTAAATATTTTGACTACCTATTTGCTTTTACATGTGTAATACATTCGATTTTACAATATTCTTTAACTTCAAAATCTGACAGCAAAATTTTATGGTTTGTTTTGAAGAAGTATATACCTTTAAGCTTTTATGCTTTGTTTTAGGATTCATTCCTGCAAATACTTGGAAGGAAGTTAAGATAGGCTTACAGCAACATGTAACACAGCAGTTTTTACTTTAGTTATAGATGGGCATTTCAGTGTTTGATGAGATTTCTGCAATATCACATAAAATCTATAGTAAAATTAAAATAATCAAGACTGAAATTCCTCACATGGAAATCAGTAGCTATTTGCATATTGATTATACTGGGATAGGAGTTTGTCTCAAGTCTTTTGATTTATATGTGGTATCTCAGCTTTATGACGATCTATTGACGACCACTTGCCATTCTTGTGGTTGATTCAATGAAAGTCAAATTCAGTCCCAGTGATTTTGCAGTACACAACTGAAACCAGCATTTATCGATCATTAATTTTTTTGTATCTTTAAGCTTTTATTTCACATATTATCATCCAAAATTACATATGCTAATCTTCGTATCTGCAACAGCGTCAACATATATTTTCATCCATCTGCCACCCTTAGCAAACAGCACGTTCAGCATCTTATTGTAGCATTGCACTGCCATCTTGTGGTGAATAGGACGAATGAGCATAAATAACTTCATTACTCGGTTTTCTTTTTTGAGGTTGGTCATTTTGACAAGGTGGTGGTATTTTTGGGGGGTGGAAAAGGAGGGATAGGTTGGGGGGCTTTTGAGGAACAAACTTATTACAATAAAAACAACGAAAATTTATGACCTTATAAAACCCTCAGGCTCACCGTATATACAAAATCTGAAGGATAAATGTCTTATTGCACACCCATACAGGATTCTGAGCATAAGAAGTTTTGTCCCTACTGACTAGCATGCCAGACTAAATAAAGCTGAGCCAACTATTCACTTTCCCCAGTGTTGCTCTTGGAACAAAGGCACAGTGGAACTGATGAGGTTGCTGCAGTTTTGTCAAACCAAGAGTGTGTACCGAGCAAGGCAAAACTAGGTTAGTCTGAAATTTAACTCCCTGCTTCAACAAACAGGTTTTTATAAGCAATTTCTGAATCCACAGACAAAAAAATTTTTCTTTTCAGGGTCCCAGTTTCTACAGAAAGTACGAAGCATACAAAATTGTCATGGCCTGTTAAAAGTTATGAAAATTCTGAGTTTGTTCCTGTCACTGTTACATAAACATGTAAAAATTAATTCATGTCTTAACCCCAGGATCACAGAATCAACTAGGTTGGAAAAGATATCTGAGATCATTGAGTCCAACCTATGACCCAACACCACCTTGCCAACTAGACCATGTCACTAAGTGATACATCCAGTCTCTTCTTAATACCTTCAGGGATGGTGAATCCACCACCTTCCTGGGCAGCCCATTCCAATGTCTGATCATTCCCTCTGTAAAGAATTTATTCCTAATGTCTAACCTAAACCTTCCCTCTGCCCTATTGTCCTAACAGGTTGCCTGGAAGAAGAGACTGATCCCACTTCACTACAACTCCATTCAGGTAGTTGTACAGAATAATAAGGTCTCCCCTGAGCCTCCCTTTCTCCAGGCTAAACAATCCCAGATCCCTCAGCCACTCCTCTTAAGGCTTATGCTCCAATCCCTTCACCAGCCTCACTGCCTTTCTTTGGACATGCTCCAGCACCTCAATATTCCTCCTAAATGTAGGGTCTCAGAACTGGACACAGTACTCAAGGTGCAGCCCAACTAGTGCTGAGTAGAGGAGAAGAATCACTTCTCTGGTCCTGCTGGCCACACTATTCCTGATACAGGCCAGGATGCCATTGGCCTTCTTGGCCACCTGGGCACATGCTGGCTCATGTTCAGCTTCCTGTCGATCAGTACCTCCAGGCACTTTCTGCCTGGTCACCCTCCAGCCACTCTGTCCCCAGCCTGTAGTATTGCATGAGGGTGTTGCAGTCAAAGGGCAGGATCTGGCACTTGGTCTTGTTAAACATCATACCACTGGATTCAGCCCACCCAGCCAGCCTGTCCAGGTCCCTCTGCAGAGCCCTCCTACTCTCTAGCAGATAAACACTCCTCCCCCAGCTTGGTGTCATCTGCAAATTTTTGGATGGTGGACTCAATCTCCTCATCCAGACCATCAATAAAGATATTAGACAGGACTGGGCCCAACACTGATCGCTGGGGGACACTACTAGTGACCAGCTGCCAACTGGATGCAACACTGCTCACCACCACTCCCTGGGCCCAGCCATCCAGCCAGTTTTTAACCCAGCCAAGAGTGCACCTGGCCCCATATAAAAGCTGTTACATTTGAAAAACCCACATAGCTTGAAACACATTTCAGAGTTCCAATGAGTGTTCACAATTTGTTTGTACACTACAATGACTTGATCAAACAGTATCAGTTCACTCTAAACACTCTCTGGACACAACCAGAGAGTTTTGGTCAATGGTTCTGTAACTAGGTGGAAGCCAGTGATGAGTGGTGTCCCTCAGTGCTCTGTCTTGGGACCAGTGCTCTTCAAAGTCTTCATCAATGACATAGTGAAATCAAGTGCACCCTCATCAAGTTTGCAGATGACATGAAGCCAAGCACTGCAGCTGACACAACAAAGGAATGGCATCCCATCTAGGGGAACCTGGACAAACTTGAGAAGCTCATGAAGTTCAAGAAGTCCAAGGGCAAAGTGCTGCACTTGGGTTGGGGCAATCCTAGACATGAGTAGACACTGGGACAAGAAGTCAGTGAGAGCAGTCTTGCAGAGCAGGACTTTGGGATTCCTGTGGATGCAAAGTTGGACATGAGCCAGTAATGCTCAATATGCCCAGAAGGCCAATCATATCCTGGGCTGAATCAAAAGAAGCATGGCCAGCAGGTAGAGGGATATGGTTCTCCCCCTCTGCTCTCATGAGACCTCACATGGAGTACTGTAATTCAATTCCAGGATTCTCAACACAAGAAAGACATGGACCTGTCAGTGCAGGCCCAAAGAAGAACCACTAAGATGATAATGAGCTCGAGCACTTCTCCTGTAAAGACAAGGTGAGAGCGTTGGGGTTGTTCAGCATGGAGAAGAAAAGACTTGAGAGACCTTACTGTGGCCTTCAAGTACCTTAAGGGGGCTTATGAAAAGGAGAGAGAGGGACTTTTTATGTGGACTGATAGTGACAGGACAAGGGGCAATGTCTTTAAACAGAAAGAGAGAATTTTAGATTAAATGTTATAAAGAAATTATTTACTCAGAAGATGGTGAAGTGCTGGAATGGGTTGCGCAAAGAGGTTGTGGATGCCCCATCCCTGAAAGTATTCAAGGCCAGGCTGTATGGAGCCCTGAACAACCTGACCTAATGAGCTGCATCCCTGTCCACAGCAGAGGGATTGGAACTATATGATCTTTATGGTCCCTTCCAAGCGTAAACCATACTATGATTACATGCTTCTATGTAGAAATTTTCATTTGTTCATTTTAAACTAAAACTACATTGCAAGGATATTCTTTCTTCAAATTACTCAACTGTCTGAAAATTTATAGAAATTTTGCTAGCTTCCAGCCTTCGCATATTCAGCAAAGTGCGTGAAAATGCATGAGGATTTCATTAGATTCCACTAAAATTAAACAAGGTTTTCTAAGACAACCCGACAACATTTAATTAAGTTAGAATTATATGAAGCAAACAGTCCAATCTGTCTTTCAGGTTTGGGGGTTTATTTTTAGTATTACCAGCTGATAGAAAAGGGAGAGCCTAGAGACTGAAAAACGTTACAGAATTAAGTTTGAAATGCTGTAGTAGGTGGGGAAGCACTCTTAAAAATTTCCACTGGGGAACGGTTCATTACATGGCATTTTGCATACCCTCAACTAGTTGGTCACTGCATTGGTCTGCAGCATGGAGCTACATTCTCATGAGATGAAAAATAACATGTTACATGGTTTTTAAGTGCTAAGGAGACCAAAGCCAGCAATTCAACCATACTGTCTTCAAAACTAGCATCAGTTTCTCTGAGCTTCCGTTATGTCTGTTCCTTACTTCCAGAGACCCAGTGAAGTCAAACTGTCCTGAGTACTGTATTCTCTTCTTTGAACTGTGTAGTGATGAAAGCAATAGGGGCTGCATAGACCTTGCAGAGATATTTCACATTTTCTTTTCAGCATGTTTCATAAAACAGAGCATGGGTAGATGGTTGTCTGAGCAAAAACAAATAGAAATCTTTCCAAGTCTTAACTTCCTGGCTGTTTCTATGTCCTCCTGATTTCTACAAGCATACTAGAGGAAGTTCAGGATATCTGATATCTCAACTTACACACACTTAACTTTCTTTTGGTCTTCTCTTCACCCAAAGTTCTCCTCATTATGTTGCCAAGCAAGCAACTTCTCTCCAAACCTCCAAGTCCAACACTAGGTAACCACACTATAAATTTGTACAATTAGCAGAGAAAATTGGCTTCGTTGGTGGCAGCAAGCACATTCCCTTCCAGTAGTTTAACTTGTAGAGTGTTTCCTTGAAACTAATACTATTTGACTACCTCCTATCCTTAGCTTTTTAATACAGCCTTTGTTAACATCTGAAACACCAAATCAAGGCAGAGAAAGACACTGAGCATGTACTGTGGCTTCAGATAATAGTTCAGCCTTAAGAGACTTCAGAGTAAGGAAGGTTTAAGCACTTCAAAATATTATGGTTTCAAGTCAAGATGGTTACTAGTACTCATCTAGCTGAAATTATCTCTGAGCATTAACTGATTGTTTTAGTAACAGGGGAATGCAAATTGCATGGCTTAAAAGCAAGAAACAAACATCTAAGAAAACATAGAACATTCCTCCTAACTTTAATTCCTAGAAAACTGTCAAAAAAATATTAAAAACAAACTAGTTAAACACAGGGAGGGGAGGGGATTAGACAATTTTCCTGCTGTTTAAAATTCTTCCTGTCCATCTATCCCACTTTCTCTCCCATTCATAGGGGCCAAATAACCTAAGGTGTTTGACAGAGTATGCTGGCTAGCGTACCTTGTAATGATGTTTGTCTGCCTAATGCCTCTAGCAATATGAAAACCAAACACTGGTTTTAATGCTGTATTTGCATTTGACAGCCTTACTTCGACAAGTAGCTTTCCTGCTTAGAGGTCTGGTTCAAAGGAGTTGCTGCTATCCAGGTTAATCAACTTTGTCTACTCCTGAAATAAAACACCTCTCAAAAGAAAAGATTGGGACTTTCAAATGATCTTAAAAGAATTAGACTCCCAAATCCTATTAAGTTTCAATGCAGCTGGAAATGTAACTCTTAAAAAAAAAATAAAAAAAATTTTAAAAATTGAATCAAGAGGTCCAGCCAGGCAGAAACCCTGCTGTTTCATTAAAATATGAGGAATGAAGGGAAAAAAGAGACCGGCCTCAATTCAATACAAAGTAATTATTTTATTTTAAAGCTTATTTTATTCTGACTTTTCCATATTCATTCTGCAGTAGGAGAGCAAATGGTTCATGTTCATTTATTAGGCAATGAAACACACTGAATAACAGCAGCAAAGTACTTAAAGATCAGTTAAATATTAAAGATTTGAAAACCATGTAGTTTTTGTATTTATCACTCACTATACATATTAAATAAATTCTTCAAAATTTTAACTTCAAAATTTAAAATGTTTGTATATTATTTACACATATATGGAAGAAAGAGGGGTGATCATGCAACAAAATATAAATTAAATTTCATTTATGTTACCTGTGGTTTTAGTTAATTGTCCCCATCTGCAGTCTTTTGTTATTAAATCACTAGAACACACCTATATCACATAGCAACATCCTAAAACCTTTAGGGTAACTATATTCTGCCACTTGCCTTCACTGTGCCAACAGTATCTGTGCAACTGTTTATGACATTTACACTTCCTCATTCAAACTGACTCAACACGCTGTTACAAGGATGTCTTGACAAACTGACCTGGGTATCACATAACATACTTTGCATTATGCAATTCCCCTTCATGAGGAAAGAAATATTCATTGACTTTGTATGCAACACGATTGTTTTAAGTTCTGCCTTTCCATACAGGCAGACAAAACAAGGATTTTTCTGATCCTTATGTATTCGAGAAACAATTCTTGTGATTTCAACCTTGCATTGACTGAACTTCTCAAATAACCTTTTGAAGAATTGCTATAAATCTAAGGAAATCAGAGATTCTCAAGTTGTTCTTTTCACAGTGATTCCTATACTTTAGAGAGTTTATTTTCTGTTTAATCTTTTACTATAAATTCCACACATGCCTTAGCTTACTAATTAACCACTAGAGAAAAGGAGTATGCCTACAGTTCACTGTACTAGAAGGGACTGAACTTACTAACGAAGTGCCCCAATTACATTTCAATCAAAGTCTTGTTCCTTATTCAGGCAAGCAAACAAACCCAAGTATTTTCAATTATGCTTTTAACCTTCGTTCAGGAATCTGAAAGATGGGAGCAAACAATGTCAGCAGAAAGAACATAAGCCAAGACCAAGTAAGATTTTGTTCATATACAAGATTTAGTTCACCCTCAGGAAGCAGAGCTTTCCATTTCACATGAAGTCAGATTACAAGCCACACGAAAGCAGATGAACGCCTTGCTGCAGATAAAGTACGCGTGAGATCTGTCACGCTTGAGTTTTACAGTTCAGTTACAGCACAGAGACATTAAAGTTTATCTTTAACTTCGAAATGCCTATGACAGCCAACTGTATGTTTATATATTTTCCTTTAAAACCCTGAATACTTTTCTTTCTCCTTCCTTCAGCATGCCAGTATCTTCCATTTTATCAGTCCTGTAGACTAGGGGTCATGCTTGATTTCTTTCTTTCCTCTTCCCCTGTCTTTATTAAGTCCATGAACAAGTCCTGTCATCTTCCATAAGGCATCAAAAAATCCCTTTCTTCCTGTTCTGACAGCTTAGTCTTATCTAATAATTTTCCACTCAGCCTAGCAGAATTACTTCTTATCAGATCCCTTTGCATCAGACATGCAGATGCTAAACAATCTCTCATTTTACTTATGCAGACAGTTATTTCTGACCCTTCAATTACACATATTGGGCTATGTCATTCATTCTTAACCACCTCACTACATTCCTATAACTGTTTTGACAGATTTCAACTCTCAGCATCTTTCTTAGAAACAGCTTCGTATGTTTCTTGTGCTTAACTAACAATGATTTTTTTCCCAGTTTCCTCCCAAATACTAGGTGTCTGTAAGACAGCAAAGCCACTCCAGGATGTCTGTGACATTCACAAGGCCAGGAAATGTGACAAAGCACCTACAAGAGGCCTATATCCTTCTGCAGCAGCAGCCAAAAGCAACATAGGGTTGTCAAAGTGGTACTGGGAAACTAACGTTAGGCAACCAAATCCCTCACTAGGATGAAATACTAAGTACACTATCAACAACTCATGCCCTCCATCCTTTTTCTTCCCTGCTTCCACTAACTCCATGTTGGATCCACTCTTGACTGAGAAATGTAGGCTTTAGATTGAAGACCTCAGAGCTACAGCCTTCCTCTTCTACCTTCTCTATAAATTAGCAGGAAAACACCACTGAGTTTTAAGCATCTGTCAAGCAAGTCTTCAAGTTTGAGACATTTCCCTCTAGTACCTTAGAACTCCCACTTCAAGCCATACATCTCACAAACCCTCTGGTACAATTTTAGTGTCTTTTAGACTTAGAGAACAGTCATTTCTGGTTTATTTCAAAACCAATGAGTAGACATTTCTATACAGATTTAAGCCTAGCAATGGAGCTAAGGAATCTGCCTGCCTGACAGGAGACTGAGCAAAAGGATGCAAGCATCTTTGGCATTATGCCTCTGGACTAAAAAAAGCAGGCTTCTCGCAATATACTTTAAAGAAAGAGTTAAGTACAGATCAGTTGTCTCCTTGAACTGAGAGTTCTCTCATCTCAACATTCGTGCCTACCAGTTCACCAAATATTTTTCATTTTGTCTTTTCTCTACACCACCCTCAAATACACTCTTCTTCCAATTCTAATCTTTCTGTAAAACTTTGTTTTATCTAAAGGACAATTTTCTTTCTGGTGTGTTAGACAGTCTGTTCTTCTATGAAAAAAAGAGAGCCTGTAACGAACACAGGCTACTGCCAGAGGATGGTAAGATACTGCGTTAGATCAATCTGAATCACTAAGGCACAGGCCCACTGCTATGGGCAGATAAATCTGTCATCTTGCAAAACATCTGGTGGCAAAACACCTCAGTACCCCTTCAGGTATGAAGGGCCTTCAGCAGGCTAGGACAGATTAAACCTTTCCTTTCTCTCCTAAAGGAAAAAGGGAGTGGTACCAAGCAGAATCTAAAACAGCTTTAGGATTTTCAAGGCTGCAGAAAAGCTGCATAAACAATCATACAATACACTGGAAGGGCCGGGACAGAACACTTGTCCACTTCTGCTATGACATCTCTGTCACAGCAGAAGGCTGAAAATAAAGGGCACACTGAGTCACTAGCATGAAAAGAAAGTGCTCAAATATGTATTGGTGGCAGGAATGCATAGAAGTGAATTTATGGACAGGAAGAGAATTAGAGGGAATGGAAGACCAGCTCATATGTACTATCACAGCCACACAGGACTCAGGCACAGAATTTTCCTGGTGGACATTACACTGAAGCATTACCATGCAGCTTTCCTCTTTCATATAAAACATATGACAAACACATTTAGACATCAAGAGACACTAAAGAACACCTAAAAACACAGTAGATAGTTGAAATAGTAACAGGATTTGCATATATACACCAAAAGAGCAGGGTATTGTGTAAAAATCCACTACATTCTGGGCTGACTTAAATACTTTGGTTTTATTTTGATTTACGTAAAAAACCTGGAAAAATTAACCAGCAATGGTTTCATTGCTAAACAGAAGTGTACAGGTTTTACATTTATAGTTAGCAGTACAGAGTGATGAATTAGTAACCTTGACATTCCTAAAAGTATTAAAAAAAAAAAAAAAAGCAACCACAGAAACACATTTCCACTGCAGCCCTGCATCGGTTTCTCTATAAGGCGGCGACGGAGTGACACCGGGAAGGCGTTTGAGCAGGGGTGCCACATTTTCTGTGCGGTTCCAGCCACGGGGGCCGTTGAAGGGCCCGCCTGCCACCCCCTCCTTATCGCCCGAGGGGCTGCGGGGCGTGCGAGGCGCAGATACACGGCGGAGCCCCCGGGGGGGCCGAGCACCGCTACAGAAGCTGCCTCCGGGACCCCCGGGACCGACGGTCGCCCCCGGGGCCCGCCCGGCAGCGAGGCGGGGGAGGAGCC
>VXBX01007003.1:1380151-1445078 GCA_013400415.1 Scytalopus superciliaris | reverse complement strand
GGCGGGGAGGGGAAGGGAGAAAGGGACGGGCTGCCTCCTCCCGGGAGGGGGGCTGCCCTGGGAAAGAGACTTGGTCAGTCTGAGGGGAAAGCTGCCCCGAACCAATTCAGGAGGTCGGTGCTGAATCTTTAGTGTCAAGTGAGAAAAAAGCGTGGAGGGTACTCAGCATTGTAGTATTACATTTTAGAAAAGGAAAAAGAAAAAAAAAACACACCAAAAAACTTGCCAAAATAAAGTCTGTGCCTTTTTTTTTTTTTTTTAATTAAATATTTATGACTAAGAAAAGCTGCTTAGGAAGTCCCTATGAGTTCTATACTTCAGATCCTATTGTAATTAAGTTTTCTACTAGTCACTTCTTCATGGTATTGTGAAGGTCTGTTTCTTTTGAGGAAGAAGGCTATGGTTTCTCAGTGTGAGTAGTTCGGGAGAAAAACATTCAGTAAGTGTACCCAAAGGCCTATTTTACCTGAAACCACACACCCTCTGATGTTTGTCCGTGGAACAGCTACAGCTGAGTCTAGGTACAGTTTCAGGGGGTTGAGGTAGCTGGAACTGGGTTGCTTGTAGAAGTTTGTTCAGCCCGAATTTGGGAATTCAGACGGCCATAGTGTCTTTTTTTAATATTCCAGCAAGTGCTAACTATGGTTAGGACAGTCTTAATCTGCAGAGCTTTAGTCATGGAAGAAGAATAGGTTAAACACAGCAATGTGGTTCTTGCTCAGCAGATCTAAGAGCTGCCAATTCTTAGGTTCTAGGACCTGTGGGTCTTAATGAAATGCAGCGATGTGCATGCCTTGTTCTTGTACCTGTCCTTGAGCATCCGTACTTGACTAGTTTTGCTCTGGGAGTGTACAACTTTAGTTTAACTTGAAACCATCTGATTTGGGTTATTTTTTTAATTTGAATATATTATGGCACCAACTTATGTATCCTGTGTGATTCAACAACAGTTAAAACTGTCATGCTGGTTAACCATGCTGTGTTATGTGGTAGTTCTATTTTTGTTTTATTTTGCTGTTTAGTGTGCAAAATGATGTTCATGACAAGGTCCTTCAGCTGTATGAGACATGTGAGACAGAGCTGTGGTACCATCGTTGTGACAGCTATGAGCTATTCTAGTTTGTCACTGCTACAGGGATTAGCACTGATTTCAGGCTCTTGAATGTGATAAACTTGTTTTGCCCGTCCAGCTAAGGAGAGGTTACTGCAATTCTGGTGGCAGTATGAAAAGTGAAGAGAGGGACTGAGAGATAAAATTATGTACAGGATTTGAGAATATAGGGACAGCTGCTGCTACTAGTTTTTGTAGTTATTATGGGTTTTCTTACAGTAATACTGCAAGGATGATTTAGAAGATGATTCCCAATACAGTTCGTAATGGGGACTACTCTGTCTGATAGCAGTGGGTAACAAATTAAACTTTAAAAATCTCTTCCCCAGTTTTGACACAACTAGTTAGTCTTCCTGCCTTTTTGTTTGCTTATTTTGTTTTTGGATTCACTTAATTATTATGGTGTTAAACTCTTTTCTTGACTGATAAGAAACAAAACAATTGTCAGGCTTAATATTTCTCATGCAGTAAAACACATTGTATTACTGGCAGAAGTGGGAGTATGGTTCTGATGCCCCATGGCTCACATCTAGCTTTTTGCAATTTGTGGGGGTTTTGGTTTTTGAGGGTGTGTAGGTTAATAAAAAAGTAAGGAAGTTTTCAGAGCTTGCTAGAAGGGGTTAGGAGAGGAGAGAAAGTATGGGTTTAGTAATTCTGTGGAAAGAATCAATAAATTATTCACTAGGATTTAAAGCAAGAAGGTACACATGAGCTGAGGGTGAAAGGGAAGGCTTGTCCTGCCTATAGATAACAGTTTTGTATAAAATTAGTCACGTGAAGTTGGGAGATATCCTAATGGATCTTTTTGCTCCCTCCGTTTTAGTCTGCCAGACATATGGCAGAGTAGATGTTGCATGTTAATGGCAGCATGCTGATAGTAGAGTGTTTGTAAACTATAAATTGCTGATCTGACTTGGTGCTCCCTTTAGTGCAGATCTCCCAAATCTATGCAGAAGCTTCTTTTCACTTTTACATCTCTTACATGGGAAATAGATGTTTTGAAACTTATCTTTAAAACAAACAAACAACCCTTCTGGGCTGCTGTGTATTGACAGATTAAACTACAGGTTAATGTTGCAACTGACAGATAATCCTGAAAGTGTGATTGCTGCATTTTGCCTTTTCCTTTCAATGGAAAATGGTTTTGAAGGGGTGAGAGGAACAGTATTGAACTTTTATTTGCAGAATAGATGCAGCTATGGAAAGAACCAGCATGAATGCTCAGTTGTTAAGATGAATCTGCTGTTTTCAGCCACTGTTTTCTTAAGTGATAGAATAATTGGCATGCTCCATGCTAGCTTCAGGAGCCATGATACAGAAACCATAACAACAGGCTTCTGTTTTTCATGCTGATTCTTGATGTGAACTTTTGTCTTTTAAGGACAGGTTTAAATGCAAACTTACAGTTTCTGCAAAGTAGTGGCCTTTGGTATATTAAAGAATATTATATATTAGATTTTTGAAAATAGTTTATAAGTGTATTGGGTTTGCATGGCAAGGGTTTTTTTAGCAGGGGAGCTATGGCAGGAGCTTCTGTGAGAAGCTGCTAGAAGCTTCCCTCATGTCTGACAGAGCTGATGCCAGCCAACTCCAAGATGGATCCAGTGCTGGCTAAGGCTGAGCCCATCGCTGATGGCCATAGCACTTCTGCGATAACAGAGTTAAGAAGGTGGAGGGGGGAATTTGCACTTGCAGCTGGAGAGAGGAGTTAGAATGTGTGAGGAACAACAGCAGACACCAAGGTCAGTGAAGAAGGAGGGGGAGGAAGTGCTCCAGCCACTGGAGCAGATTCCCCTGCAGCCCATGGTAAAGATTATGGTGAGGGAGGATGTGCCCCTGCAGATCATGGATGTCCACAGTTGAACAGATACCCACATGCAGCCCATATAGGACCCTGCACTGGAGCAGTCGGTTCCTGAAGGACTGAATGACATGGAAGGGACTCATACTGAAGCAGTTCATAAGAACTGTAGCCTGTGGGAAGAAATCATGCTGAAGTTCATGGAGGATTGTCTCCTGTGTGAGGGATCTGGTGCTGGAGCTGGGAAAGATTGTCCTTCCACTGTGGAGGAAGGAGCGACAGAGATGTGGTGAACTGATCATAAACCATGTTCCCATCCCCCTGCTCTACTGGGGAAGAGGAGGTAGAGAGAACTGGTAGTAAATTAAGGCCAGGAAGAAGTGGGGATTGGGGGGAAATCGTTTTAAAATTTGGTTTTATTTATCATTACCCTTCTCTGATTTGATTGGCAATAAATTAAACTAATTTCCCCAAGCCAAATCTGTTTTGCCCATGATGGTAATTGGTGAGCGATCTCTCCCTGTTCTTATTTCAATCCATGAGCCTTTTGTTAAATTTTTATCTCCCCTGTCTAGCTGAGAGGGGAGTGATAGAGTGGCTTTGGTGAGCACCTGGATTCCAGCCAGGGTCAGGCCACCTAATGAAATACTGCTGCGATTAATTCTTGATATTCATAGTATCAATGAATCAAATAATATTTTTTTAATGTTCACATGACTAGGTTACAGTTCTCTAAAGTACATTAAATTGCTTGAACCTTATTGTATGAAGCATGAAGCAGGCACTGCTGATCTCTCCTAGGTGATCAGTTGAATTGAATGCCAGTGATATATAGCTATCATAGCTATCATGATGCAGTATGTGTTGTTTATAGGTTTGATCTCTATTTTACAGAACGTCTACATATGAAAACATCTTATTGTATTTTCTGTGCACTGTTACACTTGGCTGAGCCTTGCCAAAGGCATTGTTATGTTTATTTCATGCTTTTCAGAGGAATTAAAGCTCAGTGGTTCAGTTAATTATTTTGAAAGCATTTTTTTTGGAAGTTAGAGCTGTGGCACCTATGGCCTATGGCCAACTTTATTTTGGCCACGAGAACACACAAGTGTCTTATTTTCTTCCTTGTTTTTGTTTTGTTTATCTGTGATTTTCTCTAACAGGCATGTAGAAGAAGTTTATTGGTTCAGATGCCTAGGGGGAGGCTGTTTGTAGGTGTGTTGTGAGTTGGGTGTGCTCCGTGTGTGCCAGAAGACTTGCAGGAATGTTCCTGTGGGTTCTGGAGTAGGGAAGTGGGTGATCAGTTGAGTGGAGTCCATGAGTGAGTACAGACTGGTTGCCATTATAGTTGTTGAAATGTATTATGGAAATTCACATTGAAAAAGGCATGTAAGTCTGTTGTTGACTTCATGTGTAGTTAAAATTATCATCAGTATGTTGGTTTTATTTTTACCAGAGAGTAAAATACATGGGACTGGTTCACAGTATCAGTTAAGTAGTAGAGAGAGTTCAAAACAGCCTCTGTTGTATCATTTTGTTTACTATCTCTTGCTAGAGTAGCAAACCAAAGAACAGATCAACTTCCCCTTAAGTGAACAGCAAAATTTCCATTGGTCACAGAAGCATGGGAGTACACTGGGAGTTTGGAAGAAAAAATTGGTAACGAGTTCACCTCCTGGAGGGCGTTAATGTTTGCACCATGAAAACTGTAATAAATTGAGTTAAGGAGATCCACATAACATGCTGGTAGACAAATGTTATCCTTTCTGTCCTTTTATGTAAATCTGTTGAAGACAGAATTTGATCTTTAAGTTGTATGTTCATTTAAATAGGAATATTCTAACTAACTATGCACTAATTTAAATGTTAAGTGTGAAATAAATTAGAAAAATCTAATCTGATTCAGTAATGTAGTATTAGGACAAAGAAGCATTAAAATACTTGGTTATTGATTAAGTCTGTGTAGAGAGTGGGTGGCAGTTCTAATCAGGATTTGTGAAATGACTGTGTCTGAATCAAAACTGTTCTGAAAATGCTGTATGATGCTCCACTGTGAGAGAATTTAACATGGGATCAAAAATTGCTGTGCCTGAAGCAAGCAGACTGGATTTTTAATGGTAATAATTTATTTAAGTCAATTTACAAGTTGACTTGTACTTTAGCCTATAAATAAAAATGTTGACTTGTAAAGGGAGTACTTAGTGCTGAATAATTTCTTCATGGTTGGGGGTGTGTGTGAGTTACCCATGGTGGGACTAGAACTTGAAAATGTTCTGAGTTGTCAATTTAACAAATGAGTGATACTAAGTTTAGATTGGCTTTGTGAAAAGGGAGTAGACATGGCAGTTGAGGAGTATGAAAATGAAAAGTATTAAAATATTTCTTTTTTGCAGAATGTTTACACAATTTTAAATACTATTTTGTGGTCTTTTAGTTTTTCATGCAAAAAGTTAAATATGTATGTCTTCCTATTATGAACATTTATTTTTATTTTTCTTAAAAATGTCCTTGATTTGTTTCCTTTGTGTTATCAGCTCTGCTTTGGCTTTCTTTTACTGCACTATTCCCAAATGCGTGTGTTTGACCTTCTTTCCCTGTTAATTCTGATGTACAACAGGTAAGGAAGTGGAACCGTTCTGAGGCTTGCCTGTTACATCTCATAGGAAATAAAATATTGGTTTGTACTATGTTTTTCTTGGAGTTTTTTCTGTGTATTATAGATTTAACTTCATTATAGGAGCATCATTGCCTGCCTAAAGGATAAGACTAGTTACAAAGAAAAATAGTATCTCAGCTTATAGCTGAGTGCAGTTAGAGATCTGAGAACACTGAGCATAATTAGAAAATATAAGACATCCTAGTGGCCTCTTCAATGCTGTTGAAAGAAGTTACACAAAAATGAGTGTATTCTTTTTTTACACATTTATTTTTCTCAGTAATGGTGTGATACATAGGTATATATTTCTCTAAAAAAGCTAATGCTGTTTGAGAGAGATTAGGTGTAAGAATGTGAAGATAAATATCTAATGTAGTGTCCGGTTTGGATATTGTGATTTATGCTTGTTGTAGTTGCCTAAATTATACCCGTCCTATAATATAATTTGTAGTGTTGATATAAAAAAAAATAAACATCAGTAAAATAGTTTAATAAAGTTATTAGTATTAATTTTAGAGAAGCACAACCTAGTTTTCTCAAGTACTGTTCTTAATTTAAAATTTCTTTGATCTGCAGGTTGACTTGCTTTAAGATGCTGTTTCTCAATGTGTTGTCATTGTGGTTCACATTCAAGTAAATAAAATGTAAAGTTCTATAGGAATTTTGCAGTGTTAGCTGCTTGATGAGTGGGAGTGTGTTAAATTGGTTATGTAAATTTTTAGATATGAGCATGAGAAACAAAGCAGTATTTTTCATCATGGTTTTCTATAGTGTGCCTTTTGTGTGTGCACAGATAAAGGCAGTTTTTCCATTTGCTGTTACAGCAGAGTATTAGGATGTGGTTTTCCTTGTCTGAAGTTTGGCGTAAGCACTGTGTGACCAGTTTGCTCGATGATCCCTTTTTTGTAATGAGTAAATTTGCACTGTGAAACATCCACTACAATTTTAAGATTTGTTGAAAGTTTTGTAGCTGTTTTTGTAGAGCTATAGAAATGTGTTCTAGATGAGTGATACTTGTATCATAGACATCCAGTTGTTCAGTGTAATCAAAGTAGGCCAGTGAAATACTTAGATACCAATTTAAAACTGGTTTTGTGGATGCTAATTGACTTTTTCCACCTTTTTTTTTTTTTTTTTTTTGCAACCACTATACCAGGAGGTTGCTGGCAGTGTAACAGCTTAAAATGAAATAAAAATTAGTCTTGAAGTAGTTAAATGTCTCCATTCCCATGATCTTATATCTGAAGGAAAACAAACGGTGTTTAATACGTCTGTGTTCTTGGATCTGTTTGTAATGGTATTTATTTTCAATAGACCACAGGAATCTCAAAGTTAAACTTTTCTCTTTGCACCTGACTATATGATGAAACAGGATGTAGTTCCACACCTATATCCTTCTCAAGTGTAGCGTGCACTGATGTCATTGTTCCTTAAAGAGACATCAGCAACCCTATAGTTATGCTCAGTTGTATTTTAAAATACATCTTGATTAAAATTCGAATTTAGCAAGTGAAAAGCCACCTTCAAGGTTTAAAATTTGCTTTTCCTTCAAGTTAAAATAAGAAAGGAAGAAAGACCGTATTCTATTCTCATTCTGTGGTGTTATGCAAGTTCATTGTAGATTTTTTTTCCATTAGTCTCTTCAACTGTCATTTATGGGGAAAAAAACTAAATTTGGAAAACTGAGCTCCAGGAGGAAGTTCATGAATTCCCTGATGTCCTTGTTCACCAGTTCCCCTTGCTTTATAGGATATTGCATAGAGCCTTGGTTTTATTGCTCCGTGCTCCATTCCTGTCTTCTTGCTGTCACCAACTGCTGGTTGTTTCCAGGTGTTCCCAGCTAAATTAGTCTCATCTTTTCCTATATTTCAGGTACTGTGTGAGGGCTGTGGGTATTTCCAAGATTGCCCTCCTCCGTACTGAGCCCCATTTAGCTGCCTTCAACATGGTGTTGAGTGTGAAGCAGAATGTACAAAGAAAAGAGGTAGACTGGAGTTGTGGTACTCACTGTCCGTTTCCTGCACTGTCTCTTTTGTTGCACCAGGTCATAAGTTAGCTGCTGATCTTGCTAGACACGCCTTGGAGAATAGAATTGGTGTGACTGGTCAGCTGGTTGTTGGCCCTTGCCACCTATGTGTGATGACAGCTTGGGCAGGCCCCATCTGATTTCTCACCACAGTAAACTTGCTCAAAGTGAGCTCAGCTAGCTCCTGAACTGCTGCACAGAAGGGGTGGCACTGCTGCTGCTTGCTGGTCTGGCTGCTCTATTGCAGCCAGAGCTCAATAGTCTTGGCTGATGGACACAGAGTGTCCTGGAAATGAGAAGATACTGCTCTTTTTCACTCCCAGACATGAGCTGAAGGCACAGTAGGGTTAGTAAGGCAAGGTTTAAATGGCTCAATTTGAGAAATAGTGCATGTGACAGCACTGGTCAAATTAATCTTTAAAGTTAGATATACTATAGCTGCAGCTGCTACTGTGCAGAAATACCCTTGATTAATACTTATAGCAGTCTCCTAGTGAAACTTTTTTGTTTCTGTATGTTTGACAAGTTCCCTTATTTTAAGGAAAAATCAGATCACCTCTAGTGCCTTAAATCGTGAAATTTTCAGTAGTTTTTGAGAGTTGTTTGCTTTAAGAAGAAACAATAAAACTTTACATCTGGATTGGAAGCATGCAGTCATATGCTGCATCTTGTAGAAAATGGTGCTTCTTTAGAACAGTTTTTGAGATACATTTTGCAAATATTAAAGAGTAATAAAAGATTTCATATGCATACAACAGTTTCAACATAGGATGTGCGAGTGTGTGTATTTGGTTGACTGTTTTCTTCTGAACCGGTAGCATTTTCTGAATAACCTGATACTACATCTTCTGAATATCTCACTGGCAAATGGAGATGTGAAATAGCTGTTGAAATTTTGGTTGGTTTTTTTTTTCCCCACCAGCAATCCCCATAGTCATGCAGGATTAAACACCAGTAGATGGAGCCCTGTGCCAGCAGCCAGCCTTGAACAGGCTGGTTAGCGTACCTGCAGCCTCTCTGACCTGAGTGCCAGGCGGGAGGGGCTTCTTGAGCATGTGTCTGTGATATGTTTTATTCATATGTAATAAATGAACATTGTTTTAAAATTGGCTAGCATTAGCTGTGCAAGTCAGGCAGTGACTGTGTGCTGAGATGCTTAGGGACAGTTTTACAGTGCTCATGGGGGAACAGGCGATCAGATGAAATACCCTGATCTGTTCCAGAGTGCTGCAAGTATGAGAGCCCTTTGGTATGCCACGTGTTTTCCCTTTTCAGTTAAGTTCTGAGTCAACTGTTTGTCATTAGGCAAATCTTTGTTGAGACCATTGAAAACAGGGCCTCTGTGAAGCTCTAAAGAAACTTACAAAACATTGGCATTTAGTTTTGTATTTTTGTTTCTGACTAATACTAACTGCTGATTTTTTTTTTTTAAGCTGTATTTTGGAATATAGAAAATTCTCTATTAGTGCAGTTCAGAAATTTAAAATCAACAGTAGCTAATTTGGCATATTCCCTGTTTTGCATGGTGTGTGTGTCCACACCCGCAGCCTGGAGCTGTGTTACAGAGTTCAACTAAATGATACAGTGGACTTGGTTTGTTGACATTTGTATGGGCCACTTGTAAAACTGAAAAATATCTGAATTGTTTGCAACTTCTTTAGAAATCAGTTTACCTGATGCAGTTTTGTAGGTAGACAGGTTACTGTAGTGTGAGAACAGTTCTTAAGTAACAAAGTGCTAATTTAATTTGAAAATGTGAGATACAGTTCTTAATTTTAAAGAGAGAAAGAAGGATAATGTTTGAGAGATAATAGGTAGAAAGGTTTTGTTCTTGCTGGGGGGTGGTGGTGTTGGATTCATGCCAATAAGTGTATGCTTAACTGCCAAATTAATATTATCCTGTCATTGTAATGGATACACAATTTTATAACATATACCTTGCATTTTTTATTTGAAATTCCAAATGTCTTAATGTTTACACTTCAAAACAATGGGAAGGGTGTGGGGCCATGGTGTTCTTGCTCTGACTAATATTTTTGCGCAGTAACACTCCTGTACTGTACCTTATATCTCAAAAGAAAAATTAAGTCAGTCTCAAAGCCTGTGGATTTGTCTGATGACTATATGAATACTGAGCTAAGTTGTAATATGAAATAATCTTCGGAAATGTGTTTCTACCTGCTGTTCATTACATGTATGAAACTGGAATCAGATGTTAGAGAATGGACTTAAAAGTCAGGTTGTGAAGGTGTTTGTCAAAAATAAATTACTGAGTTAGAATTCTGATGGAATTATGTAATTTGGTTTGCTTTATCTGTTTTAATAGTTAGTAGCCACTTTTGCTTATGGTTTGCAAAAATGTAATTAGGGAATTTTTTTGGCATGGCACACAGTTGAATGGGGCTTTAAGCAAAGCGGTCTAGTGGAAGGTGTCCCTGCCCATAGCAGGGGGGTTGGACCTAGGTGCTCTTCAAGGTCCCTTCCAAGGTAAACCATTCGGTGGTTCATGATAGCAAACTAATACAGCACTATTGAAGTCATTCAAACCCAATTCTTTGTTGCACTTTGGAGTGGAAGCTCTAGACAGTATTCCAGCTTGTTACTGTTTCAATCCTTTTTTAAAAAACAGACACAAACCGCAACTATGAACATCCTTGTGCTTTGGAGAGAGAAAATAAACAGTCACGTGATGGGTTGATCCCAGCCAGCAGCTGAGTACGCCGCTCCCTCCAGCAGGCTAGGGGAGGGAATAAGGAGAGTGCAAGAAAACTCACAGTCCAAGACAAAGACAGTTTAATAAGCAAAGCAAAAATAAGGAAGAACAAGCCAAGCAAACAAACAAAAAACAACAACAAAAAAATTATGCACTCACTACCTCCCACACACAGTGTACCAATGTCCAAGCAATCTCTAAGCAACAGCTTCTTTGGAAGACAAACCACACACCCCATTCTTGCTTAACGCAATTTCCATTGCTAAGTGTGACATTATATGGTATGGAATATCCTTATGGCCAGTTTAGGTCGGCTCTGTCCTCTCATAACTTCTTGCCCAGCCTCAAGCTACTGTCTGGAGTTGGTGGGAAGTAAAAGCCTTGATGCTGTGCAGTGTAAGCAGTAGTCAGAACACTGGTATGTTATAAGCACTGTTTTAGCTGTAACCCCAAAATACAATACCATGTGGGCAGTTATGAAGGAAGTTAACTCCATCCCAACTAGAGTCAGGGCAAGTAGTAGCATATCTTTTCAATAGTAAAAATACTGTATTCTAGAATGTGTTACAAAAAGCATTTTGTAAATTTGTAGCAGCATTGATGATAGACATTTGATATACAGCTTAATTTTTTTTGAAGAACTTATAAATTTATATAAATATACTTTAGTAAGTGTCAATTTTTAAGAGTTTTTTAATAATAGTTTAGAAGAAATTTGACTTCTGTGCAGCAATTGGTTACTACAGTGACTTCTCATATATGAATGAAGTTGCAACATATAGCCTTGACATTAACAATGTATCTTAAGCCATCATGGGTTTGTTCGAGAATGATCATGCCCTTTTGTTTTCAGGCATTGTTAGAGTGGTCGTGTTTTTGTATTCTTTGAATTTTGATTTAGCTACTACCAGTGGCAGTGATATTAGCAACAAAAAGGAAGCTGTAGAATATAAATATTTGACTTGAGTATTTATGAAATGCCCCTTCCTCTCACTCCAAGGGCATGATTACAAAGTTTTAGCTCACGTTCTTGTTAAAGGCATGTTTTCTTTGGAGACATTAGGGCTTTTTCAGTAGTTTGACAGTAAAGCTTTCAGTGAAATATGGGATAGAGGTGAAAAGACAAAATGTTCAGAAAATGACATTCCAATGGATGTTTGTCCTTAGAAGCAAAAGAGGAGTGTAATAATCTCATATGAAACATGAAATGAGTGGTAAAATCAACAGGGTGGGTATACTGGTCATTGAAAGGTGAGCAAAATAAGACAAAATAATCCTGGCCTTTAAATGTTTTTTAAAAAAAACCCATAGAAACACCAAGTCTTGTATCTGCCAGTGCATGGAGAACATTATGAAAAGATGACTGATAACCAGTATTTTTCTGTGCTTGATGCATCAGTTGAATTTGGCAGTTGCTCTGAAGAAAGTGGAGACCACCTCTGTGTGTTCAGCATTCCTTATGTATCAGCACCTGAGGCCTTTGAGAGACTTTATGTAGTGCCTGAAGCATTTAACAGGGAAGTACAGCACATGTTGAAGAGGAGAGGTTGTAGTGAGGACTGATGTTTTGACCCAGGGAAGATGATAGAACTATAGAGGTAGTAGTTGTGAAAAGCTTTGGGAGGTATTTGAGGTGCTAGGCTCTGGTTCTTTCTTGATTCAAAAGATCACTGGTGGTAACTGACACAGATTAATTTGTAATTCTGATATAAGCATAAGTAATTCATTTTTCTCCTGACAATGTAGAGTGCCTCAAAGACCTATTGACAGTTGCCTCCAGCATGAGATTTTACCCCTGCCACAGTGATTTTTGTTAACAGGTTACATTACGTGGGAAAGAAGATTATGGTAACTGAGCCATATAAAGAACTCCTGCAAAACACAAAATAAAACAGCAGGTTGTGCAGAGGCTTGTGATCTTCTGTATTCATCAGTTATAAAACACCAACTGCTAGAAAAAGGTCTGTTGGTCTTCTGAGATCTGAGTGGTTTCTGAGTGCAAATGTAGGGAGAAGAGACACATAGCTTCAGTCTTTACAAACAGAAGTATTTTGACTGAGGTCCTTGAACTTTTTTTATGGCTTAAATTTGCATCTTAGCAGCAGGACTGGGCAAAGCTCTAATATTCTGAGATTATTTTTCATTTGGACACATAAGCTCACTAGCTATAATGCAAAGCATTTTTCAAAATGCTAACTCTATTCTGTCAGTAAAATACATGTGGTATATACTTGCAATCTGGCCCACACTTAGAAACAGTTTTTCTACTGGGCTAAAAGAAGTGGCTGTGGTATTCTTGTGCAGCAGGAAAGAAAACTAGCAGGACAAATTAGTCTAATACTGACACTTATGAGCTAAACAATATGGACTGTTCTGTTGTTAGAAATGTGTGTTATGGAATAATAGTCGAACATCAATCAGCCAACTAAGAAGAAAATTCAGCAGAAAACTAAAGTATCTTAAATAGTGTGCATCTGTGACACTTAGCTTTTTCTGAAAGTTGAATGACTTTGATGGTAGTTTGACTCTTACTCCCCTTTGGAAGTGGCCTGTACAAGCTGGGAGGTTGTCCTGGCTTATCCTATTCAGCTTTGCAAATACAATGTGGTTGAAACTGACGTTACTGTGCTTTATCCACCAATGAGCACTTGTACCCATTCGCCATATCTAAGGTACAGATTCTAGGTGGATGTCACAAAATCCTTTTTTCCATAATTTTTGTTTGTAGGACAGATTTGAGTCATTATCTCTAGGATAAGGAAATGGTAAAACACCTCAGTAATTCCTACAGAGTCTATTTACATAGAGGAAGGATATTCCTGTTTCAGCCTGGGTCTTACCCAAGTTTTTGATGCTTGCATGGTTTTTAAAATAGCATAAATTGCCTGCCAAGAATTTTTATCTTATTTTACACTGTTTATATGTGTGGCTATGTATATAATTAATTAGTTATAATTTTAAGGATTTGACCAAACTAAAACTAAAGTTTGTTTTTTAATATATCCCTAACTATGTGTTACAGTATTGTTTCACTGTAGGGTTTTTGATTATTTTTTCTTGATTTTAAAAAGAAGAATGCCTGTACCTATTTTTATATAAAATCTGCTTTGATAGCAGATAAGCAATTTCATATTTCTACATGTGAAGGTCTGTATATGAATAGAGTTTAGATAAACTGCTTTAATCACTTATTGCACATATCTTATAATTTTTAAGTAAATTCAGGAAGTTAGAGTAATCATTTTTGTTGTATGCTTTTGTGACTGGATGTAAAACACAGAAGTACAGTGTCTGCATCAATTAATTATGCAAGTAAGCCAAATGGCTATTTTATTATTTTATTGACATGGCAAGAGTTTGAGAAGATGTCCTTTGTCTTAATAGATTAGTCAGAATTCATTGGGAAAAGTCTTAGTATATTTAAGGTAATGGGAAAACATTGCTTTCAGTACATCCTACAGAGATCCTGTTTAAAACAGGTGACAGTCTGTCACGTTCAGTAGCACATCAGTCATCAGATTTATTCTAATTCCTTAAGCTGAACATTTCATTCAAGCTTGTAGATTGTCTTGTCAAGCTACCAAAGCCTCATAGCTTTTCTGTCAAGCATAGAGTTGCACCAGCAGTTCACAAATAAATGCTAAGCTGCAAAAATATTGTTTATTTTCTTTAACCTTTTATTCAGTTAACTACACTGTTCTTTCATGTTATTTTCTCCACATGTGTTTATCAGAAGGTATTCAAGGGACTACTTGCTAAACATGCCTCATCCTGACCACAGCCACTTCAGACCAAGGGCCACTTATTTTGGGACGTGTTGTTTTCACTTGCAGCAGTCTAGACCACCGTGGTTATCACATTCCTCCTCTAATCACAAAGGCCCAGTGAGCAGCTTCATTTGCTGCAGACGTGAAGGAATCCCACTGCCGCTGCACATGCATCACTGGTGTGGCCAGTCTGACTTTGTGCAGAGTACTTATGGACTTCTTGCCCTGTATGTAATGTGATAGTTTTGCTATCAGTCCATATAACTGTGCCCTTCTTTGTATTTATTAATCAAAATCTCTGGGATATTTTCTTGTGCTTTATTATGTATGTCTTCTCCCCCTCATCCCCCCCCGCTCTTGCCTGACCTCTAATCCTGAGCCTTTTGTTTTAAATGAAGGCTTCTATGTAAACTGTAGCACTTGCATACAAAGCAAGTATGGTAGTGAGAACCTGACTTGAGGCATACGTTCTTTCAAGTCAACATATATGTGTCTGAGGTGGTAAAACATTGAAGATGGTTAGAGGAAATTAATTAATCGCACTAAGAAAAGAAAGTAAACTATTAGATTGGTGCATTTGTATAACTTATGTTTAAGGCCAAAAAATTACTTATTAAAGTACTGAAAGGCTCATGTTCAGATTACATTAATCTCTGTATTAAATTGCTAGTGCCATGGCATTCAATATAAAGTTGTGAATGTCCTTTAATAGGAAAAGGGTTCCTTGGTTATCTCCTTCAGCTATTAAAAAAATTAAATCTAAGCTGTCTGTTAATAATTTTCTAGAACTACCAGCTTCAGAACTCTACATCCTACTTCTGGTTCTTCACTGTAACTTGTGATTTCTTCTAACATGTGTTTTTCTGTAATTTACATGCAATGCTACATTTTCTCTCATAATCTGGTGGGTTTATTTCTTATAAAGTCATGTTATTTCTAGATACTGTTTCTTGGTCTGTTAAATAGCCAATATGTTCTTTTAGTAGGTTTATTCCTTAAATGGATATTCTGAAAGACACATTGTACATGTCTAAAAAAGAACTGTGGGGTAGAAGCCCTAGATAAAATTAAAGCCTGAGTATATAATAAAAATATTGTTAAAATGTCAAGATAATGAAAAGTCAGAAAATAAATTATACTTATTAATTTTGAATTGTATTCAAACATAGAAATATGCATCATAGACAAAAGCTGGTTACAGAGAGATAAAATTCAATTTTACAGTAGGATAATTGTTTTATGTATTTTACATCTCTTTATAAGATCAGATAAAGGCCTGGAATTCTCAGTATAAATCACAGTATGGTTTTGATGAATGCCAAGGTCAGTAAAAGGAAACCCCTTCACTTGCAAAACACATTACTACTGCAGAAAATACCAAGTGAAAAAAATGAAACTGATAAGCACCATCTTTCCTACTATACATTCTTTATCTGCATTATAATGTTAGAGCTTTGAGTATTTTTGGTTTTCAAAGGAGTGAATAGGCATCAGTACTTTCAGCACCCTCACATATATTGTCTGTAGCCAAATTAACATATCTTTGTTAAGAAGAGATGAATGGAAAATTTGAGGTCTGTGAGTGAGAATAGGAATGTGAAAATGCTGTTGCAGTAACATTGAGAATTAAGACTGGTGCTGTTCAGTCAGCTTTGCAAGTGCTGGAGATGATGTTGATGGGATCCAACTGCTATGTAGAGGGCGAAGCTCACGATTTAAGAATACATTTCTATAATAGACTACTTCCTATCAGGAGCATCTTGTACCAGGAAGGCTTATTCTGTCCACAATCTGATCTATTGTATGTCTTCAAGAGAAGAAAATTTAACTATTTTTCAGATTTGACCGGACAATAAAATGGATTCTAAGTTCTCACAGAGAACTGAAAGAGATGACTCAGTTTTGGGTACATCAGCTGAGCACCTGTGTCAGTTTGGACTAAAAAAGGAGACAACCTCTAAGTAACCAAATTACAAGTCAGAATTTAAAACATGTAGGTAGTGAACTGAAATGGCTGCCATTCATCTTACTGCAAACATTTAATAAATAATCTATAATGTTCAGTAACCAGTTTTTCATAATTACAGAATTACATAAGTAGTGTATTGGAGCATCTGAGTCCTAAAACAATAAGAAATTGACTTACTGGCATGCCATCTGCTTCATAAAAAATATTAGTAGACCTCACAGGTATTTCATCAAGGTGGACATTTTTCACATGTCTTCCCAAACATGTCTTGATCAGCTGTCCTTATTCAGAAACACAGAGTTCTGCATCTGTTACTTGTTACAGAGTCTAGGTTTCCTGGGCTTCTGTCAAAGTACTGATGTCACTGAGGTCAAGAATTTGCCATTGTTGCCTGAGCTAGATCACATCAGAGAGTTGTGGCAATGAGTGGTGACTCAACAGCTCTGGTGTGAGGAACTGGTGTCACTGAGCAGCTCTTCTAGGTAAGCACTGGGATTGCAAATGGTCTTTTGTTTTCTTCAGAAACTGTTATTTGTTTATAGGTTTGTAACTTGTGCTGCTTCAGCAAAGGAATGGCCACTGCTTCAGGGTCAGAATCTGATCTTTTGTTTATCAGGTAGGATTCAAGGTAAAGAGTTTTGCATGCCAAGTGGGTTAACAAGTCTAGTACAGTACATGGTAAGCTTCTGCAGAGCCAGCAGCTCAGCAGCTTTCATTGCTGGGCTGGTGATCAGGTCACTGGGGTCTGCTTCTGCATGATCAGGCTTGCTTTCCAAATGCTGAAAATGGGTTAGACTGCAGAAGTACAGATACAGAAATGCAGTTACCTGTGAGAATACACTCACCTTCTGTTTTTGATAGAATAATATTTTTTCCAGGATGATAATGAGGCCTTTCCTGATGAAAGGGCACTAGTGGACCTGGTCCACCTCTTTGTTTCTGGCAGTATAAAAGAATGAAGCATCCTTGAAAGAGTCCTTTGTCATAAAGGTTATGAATTAGAGTGCAACAGGTGTATCCAGAGACTGTTACTGTGGTATGTATAATCAACCAGTTAAGGGTGTTTATGGTTTTCTGCACTACAGTGGCATAAATGTAGGGTGATATAAATACGCCTGGGAGCAAACTTCAGGTTCTTGCTTTATAGACTCAGAATTTGATGGTAGCAAGAATAAACACAGTTATGGGTTGTAACACTTTTTCACACACAGTACTGAAGGTGACTGCTGTGCAGGTGTACAAGGTAACTCTAATTAAAACAGTTTCCCCTTGAAATGTAATTTTGTTCCTCCTCTTCACTATCCAGTGGTAGACTAATATTTGTCTCCAGAATGTTTTTCCAGGATCTGAAGTGGAATTACAGTATCTGAAGGTTACTAAATATTAGGCAAAAATTATAATTCTCTTCATAGTTTAAAAGTATCTTTCATATTTCAAAAACCCTCCTGGATGTGCAATTCTTTTGGCAAATATTCACTGTCTTGCACTTATGAGAGAAAACTTATTAAAAATAGCATATCATACTGAGGTTTCCCTCCAGTTGTATCTGCCCAGTAGTTTGTTTTTTGCTTGGTATAATAATACACTTCCAAATTTACTACAACAAAAAAAACCCCGAAGAAAACAAAACAAAATCAAACTAAATACTTTATTGAGAACCCATTTAGTGTTACTTAAGACACTTTATTTCCAATAATACACCCATTCAGCTCATTAGAGAGGTTGGGGAAATTAAGAATTGCCTGTATATATGCAGCTCTTTAAAATCCTACACATAATAGAAACCAGTGATGGACCTGTTTTGTTTTCTGGTTTTTTTTCAAACTGTAATCCTGTATAATATATTTCTGTGTAAAAATGTCACTGTTTAGTAATACAGGAATGATACTGTAAATAAAAGAAAAATTTTGTTCCAGTTGCTGTAGAAATTCGTTCTGATTAATGTTAAACCCCAGTTATAAAGAAATTAATAAAATGTATCAGGTGTTATCCAAAATGTTTTGAAACAAAACTTTATCTCATCTGATTAAAGAAAAATGTGATCTGAGCATAAATTTGCTAGTTGTAGGGTCTGTGGACTTCTCATATGTCTTGAGAAACAGGTTTTTAGGGAGGTGTCTATTAATGGATGTTCTGAGAGTAGGTGTGTTTTTTCAACCTGCCCTGAAAGCACTATGGGAAACTTTCTAAGTACTAAACTACTTTTTTCTTACATTTAGCTCATTTATAACGAGTATTNAGTTTTCTGGAATGCTCTGAAATGAGATGAACTACATGATTCCAATGGAATCTCTGGCCTTTTAATAAAGTAAAAAAAAAAACAAAAAAAACCCAAAAAACCCAAGAAATAGTCTTACACCTCAGTCAAGTTCAGTGTGATGAGTAAATTAAACTCACTTACCTCTTTCAGGTAGAAACTACATATGTGTAGCAAAACCTTCAACCTTTCCTCAGTACTTCCTTTTCTATACAAGACTGCCCATCTGAAGCTGAAGAACTGAGCACAGTTTATTACTTCTTTTAGGTAGAAGATATATGAGCAGAAATAACTGGCTACATGTCAGAGCTTTAAAGTCTGGAAGACCACTTTGAAAACCGTGTCAAAGGGGCATAACTTTTATAAAAAAAAATTATGCCTTTTTTTAAATAAATTCTGAGCATGTTAAGATTTGCCTTTGATAGTAAGAAGTCATGAAACACAACAACAAAAAAGGTTGCTTTCATTCATAATGTGTTTTAAGAAATACTTTGGAATACTTTATCCCTTCTTAGTTCCCATTTTGACTGTGAAATATGAAGTTATTTAGGAGCTTTCCTAATGCTCTGATTAGACACAGAAGCCATCCTAGTGCACATACCTAACTTTGTTAGGTGCTCCTTCAGCATGAAAGGGGAGATAAAACTGGGGAGTCTGCAAGTCTTGTAACTTCATAATGTCCAAGAATGTCTTCAGAGTTATTCTGAGTATTTGAACTGTTGGCCAGATTTTCCCTTTTTAAATCTTGTATTTTATCTATACTTCTGTTACTATAAAGTCTTGATTTTTTTCTTATTTTTTAATTTTTAGTGATGCCAAGCAGTGCAATATGTAATGACCAAAACATCTGACAAACGAGTTTCAAACTATTCAGCACAATTATGTGCAAGAGAAAGCAATCATCAAAATAAGCCTGGGTTTCAGAAGTGCTAAGGAAGGATTTTTCCTCCTTCATCTAGCAAGTGGATTAGAACTCCTTTGCCCCACCCAGAAATAACTGGTCTGGGGCCAAAATTCAGCTGCCATCTCAACTCCAGTGTTCTGGCAATGAAAACATAAATGTACCTTGGTGAATCAAGGAATAATTAATGCAAGATACTGGAATTTATGATGAAGTTGCAAGAAAGAACATCAGTTTCCTTTCAAAAAAAAAAAACAAAACAAAAAACCCACCCACCCACACACAAAAAAGAAACCAAACAAAAACCACCAAACCATAGAATAATCTTGCTGAAACTGGTTAGATAATCCTAAGTCTTGAATTTTTTCAGGGATTTTTTTTCCATTTATATGGAAAGAATATGATTTTAAGACTCAGAACCCCTAATAAGAACTTTTTCTATCAGCTATGTAACCCGCAACTTATATAAACCTCCCTGTAGTTTAGATTCTCAGTAGAATTCTTCAAGGCCTCTTCACTATAAATTGCTTTCATGTTTTTGACTGAATAATGTGCTTACTAAGGGTTTAAAAGCACAAACAAAAAAAAATTGCAGCAATTTCATTGGTTGTGTTTTGCATTGCTTTCTTAAAATTTGGCAGGGAAATGAATCCACTGTTGGAAATGTCTATAATGCGACTGATGCTATAAACTTTTTAAACGTCAGCTAATGTCTTTTTGTTCATTTGTAGTTTCCTTCCCTGGCACTGATTTGGAGTCTATGGTGACTCCCTTTAATCTTGTACCTTCCTTTGTTGTTGCAAGATCAGGAAGCAGTGCAGAAACTCTGTGGTGTTGAATGTTTGCAGGTTTACCCTATTTAATTTTTAGCTTCCATTTAAATTCTGGACTTGCTCAGCAGACTTAATTTCACTGACTCATTTCTGTTCTCATCAAGTTTTGGCCTACCTCAGAATATCTTGTTCTTCTTTGGGAGGCCAAGACCATTTCTGAATGTGTAGCTTGTTATTTTGAATTATACTGGCCTTCAGCTTTCTTTGATATTGCGGTAAATTTCAGTGAAGTATCTGGATTAAGTTTCTAAAAACACTAGCTTACTAGTCATACTTAAATAAGCAACTACACATGAAGCATGTTACGCATGTTGTAAAGCACACAATTAATACATGGGTGCTGAAAATGCTTGTAAATGTTATTGGAATGTAACAAACATAGAATCATAGGATTATTTTGGTTAGAAAAGACCTTCAAGGTCATCAAATCCTACCACTAACACTGCCAAGTCTACCACTAAACCATATCCCCAAGTGCTACATCTGCACATCTTTTAAATACATCCAGGGATGGTGACTCCACCACTTCCCTGGGCAACCTGTTCCAGTGCTTGACAAATCTTTCTGTGAAGAAATTTTCCCTAATATCCAATCTAAACTTCCCCTGGTGTAGCTTGAGGCCATTTTCTCTTGTGCTAGTGCTTGTTACTTGGAAGAAGAGACTGACCTCCAACTCACTACAACCTCCTTTCAGATAGTTTTAGAGAGGAATAAGGTCCCTCCTCAACCTCCTTTTCTTGAGGTTAAACATCCCCCACTCCCTCAACAACTCTTCAAAGGACTTCTTCTCTAGACCCTTTACCACCTGCATTGCCTTTCTTTGGACACGTCCTGAATTATGCCATTCCTCTGTAACTTCTACTTCTCACTTACAAGCATGAAGTTGCTACTCCTCATCAATGAAGGCACTGTGTACTGGATATAGTTGCTAGATTTAAAAAAAAAAAATAAAAATTGGAAGTTCGGGCAAGACTTGTATGTTTATTGAGTCAAAATTTATGTCTGTTCATACCTGAGCAACACTGTGTGTTCTCATGCTTTAACTGCTGTGCTTTAACCAAAAGCATAGCTTTCTCTCTGGGTAGTCATCTAAGAAAATTATAGCTTAATTAATTTGCTTATAAAGAAAAAAATAGGTCTAATGTGGAGTCAGTGTTGTTTTATTTCTCTGAGATTTTTAGCTTGTGAAATTTCAGGTGATGTGATTCCTTTCAGCAGCTGAAGCGTACACTGTAGAATTTGAGTGGTTACATAATTTGGGCAGAACCAGTGCACTGGAGGTGCATTTGTGTTTTTGTGCTGTTCAAAACAGCCTGACAAACATATAACTGGTGTGGCTGTATTTCCCTGCAGGAAACCGACAGGCCCCTCTCAATCCCCATGTACAGGACTGGATCTTGAAAAGTTGGCACATTTCTGACAGGCCTCTGCATGTTCGGTGCTTGTGATAGTTTTTGGTCAGGCTCCAATATCCACACTGCTTGTAGCCTTTATGTTTTTTTTTTATTTTTACTGCGTTTGCTGTCAGGAAAAATGGCGCTATTTGAAGGTACCTTGAGAAATGTGAGTTGGCTGAATAAAGTGAGTTTCTCTGCTTCGTGTGGGTTTTTTGCCTCTTTTTCTTCACTGAGTCCCTGTTCAATGTTACTTCTTTCTGTGAAGGCAGCCAAACAATTGGAATGTTTTTGGCAGAAGACATCATTTTTGCTTAATGCTATTACTTGTACTAGTGATTTTTGAATTTGGCACTAAGTTACCACTTCACATTTTTATGGGCATATAATAGTCTGTGATTTTATTTTTGCTCATATGGTAAAATCTGGGCTAACAACTTAGTTCTGTGATAAATTATGATTTGGGGATTTGTGAATTTCAGTATATTGAATATGCTATGCAATTAATTTTGCTAACATAAGCACTGTAGGTTCATGCTTCCTGAATCATTCCCATAGTTAGCTTTGGAGCTCTTTAGTCACAGTGATTTTTTGGTTTTGTTTTTTTTTTTTAAGTTTGGGAGGAAGACGGATTTTGTGGGCCTTGAGGCAAAAACTTTCAGAAAGATAGCTGAAATATCTGTATCAGTGGTCCAGTTTTGGTTTACTGAAGGATGGTGTACTAGACAGTATTTGCCATTTAGCCTAATGCCAAATCATCCAGTTGTGTAGGAAAATAGGGTGCCTGAGACCACTAGGGCTCAAAATGCTATGCTGGTGCTGTTGCACTGTTTCCCCCCTATTGGCATTCAGCCTGTCTGCCCCATGGGTTGTTTTTGGTTATGCCTCACTGCTATTTGGGTGTTACGTTTTTTCTCCTCCTCTACTGATCACCCTGTAAGGCAGGAAGCAACATAGAATTTATTGTGTTACAGGAATTCTAGTTCTGCTGTTTGTCTTATTGCTATCCTTAGAATAACAGAATAGGTAAGGCAGGAAATGACCTGTGAATATCATCCCGTTCAGACTGTGCTCAGAATGGGGCCAACTCCAAAGTTAGATCAGGTTGCTACATCCATGTGAGTTTTGCACATCTCCAGCAATGGAGATTCTATAACCTTTCTGAGTAACTTGTTCCAAAGACCTTCGTCACTGCGAAAAATCTCTTACCTATAACTCTGAGTTTTGTGTTACAACTTGTCTCCAAGAGAAGAATGTTTCTCCATCTTTATATTTGTTCACAAGCCAGTGAAAAGCCAATAAAAAAACCCTTTTCACCTTCTTATTAAAACCAACTAGCCAAACTCTTTCAAATTTCTCATAACTCATGTACTACAGACTCCTAATCATCTTGATGGCTGGACTTACTTCAGGATATCCATGAGCAGGTCAGACTGGATGCAGCATTTCAGATGTGGTCTCACAAGTGCCAAATAGAGGGATTCAGTCACTTCCCTTTGTCTGCTGATGATGATCCTGTCAACAGAGCATAATACTAAGGTAGTGCTCACCACTAGATAGTTCTGATTCTACTAAAATATTCTATAAAATATTCTTTTGGCTCCAGATACAACAGCTACTTGAAAATGTACATTTGTCCTTATCTGTAAAAGCTATGGAAGTCACAATCTGGTTGTATACTTTTAGAAATGGAGTTATGGCCGTCCATAACAATATATAATGTGATATATAATATTGAGTAATAAGGCCAGTGAAGTGTTTACAGCAAAACTGAAGGATGGCTAAATGATCAAAGCATATCATTGTTTCATTATTAGAATGAAAAGAATCTTAATTGGAGGTGTCACAGAAGGAAGCTGCTTCACAGAATGCACAGCAAGATGAGAAAAGCTGTGAAAAAAAGGAGAGAGTCTTTGACAAGATCATCTGCAGTTTTCTTTATATTTCAAAGAGGTGGCAGGCAGAGGGAGAAGTAAAATGCATGTATTGTCAAAGAAAAGACAAAACTAAGGTAAAAGAAAAGGAGAACAAAGGACAGTAAAAACTGGGAAAGAAGACAACAGAGGAGGCTGTTTAGTAAATAAAATACAACTTAACATTGTTAATGTGGATTGTGAAGGTTTAATTAGTGTTGGAGAGAGAATTTATCAGAGGGGAGGAGAAATATGGGGCTGTTGATGGTCTGATATGCACATAAACATTTCTTGATGCAGAGAGAGAAAATTGAGCCTGGAAGAAACGGAGCTAATAGCAGAAATAAGGGAGAAAAAAGTAAAGAGAAAAGTGCACATCCTTTATCCAATTAAATATAATTTAGGAGTAGATAAAACCTAATTAAACCACTTGGTTTTATGCATTTTTATGTCTCTTGCCTTTGTCAAAAGCATTACAAAGAGAACAAATGCTCTTTGACTTACTGTATGCCATCATTAAAAGCATCAGATGTAAATTTTTTAATAAGAATATGAAGAAACTGCTGCAGCAGCAGAGGAAAAATACCTGAGCCCTGTTTCTTCATGTCTTTTTTTATTTGTACAGGTTAGTTGAAACCAACTTCAAATGTCTCATCTCCTTTTGGGTCAAGAATCAGCAGAGGAGAAGAGCCAGGGATTATTATGTGACTCTTCCCTCTGGGAAAATGATTTATCAAGTTTCCAGATAATGAAGTTACTTCTATGAAGCAAAATCTTTAAGTCTAATGCTAGTGTTATAAGTTTGAAGTACTACTCATGCTGCATTCATCCACATATGGGGTTAATCCACTTGCCTGTGTTTCATATTCTTTTTAAAAGAAACAGAGTATTTTGTGTGAACTACTTGTATATAAAAGCATATAAAAGTAATAGAATACAATAAAATAAGTACCTCTGTAATCAAAGTATGTTTGATTTCACAGCTTTTAAGTAACTAGTAGATGGGCATTATTCCACATTTGACAAATATTTGAAGTGGCTATTTCAGTTATCCTTTGTTTTCACAACTGCCCAAAGCTAATTTTAACTTACTTTGCATTGCCTTAGATTTCTGATTTGCCATAAAGTTTCTTAAGATAGAAAGGAAATGTGACTCTCTTTGGAGGAGTGTACCATTGCATCAAAAGTTGACATCCACCTGGACTAAGAAAACTGTTTGTTCCCTAAGGAAATGCTTTGAGAGGATAGCTGGTTTTTATGTGGCATACACTCCTAAATTAAGTTTTTTAGTTTAGCGTGCCCTGAGGCAAAACGTTTCAGGATATTTTAGGAGATCCTGGTAATATAATTAATCTTATGAAAATAATGCAAAAATTCATTCTCTGTTTCCCTATTCACAAAATGTGTAGTATTTCATCCCTTCACTGTCAATGGCAACTGTTAACTGCATCTTTAAGAGGGACAAAGACTGGCTCAGTGCTGCTCCAAGGATTGGTGAGAACTGGTCTTCTGTTCCACCAGAGGCAGGGCAGGTAGCCCTCTGTATGAAAAAAACTCTACCAAGATCTAAGGACTTTCTCTGAAGAAGAGATTCATTTGGTTGACACCAGCAAGTGTTTGCATCCTGTCACAGCAGCTAATGCATGATTCAGTGGTTGACTTCAAACCCTGTCAAGGCAAGACCAAGGAATGGGGGATTGCAGTCGTTGTGTCTCCATATGGAATGGTCTCAACAGCCTTTCAGTTCCCGAGGAGTCAGTTACTGAACTCTAGCTTAGAAGATGGACTTCTCAGTCCTACCTAGGGAGGGAAAGCATTGGCTTTAGTGTTAATGTGGTGCTGTTGTGGGGTTGGTGTTATTGTGGGTTGCTCCTTTGTATAGTATTTATTCTGCATGCACCTCAGAGGTTGGATGTTTTTCCTCTAGGAGTGGAAATACTGCTACAGCTGTAATAAAAACTATTCAGAACTGCACAGATAAAGCATTCTATGCTTCCTATCTTACAGATGTATGTTGCTTATATATATATATATATTTTTTTTAATTTAATTCCTAATTGTGTTTGTGTTGATGAATAGTTAGAACCAGGACTGGAATGCTATTGTTTTGAATAAGTCATTATTGAATAAGTCATTATTTTGTTTAGGGTTTTTTTTTTCCCTCCTAAAATCCATTCATATTCAAGGTACTGGAAGGCAAAGTATTTTAATGGTCATCTTTGCAGAATGTCCTGAATGGACAAGGAACTAATCATTTCAGTTAGCACTATTCAAAAAAAGTGAAGGTGGTGCAGTGAGTTTAGTTTTCCATTTTTGTCTGTCACAGATGTAAACAATTCAAACATATAAACATGTAAAGAAGTTGACAGTTGAGACTGCATGAGTCTTGTAAGATAATATTTCCTGTGTGCTTCAATTTGACATTCTTAAGGAAAATGTTTTTCATTAAGTATTAACCTATTAAAAGTTAAAGCTGTTTTTCACTGGATACCTATGGTAAACTAGAGTGTTCATGTATTTCATGTGTATGCTTATGTAATTAAGCATCCACTAATTTCTTTCTCTTTGGGAAATACTTCTGCAAGTCTCACTACATATGTGAAGATCTAAGATTATATCATTTGTTGTTTAAGATAAGCATTAGGACAGGTATTATTATTTTATGATAGATTCTTAATCTTTTCTCTCTGAAGTGTTGATGTTTTCATTAGAGTAAAAATATGTTGCGTGTTTACAGGTAGCCTGAAATCTCAGTATGTGATCCTGTCAATTTTAATTATTTGAATCATTAGAACATCTAATTTTTTGCTTAGGGGTGCACCAATGTACCATTGAATCTGTTTTTTAAGGTTTTTTCCAGTTTAATGTCTGAATCCAAATTCATAAAGAGTTGGAAAAATGAGATGTCTGAGCTATAGGATTCACAGGGATTTTATATGAAGCCTATTTAATCAGGATAACACTGTTATTAATATTCATAAAGTCAGCTGGAACACAAATGACAGACTATGGAGCCTAAAATTTTTTACTTGTGAATTTATTAAAAGCAGCTTAAAAAATTAATGGAATTTAAGTAAAGTTGACGAAAATGAAAATCTTATGCTAGCAGAAAAAAATCTATATTAGAACTTTGTCTAAGACCATCTTGCATTGATATCTTTTACAGATTTCATTGGTACTTAAAGAAGAAAGATGCATGAATGGTCATTTAAAAGGATTTAAACACATTGGCACATTAATTTTTACATGAATAATAAGTAGTTTCCAAAAGCAATTAACTTACAGTGTACAAGATTTGAATAGAAAAATAGGACTGTGACATCAAAGGGCAAAGCAAATGTGCTGTACATTTTAAACTTTTAATAATACGACTTCTTAAAATAATTTATTTCATTTTCACAGTAAGTAAAGTAACAGTGAAGGTTACTTTCACAACGTGGGTCTGTTTTGAAATACACCAAGATCTGGAACAAATAAATATCTTGATGTCAAAGTGTTATTGGTAAAGAACAATTTCAGGCTTTTACAGTGGTCAGGTGCTTTTGAATCAAGCTTTCCTACAGTTCTCTGTGTGGAAAACAGTTATGTACTGACCACAATCTGTGTTTTTTCTCCCATGCTGCTATGTGCAGCACTGGGAAGTATTTGTTAGTTCTGTAGTGGGCAAAATAGTTAGATCTGAGATTTCTTTCATTATTAGGAAGAGCCTGGCTAATTTATATTCATATTTGCATGTGGTTTTGTACTTAACTATGAATTTTATGTGACTGTTCCACTTTATATTCAACAGATAAGGGTAATTTATTTTTTATTTTCACTTTCTTTCATGATATTCAAGTAGTCTAATACTAGCACTGGTTGAATAAATAGGTAGTGAATAAAGAAATTAATTCTAGATTTAAAATTAAGTCTAGCATTTGGGTTGTGGTTTCATTTGGTATTCTCAGCTTTGTCTTGGTCTACCAGTACACTTTATTTTAATCTCCAGCTTTAATTTCTTTTGATTATTAGACAGATTTATTATTAAGAGATTGTCTTCAAATAAAAGTAAAGACTTAGAATAATTGTATTCAATTTTTCTGATGGTTTCTTGTGTGGAAACCTTCATGGTCAGCTTCTGATTGTTGTTGTTGTGGTGAATTTTAACACTGACTGATTATTGATGGTTCAATAAGTTTTGGGTTTAAAAATGTCTTATGTTCAAAGTACCAACTGTAAAGGTACATCTTTGAATGACATATAGGTGTTGTGCACAAGTCAGCTACCTATTGCAGAGCAACCAGTTTAAATACTTAGTGTCTGGAATATTTTGTTGGTCTGTGTACTGACATTTTTGTTTCTAATTATGGAGAAATTAAGTGGCAAAGCCTAGGGAGCCCCAGAAATCTTTCCATTTGACTGATAGGTGACCTTAATCCGATATCAACAGTGTTTTTTATTTTCTCTGTGTAAATCAGACAATTCATATTAATTAGCAGAACCTATTTCATTTGTGAAGCCAAAGTCTCTTGACTTCGGTCACCGATTTTTCCCGTGCCATACTCTATTATTTCCGAGAGAGGGCAGCATTTTCCTGTATCAGGTACAGGAAGGCACATGCCCTGCCTAGACTGTCAATGTTTCTTGTAATTACTCCCAGTATATTTGTTGCTTGCTTATGAATTAACTTGCATTTATGGAACTAAATCATTCCAATCATTTAATTACACCTGAGGAGCTGAACTATAATTGCTTGCTTCCAACTAGGATCTGATATGGCTTGAGCAGTATTAATTTGGTGTTTACTTTTCGGAGTGCTAAAAGCATTAAAATGATTGTGCAATGGGATTACATTTTACTAATTGCTGGCATTCATTAGCTGGGTAAATGGCGAGGAAGAATGACTGTATATTGTGGAGGGATAAAATTATGGTTTTAAATAGTATATTACTAGGCACATTAAGGCCCTAAGACATGTTTTAAAATACTCCAGAGGTTATTAAATACCATATTTTCTTCATGTCTCGCTATATGAATATCTTATTAAAATACTGCAATTATTATGAACCTTTTTGTGCAATATGTAGGGAAATGGCTTCATTGACAGAAACCTATTTCTTGATATTAATAACCTTCTATATTTTCAGCTAATCCAAAAGTAAATGAGGAACTTAGGAAAAGATTGCCAACTTCAAATCAACACAGTTACACAGAATTGAAGAAGCATACAGCTTTATTTGAGGGACTGTAAAGAACTCAGTGTTCCACAATATGAGGTGAAGTTGTTATTTTTTAAGACCTTAGCACATTAAATCCTATGCTTTTTTTAATCATGAATATTTATAGTCAACAACAAATTTAAGCTAAATATGTATGTCTTGAATGTTTAATGTAAATGGTAATGTTGAATCTTAAGTGTTTGTACAATTAAATTTGTTTGTAATCTTAAAGATAAAAATGAAAAACTTCTGCCTTTTTTGTACTTTTTAGAAAAAGAATTTCTTCTGCTGCTTTGTTAGTTAGAACATGTGTCTTGGTATAATATGCTTGAATTTTAAAATAAGTACTTAAATATTTTTTTTAACTCTTATATTTTTCAACACAATGACAACTCTCTGAGTGTTTTCATGATCCAGCCATTGTCTCTTCAAGATGCATGTTGTATCTTTTAATAAATGTAAACAAAATGTAGCAGGGAAAACATATAAAATAAGCACAACTGCGTAGTTAAAGGTGAAAAATTGTCCTTTGTACAATTACCTTTTAAAAAAGGTTCTTGAGTAAATAATATAATTTGTGGTAAGCATACTGTGTTAGGAAGATTACAAATTTATTTAGATTTCCTTGAGATACAGAGTATAGTTGAATTTTTAATACATAAGAGAGCATATACTTTAACACCCAAAATGATACCTGGTAGGCATAGCATTTTACTGTAGGTCTTATTTTTGGGTCTTGAGGGTTATTTCTTGAAGATCTCTGATGAATATATGAAATAGTGCAACAGTGTAATTAACTATAGCCTGAACCAATATGTATGCAAATACTAGGATGCATTATTTAGCTGTTTAGAAAGACCTGCAAATTCAGAGTTGGAGTGGTCATGGGCCACTTTATCTAGGGCCACTTTTATCTAAGAAATTAAAGCAGGAGAAAGAATGCTGAAAAGTGAAGTGCTACCACCATCTGTAATAATTACCGAAGTGAGCAGTCTCATTGCCTCTAGCAGAGGACTGTGCTCAGTAACATGTACTTCCAAGACCAGACTCTAGAAGGAAAAAAAATATTTTAACAAAGGTGTTACATGGAACAAGAAGCTGAACCAAACAATTATAAAAATTAGATGAGTGAAGAAAAATATTTTACTGAGAAATATAATTTTTCACTGGCTGTTAATGTATGCAGACTTTATTGTCCTGTTATAGATATTTCTAAGTCATTTGTCTTGTAAATTTTTCATTAAATGAAGGCAGAGTGTAGGTGTGTTATGTTGTTCCATGTTTATTTATCTCGAGTTTGCTTTATTTTAGCTCTGAAATCTTCAAGCAAAAACTGGACTCAGTGCCAGATCAAACAAGTTCTGAAGCACAAATTGAGAACTGGTCAAAAGGTAGGGACTTTAAAGATATTAATAAGGAACCTCCGGTGTTGTACCAGTGCTAGGCAGTGACTGGAATGTATTTGTTCTTGCTGATATATGACTGACTTTGGAAGAAAAGAAATAAATAAAAAAAGAAAATCCCAGAACTTCACACTGCCCCTTAAAAGTATTTGGGGTAACAGGAAAGCAGCTACACAAATGCAAAACTTCCTCTTGATTTTCTGGATTATTGTAAATGTTTTTGTATCACTTTGAGAGGTCTTATTTAAATTCTTGGTTTAAACATTGCATTTTACTTTCCAACTTCTTTTTCTTAATGGTTTACAATAAACCTGAAGGTCTGTCTTAAAGTAGCTTCCTTGACTAGTCACTCCTGGTGAGGGTATGATTAAGCCATCTACTAATATTAACTAGTTTCTCATTAATACCTCAGCTGAATGTAGACAGTAAGGCAAGGCTTCGAGGTAAAGGGGGCCTTGATTGGCTTGGAACTTACATGGTTCATGGAGTTTTCATTTCCATCAGGATGGAAAGATCTTTTTGTATTTGTATTTGGTTGACCAAACACAATTGTTCACAGCTACATTCTTCTATGTTTCATAGCAGAAGCTTAAGGGGGAAAAAAACCCACTGAATTTGAGAGTACATTACATGACTGACTTACTTTGCAGAAGAAAATGGTCAGTAAATGGCTTGTGAATATTGTGTAGAAGGAAGGGAAAGACACAGAAAGGAGTCCTTCTGTTAGGGCTGGATTTTTTTCCAGGAAGTGACTATGTGTAGGTTAAAAAAAACAAAATGGAATAGGTGTGTTAACATCAAAGTTTCCCTCTACATCAGAGCCTGATAGGATCCTGTGTATTTTCTTTTTTTGAATTTTATGCTTATTCTCTCTTAAAAGATAAATGTCAAGTTTCTCATGAAGAGTCTGTTTAGAAAAAAACAGAAAAGCTCCATCTTGGAGATTATGCTTTTCTTTCATATGCAAAGGAATTTCAGTCTATATTATTCTGTAAAATAAACTGCTTATAGACCTCTTAGTTTATGAAAGTTTGAACTGCTACTGAGTGAAGTTAAAAAGTTTTTGAATCATATAATCTGTAAACAAAAATAGTCATGGCGGAGTAATAGTGGAGAATTGTATTCTGATGATTTAAATGTGCAATGGCTTAATCAGGTTTAGTATTTTTAGACCTTTAGGGGTCAGCATACCCTAAGAATGGTTCAAAAGGTTAAGTTTTTCTAAAGAGGCAAGTGCATACTATAAACTGATTCTCTGTGAAATATTGTCTGTCTAATTGCAAGACATGGTGGTCTGCTGCTTCTTACAGATTTTTTAAAAACTGAATAGTTACTGACTTTCATGTGTATTATTTTTCTGATGCATTAAATGAATATTTTTATCTTTTTAAAAAGCTATTTCTTCCAAGCTAACATGAATTCATGTATCCAATAGAAGTTGTTATATAGACAAAAGTAAAATTTATACACTTTTTTTTTAGCTTAATCCTTAATAAGTCATGTAATTCTTTATGCTTTTGCTCCTATGAAAGGGATTATGGGTAAGTCTCATGTCATCATACTGGTTTGGATGAGGAATTTCTTTTTTTCTTAGAATTTTTTGCATATTAACAGCTAAATTGCATTTACTAATCATAAAGATAATAGGCAAATTTCAGCAACATAATGTTCAATAAGTGCCCTTGGTAGACATTCTGGTGCCTTTTCTCACTGTATTACTAAATCACATCAGCTTTTTATTTTCTGTTAAATGTCTGTATTGAAGAGTGTACCATTTTATGTTCCGCTTGCTTTGGTATCTGTGGTTTCTTTACTTTGTGCATCTGGTACTGTACTGTATTTAGATGCTCCTTGTTTGTAACTTGGATGTTTAAAAGCTGGGTTTAGAATAACCCTGTAATGATTTATTCAAATTTTTAATAACATACTGAAATGTTGGGGATTAAATTATTTGTCAGCAAATAAGAATGGTAAAATAAATCTGAGATTTATTCAGACTATTAGATAAAAATTCAGACTATTAGATAAAAATTCAGTCAAACAATGAGAATTTAAAAAAAATAGCAAAAACGTTAGATACAGAGAAGTGGTAGGTTTATGACAGTTACATGGGATAATGTGTAACCTGTTAATAGATGTTATAAAATAAAATACTTGAAAGAAAGGTAGTGTTTAAGAGGAGTATATCTGAAGTGTTTGATAGGTGAGATTTTCTTTTTAACTTTCCGAGTTGTTCAGAGCATAGTATCCCTGTGTGGATTGAAGACTTTGTTCTGGTATATTAGGAAGAATCAAGGAACAGTTTATGTGCAAGGTTTGTTATTTTGTGTTTGCATCTAATTTAAATGTACTGTTCATTTCCACAGCACCAGTTTTTGTAGGAGTTTAGTGCCTTTTTTCATATCTCTCTAAGGCTACTTGAGAGAATGTACCAGGAACATTGGCAACAGACCAGTGAAGACTGTGTCATTTCAAAATTAAAATTATTCAGCATCCAAGCTAGAAAGCCCAGAATAGTATTCCATGATAAAAATAAACTTGTATTGGCAAATAGGTGCATATCTTTGCATTGCAGTGTTGGTGGGTGTGGGGAAACACATTGCACCTGGGTGGAGTTGTTACTTTAGCAGGGTTTACGTGCATGATGGAAACTACACAAATGTTAATACTGTGAAAGCACAAGAGAGAACCTGAAATTGGGTGATTTTTACTCTTATATATACATTCAGGACTCAATATGGCAGTTTTTCAAAACAGTTAGCAGGATAGGAAAGTGGTGAGTGTGCAAATACTGGAGTTTAATTTGTGTCTCATTTGACTCATATCACATGCCATGTTTGAATGGGTGCAGCTGTACTCCTGTGTTATATGGTCTTTCACTACTGTAATGTTTTTGCTTATGTTGTATTTCTGAGCATCCATGATTTCAGGACAGGGAAGAAAGTAGAAGTCCCAGAATAAATCAAGTATCAAGTACTGTTTGGTCTGTTTTGACAACAAAATCAGTGTTTTGCTGACTCCAAAATTAAAAGCATTGTATAATTATTATTTGTAAATTTCTAAAGCAAGGTAAGAGATTGATTAGTTTTAATGGCAAAGTGGTTTGCTTTCTTAAAAGATGGTTGTTGTAGTTTTCAAACATAGAAATACATATATGTATATCTAAACCACTTCTTAAAGCACATATTGAAATCTAAGTCAGTGAAGCAATTTCAATTGCAGGAATTTGATGGCAACTCTTAGTTATGATCCATAGAGACACTTTCCATGTAACTTTAAAAGCATGCTTCCACAGGTTGTAAATATACTTTAAAATTGTGTGCCTGGAAACTAGCTCAGAGGAGACTAGCTTTAAAGAGATGTGATAATGCAGATTGAAACAGAACTGCCGAATTAGCTTGTGCAGGGAAATTTGGAAAGTGTTTTGTCTGGTGGGGAGCTGTATTTTTGGGGTTTTTTTTATATTCATGGTAATTGAGGAAATATATAGTCATATGCACAGGTTAAGTAAAATCTTTTTTTTGCTAACTTTGACTATCTTACCAGAATGGGAAAGCTTTTCTAGTCATGTAATGACTTCAATGTGCTTTTTTGTGGATTTAGTTTTGTAATAGTAATTACAAGGACTTTTTTTGTTTGGAATTACTATTGTGTGACTTTGACACACACGAAGATGAATGGGTAAAGAAAGCCTTGAGAGTAACATGGCATTGTAAAGGTTTTTCATCTGATGCTCTAGTTGGGTCAAAAAGCAGCTAATGGCAAAGGTGCCGCTTCCTCTTTCCCCAGAATATACCCACTACAGCTGTAAACACTCTGAAGTAAATCTGAAGACCAAGTTCTTCCAAGGTTGTAATAGAGGCAGAATAAACCATGCTTGACATATTGAAGTATGTTTCTTCTTTTACATGCCTCAACAGGACCTACTGTGAGCCTGTTCTCCCTCTCCTGTTCTCTTTTAGCAGTAAAGAGTGCTGTTTACCTGGGAAAGAAAGAAGGCCTGGGTATTGCATGAGTGTGTATGCAGAAGAATCTATGTGATATGCAGAGTCCTCTCCACACATGTGGCTCAACTGACCAGTGTCTGCAATGTGTGCTGTGCTTTCAGCATCAAACTCACTAGCTGTCAGAGGTCGCCTTGCAAAGTGTCAAGCATAGTTGCTGGTTTCTCTCTGTGATGTAAAAGGCAGAAGAGAGGCTGAGAAGATGAACTTTTATAAGTAAAACATATGAAGAATGGCTGCTAACTGTTGAGCAGCACTATGTGTGGAAGATGAAGACAGTATCTTCCATGGAAAAAGAGGAAGTAGTGTGACATGACTTAGAAGATAAGAATGAGCTAATGATAACTGAAAAATTATCAAATACTGCTTGGTCTTCCATGTAAATATAACCACCTTTTCATGTGTATAAATTCTCATCTCTCCTTTTTTCATCCCATTTCTTTCCTTGTACACTTTGAATGGTTGAATACAGTGCATTTCTGGCCAGGCTGTATGCAGAAAGGCTCCTCATCAGAAGATACTAGATATCCAACATTTGCCTGACTCGCTGCAGTGTTGTGAATATGACTTTGTTCAAACCTTTACAGTACGCTCAAAATGTGTAGAGCCTTATCTGCACTGAGTGATGCAATCACTAAAGATGAGGAGCATGCATGCCCTGAAGTATTGCACTTTGAGTCACTTAAGTGTGTAAGATAGGAGTACAGGCTAACTTCAGAATGTCTTGAAATGTGCTTCAGAGAGAACGGCACTTATTGTCACAGTAATTTTTAAGTAGTGCTTCAAAAGGAGATTTAAAAGTCCTAGCACAAGTGCAGGAAGAATTTGGTTATTTTCTTCTTTAGAAACCTTCATTAACTCTATTTCTATAACAGTTAGAATGTGGCTTAAGAGCAAAGACATAACAAAAATTTTATTAAAAGAAGAAAATTCTTCAGGGAGCGCATTGTGAGTTCACCTGCATCTTTAGTAGATCATTACTTGGAATAAAGAGTGCGAGGGCAAGGTGTCTTATGGGCACTTTATGTAGAGTGATCGTCCTTTTATGTCAGACACTTAAAATTGCAATTTTTTTTTTCACTTCTAAAGCTGTAGCTTCCTGAGATTTTGTTTAGAACTCTAATTCAGCAACGCCTTAATTGTTTATTTGTGGTAGGGGAGGTTGAGTACATTTGGATAAGAGAATTTTGGCTATAATTAATGGGCATCAGGAAACATGACCCTGTCTAGATAAAAGGGAGTTCTGGATCATTAAGATTTAGATAATGGAAGGGGTTATATGTGAAAAGCAATTGTCTGATATGACAATAGCAAAAGACAAATGGGGTGGGAGGGTTTACTTTGTTTTTAGTGGTTTAGAAAACATAAACACAGCATGCTTAGTAAAACTCCAGCAGACACTATGTTTGGAAATTATGTAATGACTCCATATAGGCTGTAATGATATCCTGAAACCCTGTATTTAAACTAACCTGAATTACAATGAGAGATAAACAGAATATTTACCCATCCCTTATGAGCTGCTGCTGATATGTAAATTTATTCTTCTACTTTGCACAAATATACTTTTGAGCTACTGCTTAAACACTTCAAGGTCCTTAGCCAAACAGTTTTAATGATGCCTCCAGTATTATGAAAGTGTGACATTTGATGAATGCCTTGTATAGTTGTGATATCAGGGAAAGTGTAAACAAAAAACGCACATCAAGTCATCGTGCAACACCTAGATAATTTATAATTTTACTGTTTATATCCATCTTGACATTTTTTATCTGCCAAAGGCAGGTTTCATTTGGAATCTTAATCTGAGATTTATTTGGTGGATCTGGAAATCATAGCTAGAGTTCCCACAGGAAATGGTCCATCTACCAACAGATTAAATGGCAGTCCTGCAGTTGTTAAGGGAGCTCTGCATTTAACACACATGCATACTCATTCAGTCAGCACTGTGGAGAAAAATTAAAGTAGTAACCCAGGTTTAGGAACAATGTAGCTAAAAAGTCCCATATTTGCTGAATGACAAAGGGTTATATAGCAGCATTTCATTTTATTATTCGTGCTTGAATTTCTTGTTTGCTTTGTTGAGTCTGCTGACGAATACTAATAAATGCCTGCAACAATCCAGACGAGAGATGCCTGGCAACAAAGCTATGCGGTGGACCTCCCTGATCTTCTCCAGTTCACAACCTGACCTTTTGAAAAATTGGCTGGGCTAAGCTGCAGAATTTGGGTGTAATGGTTATTGTTAACTCCAGCTTTAGGATTTATTAATTTGTGTGATCAAGACTTACCTATACTTCAAAGTTTCAAAAGACCAAACACAATCATCCATCCATTAGAACTAACATTGTGTTTCAGTGAATCCCACTTAGTATCTGCCTAGAGATTCTGCTGTTTTGATGCATTCAGAATATAAAAATGCTTTTTCAAGTGTGAGACCAATCCAATGAAAATCTGATGTCTTCTCAGAGACTAATATTTTAAAATAACAATATGTTAATGAATTGCAAATGGAGAGTGGAATGCCAAAGGAAATGTCTGATATTTACACATTAATAAATGCATCACGATTAACTGCAGTGAATACCAAAGTAATGATTGGACACATATTTTAAAGATTGAGAAGCATTTTTCCATTTTAAATATTCAACAGTTTCTACACAATTGCTGTCTAGATGCAAAAGAGGAGGACAAAAGACTTAGTGAGAGAGACAGGCGAGGGAAACATTACTAAAATAGTCAGAATTCTCAGAGAACTGTAAAAAATTGCCTTTGCCAGAATAACTCAAACCGTTCTTAATCTCCTTCTCAATTTATTTCTTTATGAAGGCTGTTGCCAGGGTTCTACTCAAGTACAGGTGAAAAAAGAAGCATTCAAAGTAGCACAGATGTCCCCCCACTTAAATTACTAACACAGAATTCACTGTTCTCTTTAGATTCCTTTAAGGAAAAAACCTGAACTATTAAACTTCTGAATTTTCTCTGTATTTTAGCAGACAAAATATTTTCAAACCTCTTTTTTTTCTTTTTTCTGTGTGTGTATGTATATGTTATGTGATATAGAGCAAACAAAAGCACTGATGCATAATATAACTTTGGTTATTGTTTCATTTGCAGATAACTTTCTCAACAAAGTTCCGATAAGAATATGTTGTTCTCTTTATTAATTTTTTTTTTGACAGCTTAAATGATTAGCTGTAGGCAGAGATCAAGCATTTGAATTGTAGTGTTCTGTTCACCTGACTGACAGTTTTAATCATTTGGAAGTTCTCCGTATTAGAATGGTATAATTTAAAAAAAATGTTATTTCATTTATTCTGCCTAATATTAAAATTACAGGAAGTTTGTATATATTGCACACTGCACATCTGTCTTCTAATATAGAAACACTGTAAACTAACCTGTCATGTGAATGAAAACTATAGTCATAAAACATTGTCAAAGGATACCATTTTAGTTATTTATCCTAATTTTTTGATTGTGTAAATGTTATTCTGTCATTTGTAACCCCTGAGGGTTCTGTCTAGCATCAAGCAGTGTTCAGTAAATAGTAGCCAGGGCCCAGCACACTGCAATAAGTTGCCCCTCTCTGGAGTTGCCACAACATTCTCTAACAGGGTCCTATAGTTGTTCAGTGTGAACTTCCAAATGTTTGGAGCAGATTTCCCCAGACTGGCCCATTTTCTCCCCGATTCCATGTCACTAATCACTATCCACCCTCAGGGCAAATCTCTAATGACCTTCCCAGAAATCTCGTTCTTGACTCTAAACATGGTGTGAACCACACTGAGGAGACCTGGCAGACTTCAGAATAAGAGAATGCTTTCTTTAACATCCAAAGGGAGTTCAGAATGCTCAAAAACTGTTGTAACAGGCCTGAAGGAGGAAAAGGGGGCGAAAAGCTGGGGAAAATCATCCTCCCTTGTTCTTCCCACAGACTGGGTATGAGTATTACTTGACTCCCAAAGGCAGCACCCAAGATAAGGGTAGGAGAGCAACCATGAATACACATCCCAAATGACCCTCATTGCCCTTGATGTTATCATGTCATAAGGTGATACCCACAGTATATCAACAAAGCAATCCTGAACCCTCTCTGTGCTCTGAAACTGATCATCATGAGGAGCACATCCAGAAATATATACACAGTTAGGTACCACACATACATGAACAGACCAAGCAACACTGTGTCCAGTGGCTCCATACCTTGCTGGAAACAGCAATGAGATAAGAAAACAAACAGTATCAGCAACAATACCAATAACAGAAGGTATAAGAGAAGAAATTATTCACATGGACCCCGTCCCCCCCACCCCTCGCTCCTCACAATAATTGACAATACTAGACAGATCACTCTGCAGCATTTTCTCAACCAGAGAAGGAATTCCTTCTCCTTGAAAGAAATTCCCTTCTCCCCGGCCCCTGGCAGTGTTGTAAGGTGATATAGAATAACCTTTGTGTCCTAGCCATGCCCCTTTCCATCTGCCACATAAGATTAACTCTGTCCTGGCCAGAACCAAGACAAATGGCTGGCTCAATGACATCAATGCAGTTACTTCATTACAATTTTGATGGCTTTAAAATTACTATCACAGTACTTGTGCATCTCTTAAAAAATATCTGTGTGGGTTTCCAGAAAATGTTGCTGCCAAGGCCTATTTCAGTGAACCTCTGTCTTCTGTTCTTTAAAGTGAGAGCAGACAGCCTGTCTCAGAGATGAATCCAGAACCTTTCTGAGTAAGAGTTACTTAAAAGTAAGTCGATAGTCCTCATTCTTCTGAATTGACCCATGATGCTCTCAGCAGAGCACCAGTCATGTATTATTGGAGCACTGAATGAACAATGCATCTACATGGTGATTTCCTCTCTGTTACTGTAAGGGCTTGGCTGGTTCTACATGATATTTTGGCTGGGCAGAACACTAAGAAACAAAAGGAATTAGCTTTGTACTACAAAACTACTCTGAGCTCAGTCTTTGCTTATAATCAGGTTGCTGTGATTGCCATTCTGCTGTGCTACAGAAGTGATTTAGTGAGGTTTTAGAGTTCTACTGAATAATCAGCTTGAATCTTGCCCTTTTTTTTAAACATTAGAAAAAGTGTGACACCATTGCAGGTTATTGGTTCTTAATATACTACACTGCACTGAAGGGTCCTAAATAATTGCTAACATAAGTAAATCTGTAGTAAGTCCAAAGACAAGTAAAGCTGCACTTCTTGTTTGTTTTGGAGAATATGTGTATTACTGACCCAGTATTTTTGTACTGAGCTTTTGTAATTGTTTTCTAAAAACAGGAATTACTTTCTTCTTGAAAACTAAGTACAGCAACTTTTCTTAGGATTAACTCTGAAAATTTGTTTGCATATTGTAAGAGAGATAAAATAGTGAGGAAGAAGTAAAAAATAATGAACACCCTTTGACATATGCATGTATTTCAAGTGTACTGCATCTGTGTCAACTGAAATATGAATGAAAAAGGAAATTACAGGCATTCTGAAAATGCATAAAACCTAAACCAACTCTTTTCACTTATGCTAGACAGTAGGATTTCTTCCACCAGACTAATTTTCTTTCTTTGCATATTTATGCCTATAAAATCCTTTAATTTTGGTTCCCACTCATTTTCAGGATTTATGCCTTTTAATCATTCAGTAGAGGGTGAACTGTCAAGCAATTTGAGTTTTTCACAGTCATTCTGTTTGGTAGAAGTTCCAGTAGTTAAATAGCCAAGTGAATGAATGTTTGCCTTTTGACAAAATGGTTGACTCATCATTTTCAGCTCATGAAGGAATATTCGGCCATAGTACTAATTTAATTTGCATAGCTTGAAAAGTTAGTGGCTATCAGGTTACGTTTGAAATATTATTAATGTACAACAAAAATGCATAATTTGAAGGTCAGTAATAAAGAATAGCAATTAGTCTAGTGAAAATAAAAAGAAGGTGAAGTTCTAAAGTAATGCTTTTACACACATAGTTATTTCAGCAAGTGTGGTACATTTGTGATTTGCAGGTGGGGCAAGATCAAGTATTTTTAAACTGTAGGAAGTGTGTCCAGTTATTCCAGTGGAAATAGGTTAGTTTGGTATAAGGCCAGAGTGGTTCTTTGCTTTAATAGTTTTGTTGGATAATGAGTATTCCCTCATGTTTGAAATTCAAAACTTTTGGTATTATACAAACACAAAGAAACCCCATAGACATTGAAGGTGTGTTGTTGTTTAGACTGAGAAGGAAAAATACATAATTGCAGCCCAGATGGCCAACTCCATCCTGAACTGCATCAAAAGTAGTCTGAGCAGCAGGTCAGGGGGAAATGATTTTACCCCTCCACTCTGCCCTTGTGAGACCTCATGTGGACTACTGCACTGAGATCTGGGGCCCCCCGCACAAGAAAGGCATGCACCTGTTGCAGCAGGTCCAGAGGAGGCCAGGAAGATAGCACGGGGCTGGAGAGCATCTCCTGTGAGGACAGGCTGAGAGAACTGGAGTTGTTCAGCCTTGAGAAGAGAGGGCTCTGGGAAAACCTTATTGAAGCCTTGCAGTACTTGAAGTGGGCTTATAAAAAAAGAGGGAGAGCAACTTTTTATACAGGCAGATACGATAGGACAAGGGGGAACAGTGTTAAAGAGAGGAGATTTAGGCTAGATGTTAGGAAGAAGTTCTTTACCCAGAGGGTAGTGATGTACTGGACCAGGTTGCCCAGAGAACCTATGGATGCCCAGTCTCTGGAAGTGTTCAAAGCCAGGTTGAATGGGACCCTGGGCAATATGATCTAGTGGGTGGCATCCCTACCCATGTCAGGGAGGGTTGGAACTAGATGGTCTTTAGGGTCCCTTCCAACCCAGACAGTTCTTTGATACTGTGATAAACAATCAATTATAGTTCATCAATCACTGAATTTTGAAGGTTTTTAGTAGTTGAAGTTGCACTTCCTCAAATATAACACTATATTTTCTTCTAAAGTTTTTCATGTTTTTAATCTGAAAGTGTCACAGTGGCATACCTACTAAGTTTTAAGTCAGCTTTGCGCATGCTCCCAGGGTATATATAGATCATTCTCTTCCTTCCTGCTTTTGCTCTTTTTCCTAGTATGCCTCTTACTGCCATCCCTCTAGGTGTTCACTCATGCAGTATTTTTTAGACAGATGACAACATACTATGTCTGTGCCACAGAGCAGCTTAAATCAAATACCAGTAGGCTGTAGGTAGCAAGCAGTAAGTACTATTACACTTGAAGCTGATTTGATGCTCCTAGAGCTTCCAATGTCCTTGTACTCATCTGCAGGCAGATCTGTAGCCAGTGCTGTATTTTGAGGTGCTATGTGCATATTCCATTGGGTTTTGGTTTTTTTTTCCCTTACTTTTTTTCTGTGGAGATCCCTTGCAAACCTCTGAACTGATCAGTGCAATTTGGCTAGTGAGGTGCTGAAAGACTACAAGCAGGGGAAGGAGGTTCCCACCCAGCTACTGCTGGGTGACAGGACTGCCGAGTATGCTGCGTGGTAAAACAAAGGAAGCTACTGCCTCCTTAGTCTTCCAGTTGAATCTGCACCATCTGTGCACTTACCATTGTTGGTACCGGATTCTCTAATGCTGTGCTTTCCCTGATCTTGGTGCCAATCTCCCACTTCTTAGAAGATGCTATGAGAAATAGTGGGTGCCTACACAGTGTGATAGTTTCAATGTTTTTACTTGACTTTTTAACCACTCCCAGCTTAGCAACATTGAATTTTGTTCAGCCTTTACTGTTTCAAGCTATGACAGCATTATCTTCCCCTTATGTCCCTCACAATCAATTCCCAGATTTAATTCTAGTGTCTTTATATTCCTTCTTCCTAACATTTGCTTTTCTTTCCCTCAATGTGAACAAGCTACTCATTCAAGATAAATACATACAGAAGATCAGCTGTTCAGCTTCTCCCTATAGTGAAATACTAATCTGGGCTACTGAACTTGCTATTTTATATGGAAAATAAGTTGTTTAGTATAAGAACCAGAATCAGTGGTGGTGGTACCACTTAATGAAATCTGCATAATTTTTTTCAAAGCTTGCAAGGCTGTTGTACCCTTTCTCTGATGTTTCCTGTGCAGCGTGATTATTGCAAATGCTACTTACTCCCCAGTGTGTGTCTGCAGTGTTGGTAATTAGTGCACAATACAATTTGCAGGAGGCATGAGGAAAAGCACTGAAGTGCATTGATTAAAATTGCCACTTAGTTTACCGTGGGGGTAATGGGCTATATGGAGAATAAAGTGGTTTTAAAAATAAAAAAATCCCTATGCCCATTGATCTGACAGTTTTCAAAATGTCTTCCCCAAACCATTCTACTGACAAATTTAGCATATTAACAAAAAACCTCCACAAACATGACAGCTTTATTAAATGAGTACAAACCTCTCACCCTAATGCCTTTGAGCAGAGTGTTTCCAATTCTGAGTGGAGGAGGCTGCCATCATCTTCTCTCTTACAAAGTCAATAGAGAAAAAACAGATCCTCTGTGTTTCACCTAACATTTCTGGGAATGCCACTTACAGGCTTGCTGTGTTGCTACTTTGTCTTACCCATGTGCTTGAGGGAATTAAATCTGGATGAAAAGGGATGCTGCAAATGTACTTTGCTTAAAGAAGCAACATTTACATTAATAAATGCCAACACAAGTCTAGTTCTATTCTAAATTATGGGTTTTGGGTTTTTTTAGCTGCAGTAACTTACAGTTGAAGGCATAAAAACCCATATCTTGACATGGCCTGAAGTGCAGATGCTAATGCAGATGTGTATCTCATCATGCAGATATGTATCTCATCATGCAGATATGTTTACTTCTTGTTTTAAACATAGAAATAAAAAGCTGTCTGCTGACTCAACCTGTCATATAGAGAGCTTTGCTTCTTGTTGACAGCTCATATTCAAGATGTTACAGAAAGGCTGCTGATGCTCATCTGACCTTCTTACCCCCAGCTACTCTTCCTTGTAGGCACTAGTGATACTGTTGGGGTGACCTGGGAAGTATTGCATATGACTGTATGGCTCTGGGGGTGATGAACAAGGGTGTGGGAACTCAGGGGGTGTCAGCCTTGATCCTTCTAGTAAGAGATAGGGGCATGAAAGAGAATTGGGTAGAATATCACAGAATCACAGAATCACAGAATATGCCAAGTTGAAAGGGACCCACAAGGATCATCTTCAGACAACTGGAAGACCCCTCATGTTCAAAGGTCCTGGTTCTCATGGGGGTCTACAACGATGCTAATAATCTGCAGGACTGAAGGACAACAGCCAGGGCATAAGTGATCTAGGAAATTGCTGGAATCCGCTGATGACAACTTCCTGATACAAGTGATTGAGGTGCTAACAAGGTGATCTCCAATGGTCACTGCCAACTGCAATGACCCTGTGAAGAAGTCCTAGGCTCTAAAAGCACCAAATTAACAAAACAGGAACTGTAAGAAGAGGAAAAACTTACTCCGTTGATTACTCTCATGCTAAGGGAATAGAAGCAGCCTAAACTGTCTTCTAAAAGTCTTAGCACTCTGAAGTGAGGTTTTTCTCCAACTTTGATATAGTCTGAACCAAAGAAGAGCACAGTAGTGCTAAACAAGGAACAAAGGTTCATGGCAGTACAGTCAGTCACTGGTTATTGCAATAGACACATTGTGCTTGCATTCTTTCATGGAATGCAGCACACTTCACCTGAGACACTTCACATAAATATAGCTTATAGCATAAGTTGATGCCCTAGAGAGGAAGAGGAGGAAAAGCTGTTATGGCAAGTGAAGCATTGCACTTCCCCTTCAGTGTATGACAGCAACTATATATATGTGACAGCAACTGTATATGTACAGATCTGCATCTGCGATGGGAGAAGTGAACAGGATGATGTTTCATAGGAAGATTTTTTATAATATAAGTCAGATGGGAAATACATGTCAAACAAGTGTAGTCCTCCCTATAAAAAAACTGGGTTAGTTTTCGGATAGCACTAACTGGAGAGGATTCTGAATTTTGCCCTTATTTGTTGTCACTCCCAAGTTGGGGCAGGTTCTTTGAGTATATTTGGTGATTTTTATTTTTTTTTTAACATACATTTCTTTAGAGATCTTTGCTCCTTACTGTAGGGAGTAGCAAGAGGTTAAATCCAGTTTTCAGATGTAGCAATACTTCAGAGGAAATCTCTGCTCAAAAAATCTGCAGGATTTCAATCTGGTGGAAACAGTGTACATTTGTTCAAAGAATACTGGTGGTCTGTGTTCAATTTCTGCATTAGCTGTGAAATTATATGAGGAACACATTTCAATCACAGTGCTGAAAGTACCATTACACTGACTGACAAATGTTTTATCAAGTTATGGTCCCCACATGTTTATTAGTGCTCAGAAACAACAATTCTGATACGCTATTGACTGTTGTTCCTCTAGTAAAAAAATCAGTGGCTATAGTTTAAACTTGTTAAACTGACTCCAGTCAATTCAGAAGTCATCTGTGGACTGTTTCCTGAACCATTGGCTGTGTCTTTCCTTCTTTAAGGACAGAGGAATCTATTGCAACAGATTGTAGAGACAGTCTTCAGTATTTTTTACGTGGAGTGTCTTACATGCAGCACGACGCCTTGATACTGATTAATGTGTATTTTTGGGCTATCTCTACTTGATTTCAACTGTATAAAAGGTTTCTTATTATTTTTGAGGAGAATGTTATAGGATGGATCAGAGAATGTATACCTGATAATTTATCCAAAATGTTTGGAAACAGTAACTTTATTAAATAAGCAAAAGCTCCAGTGTTTGTTCTCTTCTAATCTAAATGAAAGAATGAAGAATATATGCACCTTTTTTCCATTTGCAGGTTTTTTTAGGCTGCTTCCTTCTCATTTTTTAATATAATTCTATAAATAAATCTTACTTGTTCTTATTTTATGAAAGAACATTTGTGGTATGTAGATCTTTCCTTCATTTAAATACCTTGATATCAGAAATATGTCCTAAAAATACCTAGTAGCCAAGGTTAAGAGGATGGACCATCACTCTCAACATTTTAATCAGATAATTTTTCCCTTTGGCACAATTTCTGTTTTGCATTCTTCAAGTTCTTTAGTTGTATAAGCCTGTACCTCACACTCTACAGGAATGAATGATGTGGCCTTAAATTTGTTGTTGCTAACTACAGCTTGATTATATTCCTTTTGTAGCCAAAATGGATTTGAAAGGGACCTCACCATAAGTAAGAGTCTAGTTAATAATCTGAAAAATTCTCTCTGTATCAGGAATTCATCATGATTCACTATGGTAGACAAGACTTTTACAAAAGATAGGTAAATATTTTTTTACAGTCAGCATTATTTTAAGCAGTCATTTAAGGAGAAGAAGGATTAGGAAATGGTGATTAATTTTTCATGTTTCCATGCGAAAAATCCAGAAAATAGGTTGTAACACCTACGTTCAGGCTGTATGTAACACAGGTCTCATTCCTGAATGGGAAGAAGAATCTGTGAATTTGAAAGTAAATTACTTTTTTCTGTCTGCTACAAATAAGAATATAGCTAGCCATTTTTGAATGAGAAATCTCAAGTTTGTGCTTCGTTTTCTAAATGAGAAAATGTGTTTGCTTCTCTTTCCAATTAGAAATGCACATCGTGGAACAGAAAAAAGAAGACTTTTGTGTTGAACTTCAGTTTTATCAGGATTCTCAAAAAAACCCAGAATTTTTCATCCAGACAGAAACTGGAGCAGCAAAACTTTCAGATTTTCCAGCAAAGAGTCAAAGAGGAGGAGTCCTAAATGACTGTAATTCTGGTCCTGAAAAATCAAGGTAAAACCAAGGAATGTCTGTATATGTAGTTTCTCTAGATTCAAGTTATAGACAACATACATATGGATTTTTGGATAAAAATAGGGAAGTTTGCTTCCCACCTGAGAATCAGTAAGTCAGCTTTTTACTTAGACTCGCCATGTCTGCCCTCCTTGCCTTGTGGAGTGCAGTTTTTCATCATATTCTCTAGCACTCATAGAAAATATGATCATAGCAATTGTCTATGTCACACACTGTGGGTATTTCAATGATTGTTATCTCTACAAAGAATTTTGAAAATGCATACTAAACAAAATTAAAATATATCTGAAAGTCTAGTAGTATCTCTGGCTTTATACAGCAAGCACAGTGTACCCTAAAGCAATGAGGAAGCAGGCATAAAGCAGTGTGAAGTCCAGATGAAGTTGGAAGAGTGAAGATGGAGAGCTCTAATACCTTGTAGAAGCCTGTGACAGGAATCTGGAGAAGAGCCAAGATGGTTCAAAAGTTTAATATAAACGCTGAACATTTTTTTCTGTCATTAATTTCGGTAATTTCTTGTCATTAATTTGTGTACTGTGTAATGGCCCTCTACTGCAGTCTTAAGAACTATATACATTCATTTTATATGTGACATAATATACAAGGTATAATTAGCTGATTAGCAAAAATACTACCAGTTTTGAGTGAGTTAGGCATTCTGAAGACCAAGTCTTAACTGAAAGTGGCAGAGTTGCTTTTGAAAATGGGAGCAAGGCTGCAAAGCCCTGTTATATACTTTGAAAAAATATACTAATTCCTCACCTGTCTAGCAGATTCTACACCTGCTTTTATCTTTATTAGGGTCATGATTTATTGGTGGTGATTTATTGGGCCAAACCCAATCCATAGTACTTCTTCAATTGTCTGCTTGCCTTTTCTTGCATTAAGGACTGAGATATGCCATTAGGGCAATGCATCCTGCACTAAAAAACAAATATAATCCTGAGCACCTATGTACAGCCCAACACAAAGTCAAAGATTGTTGCTCCTACCCGTCGCCAGTGCCACTCCCACTGGCAATCAGGCTGGTCTCGAACACTTAGATTAACCTCCCACAGCAGTCTTCATGTTAAACCATCCCATCTGCAAGTATGTTACATGTAGGATCCTAAAGCTATGTGCCAAAACCTCATTACAGTAGGTACTATATAAATTACACAAAATCTATCCTTCCCCAAATAGATTGTAATTAGAATATATGATAGAATATCTTGATACTATATCAAAAACCCAGGAAATGTTGAGTTAGTGTTGATTTGCATTGTAGATTATGGTCTTGGTGTACTATCAACATGATTTGTCATTTTTTCTTCTAAGGAGACAGGAAGAAACATTTGAGGAAAGAAAACATTTCAGTTTAAGATGATGATGAATTATATTCAAATTTGTTCATGGAAACATCTCCTGAATATGGAAAATGCACAAGAAACCTTTGAGTTTTGTAATGTCTGGGCAATAGTATCTAGAGGNCCCCCCCCCCCCCCCTTAAATACAGCACTGTAGAAAGAAAGGCTAACAGACTGCTCCCTGAATGTATACCCTCATGGAAGGATGCTGCAGATTTAGGTGGAAAAACAGAAACGGCATTCCTTTTAAAAGAGTTGGACACTCTGAGGGCCAAAAATAAAAAGGTACAGTTGAGATACTCAGATCACAGTATCTGCTTTTTTATGGTTGCCTTGCAAAATATACATTTAAAACTGTTCCTGATTTAGTTTTGTTATTTATTTTATGTACCAGTCACTAACTTCATGACACTTTGGATTCATAGTATCTGTTTAATAACCCTTCCTCTGGAATAAAAAAAAAAAAGCCCTTTCAACCTACCCTCTGATTTTTTTTAATCAGTGACATATATTCTTCCACCCTGTCTGAAAACCAAGGAGGACCAAAGACAAAGCCGGGACTTCATGAATAGAATCTGAAGCTCATGCTTCTGATGCTTCTGTGCATGTGGCACACATAAGAAATATGCCCTGATAACTTCTCTTTGTTGAGGGGAAGAAAATTCCATTCTGCTTGAACACTGCATTGCTTCTAGCCTTAGTTGAATGACAAAATAGTCTATAGTCTTTCCATGAAGTGTCATAGAATATTCCATGGCAAGTTCAGATATCTCTCCAAGAACAGATTTAGAGAATAACCATTTAAAAGAAAGACCTCAATATGTGAAAGAATACCAGTTTTCTATCTGATGATGAACATGAAAAATTATGCATTTACACCACAGTCTCTTCAGGCTGCGATGTCAGGATTCTTGGTAGGAAACAGGCTATTTGTGCAGACACTGCCTACATTATATTCCATTTTATTATGAACTTTCTTAGCAAGAAGGTTGATGATAGCTGAAGAAGAGAATCCCAAATAAAAACAATGGCATGCACATTGCTGCTTGTCTCACAGAGCAAGATAGGGCAGATGTTCAAAAAGATATTTTTAACATTTGTTCCTTAAGCAAATAAATATAATAAATTGCACATCTCTTGTAATGCTTAGTGTTTGTATTTTGGGGTAAGAAATTATTATTTACAATTTTGTTTTGGTTAAAAGAGTTGGTTGACTGTTTCAGCCAGATAAGAATCTTACTGTACATTTGTTCAATGCAGCTTCAGGATAAGCTGGCTGAAAAGGACAAGGAGCTGAAGACAATGAAACTGGACTTGGAACTGCAAGAGAGAGCTACGGAAGCTAAGATCGCAGAAAAGATTGCAGGTACTGAAGGCAAGCATTTAACAGATGGCTGTATGGCTCATACGGTACCCATGGTTGCTATATGACGTGGCCTAGTGAATGTTAGCTTTATTTGCTAAGGGAGGGAAGATTTGACTTTTTTTTTTGTGTGTGTGGCTGTTTAGAGTTGCTTAGAAAATAGGTGGCTTTAACATCCTGGTACTGGTATTAGTAGGAGCTTTACCTGTATTCATACTGATTTGGGCATTAAATGCATTGTTAACACCATGTCAATCCAATCACAAAAGGGTTGTTTGTTTTGTTGGAAGGTCCTGAACAAACAAGGGGAAATAATGATTACCAGTGCCTCTACCTTTCAACCAGCAGTTCAAATACCACTTATTGTTTTAGCTCGTTCAGAGCAATACTACCCCCTCCCCATGGATGGAGATAGTCATACATTCACCTCAACTAGAGATCTGCACTGTTCTTGAAAAATCTGCTCTTTTGATGGTTATAATGAATTTCTGTTGAATGATGTTTTGTCTCCTGTGAATGAAGTTTATATGAATTCTTAAAAGGAAAGGTTTTTTAGTTTATAGTTGAAAGTGAATGCATGCTTATATTTGTTGTTAATTGTTCTTGGGGTAGACATAAGAGCATGGAGACAGTTTGTATTTTGTGCTTTCAGATATTACTAACATAACGCAGCTGAGTATTTTTATTATTGAAAAATGACTGTACAATGTACCCAGTGGATGAAAAATGCTCTAAGGTTTTTCTAAATGTGTTTTTAAAAAATGAATGCGAATGCTTTTATAAATGCATTGTATCATTTGTTCAGAAAGAAAGTGTAAGCTTGGTAAAACTTTCTCATAGATCTCAAACATTTCACAGAGTATTAATAGTACTAACACCTGTGCCCAAAATGTTGATACTGAAAGTAACTGTCTTTAGGAAAATGGAGCAGATAATAAACCCTCTAGCTGAAAAACAGATGGTGGACTTTCCACTTAATATCAAACTCCTGAGAATACTCCTGAGATAGAAGAGACAATTCCTTGATTTTCTGTGGTGGGTGAAGGGAAAGGCAGATCTAATCAACATCTTAGGAAAGAAGTTAAATACAGGCAAAACTTTATTCTTACTCATTTTGCATAGCTGCTTGCTTTATTTTCAGAAGAAAAAAATCTGCAGCGTGTATCATGGTTATGTCCAGCAGCCAAAGGCTAATGCAAATGGTGTGGGTGGGATCTGAAGTTTTGTGTTTGTCCTGGATATTTGCCCAGTGTTTTACCGCTGTACTTGATTCTCTTTGATATAGATGTTCATTGCTCATTAAAACCTGGAAAGAAAAGTTTGTCAAAAACATGTTTAGTTTCATTTCTGTGAATACAGTTGAAATACTTGCTAGTAATTTTTTATTTTCCTACACTACTGTTGAAATTCTCTAATTATGTCCTACGCATAGCTTTCTCTTTGAAATAGTATAGCATGAATATGGATATAATAATTTAACATACTTATTCTGTTTTAAAAGTCAGAATAAACAAAATTTTAAAGAGAGCTGCAATGTGTAATAAGGATGACCTTTAAAAAATAGCCTTTTTTCTCCTTTTATGAGTACAGGAAGTATAAAATCCTTTAAATGCTGAGAGAGAGGGCAAGAGGCTCCTTACTGCTTAAGCTGTTTGCCAAAAGGAAGCATCGTTAATATTTCACAGTTTTTTTGCTTCCTGTCTTAGAGTTCTGAGAATGTTACCAAGTTTGGATGAATGGTTCGAAACCTGGAATGATGTGAACCAAACCGAATTTGTGGAGATCTGTGTGTCTGTCTCTCATAAAAGCCTTGGGCAGAGTTCTAATGGACAAGCCGAACCTAATAAAGCAGAGACTGTGTTTAAGGAAAAACTTTTCCCCTTCTGTTAAGTTCTCTGTGGAAGAGAGAGCACATACTGCTGTGATTTCATGTTACTAGTTAATGTTTAATTACTGCAGTGTATAACACATGGTAGAGTGAAGCTTGTAAATATGCGTTGTTTGCATTTTTATTATTACTTAGTACCGACTTTATGATAAGTAAGGGACTCCACAAAATTATATTGTAAAGAACATCAGAAAGGTACACCAAAAAAGTGTTATCTACCTTGAAGAATATTACAGTTCTGTTTTAAAAGATAACCCCCTAATTGGTTTTTCCTAAGCAAATCCCGTGGAAAGAACAGAAAAGCTGAAGACAAAGGCCATTTTAAAATGAAGCTACCGCAGTCTTCAGAAACAAATAATCCAAGGATTGTCACTTTGTGATTTTTACTTTGTTTGGAGGAAAAAGTGAAGAGAAAAAGTGTAAATTTGTGAAATGCTTCATGAAAGAAGACAAAAAAGTAGAATTAAGGCAAAAGACATATATGATAGAAGAGAAATTATAGTACCGTGTGTAGTAAGTAAGTTAGTTTTAGAAGGTGTTTATTTTTAAATTCTGCTAGCCTGGAAAATGGGTATTAAAACTCCCTGGGATCCCTACCTCTATGTCAGCTAGCTATAGCTAAAGAAAATTAGGGAATTGGCAGTTTTGGTTGCGGACTTTTAAGCATTAGATACTAATGTTTCTGGTGGCCACAGTTGCCACAAATTCCTGCAGTTTCTTAATTAATCTTCTGTGGGATTTTGGATCATTGTAAGCCAATACTGGAAGGTACCATTAGTTTCACTCCCCATCATGAAGAAGAGCAGAGGTGGAGGCAACATCAAGAACATCAAGGGAAGAGCACATCATAAAAGAATAAAGATCAGGATAATGTAAGGCAAAAAGGGAACACTGCATATGAACTGGGTATGAAGAACAGGCAAATCTTCAAATTTGGAAACTGTAGAACTTTCATGTGTTGAACAGAAAAGAAATGGGTGCCCCCTGTGGGAGGGGGAAGAATCATACATCTGAGGACAGACTGGATGATAAAGATGGAGGCACTGCAAAAAAGTCTTCAAAAGAACCAGAAAAGAGAGTACATCTCACATTGGATGAGCATGATAAACAACTTCATTTTTAACTAATAGAAGAATGAAACAAGGGGTGTATGGGTACTTTTAGAAGAGTAAGCTAAGTTGAGTGTAAGGGAGAATTATAGAGCATAGTGATAGCATCTCTAGACTGTAAAAAATAGCGAAGACCTGGTCTTCTCACAGTAAGTCCTGCCATTACTGCAGCAAGGTATAACATAGTTGGCACCAGAACCTCAGCTTTTGCAGTATTTTTGTTGCTATCACAGAATATATTGAGACAAAGAATAACTCTAAAGGAAAAAATAATAAAAAATTGTCCTTAAATCTTTCTGCAGTAATGGCTATTCAGTGGAATTGGGGGTTTTTTTGTGCCAATTTCTAATAATAATGTTACCAACATTTATTATGTTTTTAAATCAATGTCAACTCAGGAGGATTGAGTCCAGCCCTGTTAGGTGTTGCACACCACCTTTAATGCCTGAGAACTGTATTAGCATTCTGTAGATCCTCTCTGAAAGATCAGAGTAATGGTAGGAAATAGAGTGGGGAAAAAGGGGAAAAGCAGTATTTCTAGTATATGCTGTACAGCTTTCAGTCTTTTGGAAACTATGGCACTATACCTCTAATGAAGTCCCTATTTCAGGTCTGTGTTTATGAAAATGTTGTGAATTTGCATTTGTGGTATTTTGGAATTCTTGAATATGGTATAGAAATATTAATGAATGTGATTGGAAGTTTCCTAAATTAACTTGAAAAAAAATTACTGCATATGCATGTGTGATAGTTTTAATAGCAAAACTAAAAACAAATATTCAAGTGGCTATTACCTTAGAGTTAATTTGATTTAATATCCCATAAAGTAAAAGGAAATAAGGAATCTTGCCAGTAATAAACTTTGGGTGGCAATAACTTTCAGAACAGAAGAAAAGTATTTTCCATTTCTTCAAAGCTCACTTCAGAGTCCCTTTTCAGATGTTATTTTTCTTTCCTGCATGTCATCCATTAAAGATTAGCTGTGGAAGGTTGGAGCATGGAGAGATTATGAATGACAGAACAACTCCTGCAGAATAATAATCAGTTTTTGGTATTTAATGCTGTTTGACTTTTGCAGACACATTTCTTATTAACCTTTGGTACAAACAGAAATCCAGGTTCCCGATATCTCATGGAGAAGATGAATTCAAGATCCTCTTCCAATTAAACTGAAATAAGGCCAATATTGGGTTTTAGCCAAAAGAACTCAGTAGTTCCCAACTCTTGTGTTTATAAACCTAAATATGAATTATATTTTACAGTTTAAGTAGGTAATGCATATACTTCCCTAACCCAGTTGTCTATACATAATTTGTTTGTATATATATTTATATAGTTCTTAGCGGGTTTGTCCTATTAATGCTTCACTGTGGAATACTATTTCCTGAATATTTTTTTCAAAATATTTCCTAATAAATAACACAGTTTTGAAAAAAACTGTAGGATTTGTATACTCCATATGGGAAAGTCGACAACCCTTCTAAAGGAGAGAAAAAAACAAGGTGAGGGCATTGTCACTGAGAAATCATTGGCTTAATTTCTAACAGTTTAATTTGAAACAATGTAACTTTACCTTCCAATACTCAGAATTGCTAATTGTCAATAAGTTGCATACAGCTCTTTGAAGTACAATCTACGATGAGCTGGCATGGATTAAAATGTCAATTACTAAGCTAATTATGGGTGGAGCTTGTATGTAAAAAGCGGGCATATTTTTATGACTAGTCTGGCCCTTCTTTCTTCCCCACAACAGTGCCAGATGAGGGTTTTATTCAGGAATAAAAAGGTCTGCAAGTATTCGACTTCTTGGAGTATTACAAAACTTTTATTTAACATGACAAATTATACCTTGCAAACTTTAGTGCAGTGTTTATATTTTGCCCTTTAAAGTAAATATTCAGGCATCAGTAATTATTCACTGAAAAAAAGTTTAACAGCATTATAGTTTGAATTTTGAAGTCAGCAGTGCTTAGTGTATTAGAAGCAGAGGCTTAAGTATTGTACAGGGATTGGCTTTCACAAGAACTGCCTTGGGGTCTGTGTATAATGCTCTTTCCTATTCTTTCCCACTTTATTTTTTTTTAATTGAATTGGGACCTGAGTACACAAAGAAAACCCTATGCAGAGCTGCCACTAAGCAACTTTAGCCTTTTATTAGGAACACTCTGTTTATAGCATTGGAAATGTAGGAGCAGATGAATGCTATGCACTAAATACATACAACAAACACAAAGCAATAAAGAAGTCACTGTATTCTATCAGTGTTTGTTCAGATTGCTTTAACTATAAAGTCACATTTAGGTGTAAATGACTTGTCATGTATAACTCCTGCTACAGACTGGTGAAAACTCTTAAGTAGTTCTATGATCTTCTTATTGCTATTTTGCTTTTATTTTTAGTTATACGTCATAGCTGAAAGTAAATGAATGGTAGCTTTCAAAAAGAGAACTAGGAACTTAAGTTGTCTGTTTCATAAGAGAACATGTCAGCACTATTTTTAAGTTGACAATCAGCCCTGGAGCTCCTGATAGTTGCCATTAACCTGAATAAGAACTGTGTAAGGGCCTTAGGATTTGAGCGTTTCTAGGGATTATCTACATTTTGCAACATGTATGTGCAGAGACCAATTAATGAAACATTTTAAAAGCTTTCATAGCACTGCAGTAATTTTTTTTTTTAATTTGGCTATGATAAGGCCGACTTAGTTAAGAATCATGAGCACAGTCATTAAATCTAGTAGAAGGAGTCTCAGAGGATTTTGATTTCTAATTTGAGTGGATAACACATACATGTTTGTATTTCTGTCAGGAGAACAAGCATATAGCCATATGGTTAAATAAAATTTAATAATAATTGTCCATCTGGAAATGGCAAGAATGGTTTCCAAGTCTTCTTGTCATTAGACAGACAGAGATCCATCAATGGTGGACAGGAATGGGAGGACTGATGAAAATGAAAAGTTAGGTAGTCATTACACCCATTTCCCCAATATACTTCTCTAATTCCTCATATTCACGAAGCTGCCACCCAGAAATCTAAAGTGAAAACAAACCAAAAATCCCTAAAAAGCTTCAGTTAAACCTCTCTGCAGGATGGAGTTCAGCTGACAGTTTCTTCATGGAAGCAACTGAGCAGGATAAACAAGCAGCTCATTACAGGAATCTTGAATTCTAAACATGACTTGGCCAAGCAAGTTCTTTCATGTTTCTACTTTTCCTTCAGAATACTATGTCTTCAAAAGACAGAAAAGAGAAAATATTCTGTTTAAATTTTTGCATGATTTCCATATTTACCCCTATCCTAGGGCTGTATACCTTCATGAAACAAGTGAAATGACACAATGAATTTTTTTTGAGCCATTATTTATTATTTTTCAGTCAATTCATGAACATTTAAGATGCTTTGTAAAAGCATATAATCTCATTTGTATTTCTTGTTGCTGTAATGGTGTAAGTAATGAGTAAAATTACTTTGAATGTACCAGAATCAATGCCAAAGAAAATCCTGTCACTTATTGTTCGAAAACCACTGATCTCGAATCCTAAATCTTAAACTGCAAAACCCTGACCTTCTGCAATAATACATTATTATTAACAAAAATACTTTCTCACCATGTCTATTTCTTGGAAGTCAGTGATCACTGTAACTACTGCTTTTTGCAAAAACAGTTAATAAAATTTTAATTTCACTGTTTCTTTGATCACTTTTCACATAGCCCAATGCCAAATGCAGTATTTCATCACATCTGATGACAAACACCTTGCAAAGTCCAAAATATTGTTATTATTTCTGTAAAACTGACTTACATTGAAACCCAATTGTTGTAGTGCTATAATATTTATTGTATCTTCTGAGATATGGTAGCAGTGAGGATAGTGAGCTCATCTTTTCTTTGTAAGGTCTAGCCTGTATTCTGGTTTTACTTTTTTAATGAGTCATGTGAAGTGATTTCTGCTGCCATAGATGTTCTAAGTCCCAGCGTTTTCTTCTTTGCCTCTCTCACTTAGTTTATTTTATTTACACAGATGACCTCTAGGAAATAAGCAAACAGACTTTTACCCTGGGAGTCATGCTTCCCTCACTTCCCCCAAAGTTCTGTTGTTTGGAAAATCATGAACCACTGTTTAAACTAGAATGATTTCCAGCACACTTTCTTAGTATTGCTGTGTTTTAAAGGTAGTTTAAAAAGTATAGGAGATAAGTTTGCCAAAAGAATCAGGCTCAACTAAGAAAATATGTACTCTGCTTTGACTCAGTAAACTCATACTTGCTATGGTTCATCTTCTTCATATTTACTTTTGCCCATATTAGAAAACAATTAGCTTACTAAACAAATTTGAGTATTTGGGATAAAAAAATCTACTTTGAGTCTCTCTCATTTGACTAAGAATTACATGATATTTGATAAGCTTGTTTAAAAATGGACATATCCAAATATTATTGTAAACACCCATTGATTTGTTTTACCTGCAATATAAGTATTTTACTTAGTTGGCTTACATAGTAGCTAATAATATTTGTTAATGTAATTTAACTGCTGTGAACCTTTACTGAACAAATATTGAAATTTATACAAGTCAAAGAAAGAGAATCTCTAATGACTTTTGTAAAAGCTTCCATTTAATAGTTAAGGAGAAAAGTTTATATGACATACCAGATGCAATTAACAGTAGATTTTACATTTAATAAAAAGAAAGAAGCATATGTATTTGCTTTATTCATTCCATCATAATTTGCATTAGAGCTGTGGGTGTTTAATGAGTAAATTCCAGCTAAAATGCTATATTGATTTTCTAAGTGAACTTTGTAATAGCTATCTACCTTACAAAAGCTCTCTGTTTACAATTGTTTTCTTTACTAAAAACTAAAAATGTTTTAGAATTGATGAGTTTAGCATAATGATTCTTTTAAAATAAAGAGCTCTTTTAGAGTATGCAGGTTTTAGTTACAAGGAGAAAGATGTTATTGAATTATTCCAAAACAAATAAAGTTTATGCAATTAAACAGTAGTTATATATTGCAATATTTTCAAGCATTTGAAAATAATCCTTTTTTCCTAACTTAGCACTCTGGGATTTAAATATTTTAACTCTTTAATGCCATTATATTTGTATGAATTAGTAAATGACACAATTCATTTTAGCTTAATACTAGACTATTCCTGCTTCATTTTTGTGTGTCATTTTCTTGCTTGAAACATGAATTCTATAAAAATTTGTGCTTCTTCTTGGTCAGATCTCAAGACAGACAGAATAGGTTTGGTTGGTGTGCCACTGGAAGGTCTCCAAGAAAAACCTTGTGGTGTCAACAAGAGCAGTTGGTGACGAAGTAGCTGGATGTCTTTTTTAGTTGGATCAGGCATCAAGTCAGTGTGCCAGAATGGAGCTAGTATTTTGCTGGATATGCCATATCTTGAATGGACTTAGGAGCCTGACTTATCACTCTCTGTCATAGATTTTAAGTGGGCAGTTTATACATCACATGTTTTTCTATATATGATGCGTAATGTTTTGGTTTGTTGCTGCATTGAAACCCAAATGTGTATGCATTTCAGTGATTTATTTGAAGAATGCTGTGGTCCTTAAGATCCTGAACTGCTACTTGCGACTCATCCATAGCTCAATCTGAATGGTGAATGTTATTGTTAACAACATCATACCGCAGCCTACCTGCAATTGTGTACCTGTCATAATATTCCATATAATAGGAAAAAAGAATATGTAAAATATTAAATAAAAGTCAAAATGGTATAGGCATTAAATAACAAAAATGTCTAACCTAAATTCAGAAGTTTTGGCTGGTAAAGAAATCAGATGAGTTAGTTTCTGTAGACGATTAAAATGAGTTAGAGAAGGACTTTAAGTATTTTCTAAATAAGTAATTTCTTTTGGTCTTGGTCAGTATTGCTATGTGGTGTTAAAATTCCATGTAGCTAAGCACATATATTTTTTCTTAACTTAGTTTACTGTGCAGGCATCTTACATGATTTTCTATACTTTCCCTAATCTGCTTTAGTATAAAGCAATTGACTTGCAATGTTACTTTTAACAAGTAGAAGCAAGAGTCAAACATTTGTAATTGGTATGGAGCAACTATAATTTTTATTTTTTTTTTAGTGTAGTTTGTGGATCTGGTCAATGGGGTATTTACTCCAGTGCTTTAATTTAGTGGAAGGATAAGAAAACAACAAGAAAGAGTCACTCAATTTAAGTCACTTTTCTATAGCTTGGAGTTGAAAAGTGTTTTGTCCCACCTTTGGGTGGGAGAAATGTCAGCTGTTCAAGGCAATTAGCTTCTGGGCTGCTATCACAGATGGTAAGATTTCAGATAAACAGGATGCTTAAGTAACTTTAAAAATCTCTTTTTCTGAACAGTTTTCATACTGTTACATATATATTACTTTGGCTTAAGAACAGATAAGCAATAATATGATTTTTAAAAACCTGTATAGTCATTATTACCATTGGTTATAGTTGCGCAGAAAGAAAATTCACTATGCCAAAAAGCACTCACTCTAAGTGTACTTGTACATTCAAAATCCATTACAGGAGTTAGCAAATTGTGGTTTTTTGCACTGACGTGAGGATGTTCTGAGGTCTGACAGAAGAAGAGATGCACTTGAAGAGACCAGAAAGAAGTGAACTAATCTGGAAAGTAATTAACTTCAGAAGAGTGATAAGTGCCAAATCTTCAGTTGTTTTAGACAACTTTCTATTCATTCCAGCAATTGTTTTCATTGTGAAAATTACATAGTGTTTCCACTTTCAGCTTTATGGAAAGGGTTCTTGGTGAAGTGTGTGTCATGGTGCTAGGTAAACTGACATAATTTGCTGGAAACAACTATAATAAACAAATATATTAAGGTATTCATAGGTAATAATTGCCATACAGAATCAAACTGCTTGTGTATTCCGGTCAGGACATAGCAGTGCACTGCAAATGCTGCCAACTTATTGCTCGATATGCACATGAAGTTTTTCAGCTGCGTTACTCATGTCTTGGCTTTTCCATTCCAAATCAAGCAAAGCTTTTCTGCTGCAAGCAGGGGGAACAGATCTTCAAGAAAAGAGGCAGTATTCTTGTGGAACAAATAAATGCTCAGTAGAAGAGAATTAAATCAGTGTTTGTTAAATTTTGTGTACATTTCAAGGTCTGGGCTTCTGATGCCGAATTTCTTTTGTTTTTGTTGTTGGGACACAACTTTTTACAGTTCTGGCCTGATGAATAAGCTTGCAGCTCCTCTACAGATTTTTGTGAGGGGATGGACTACACTTTCAGAAGTAGCATTTAGTCTTTCCCTGTCTGCTCTTGCCTAATTTGCTGTTAGCCTGCAACGTTTTGCTAGACCTGCAAAAATGCTTCCTTACTCCTCAGTGACACTCTTCTTCCCAGCTTGAGGACAAGAGGATTGTTTTCCTGCCTTGAACAGGTTCCTAACTCATCTTTCCGGATGCTTTTTCTGTTCATCTTCTTGCTCATCTTACATCTCTGATTATCTGAACTTCTTGTGAATTTATAGAAGCTTACCACCTCTCATATTTCATTTGGCTGGGGAGTTTTGGGATTTTTTGGTACTGATAAAGTGTACTTCATGCCAGCAATTATAGCTGGTGCTGAAACGTGCTACTGTGATCCTATTGTGTCGTTCTGTGAAGAGCAAGAAAATGTTTTGCTGTATCACACTATGAAGTTTTTTCACGATAATGTACAAAAGGGAAATAAGAGCTAAAGTAACAAATAAAGGCAAAAAGGTTAATGTCAGCTGAGGTAAGAATGGAGAGATAAAGGCTTTAGGCTAAAGTGAAAAGGGAGGAAGCCTTTCTTTGGGATCTTAGTTTAATGATTTAAGAAGTGGTTTGGAGAGGAGCAGAGAGTTCTAAAGGGAGTAAGGAAGCCCAGCAACAATGGCTTAACACAGAAAGTTCTTGAGAAATATATGCCAAAATTTGAGAGGAATGGTAGTATGATCTTAGGAGACTGTGGCTAGACCCTGGGTTGACAGACTTAGAAGGGGAGCATGGAGAAAATTCTGGAACCTACAGACCTCAGTTGACTTTTTTGAAGGTGCCTGTGACAATGAAAGAGAATATAGTCCTTTGGCTTGTAGTGACAGCAGTCTTACTTATGGCATCCTGAAAGTCCCTAGACATTTCAACTATAGGGTTTTATGAGGAGAGATTTACAGTATTGCAGAGAGAAATGATGAAAGTATGAATAAAGATTTTAGTGGAGGCAGGGTTGAGGTAAGGATTCTGGCAGTATGCCAGAAATGGTGTTAGACATATTGACAGGGAAGAGGCAGGGAGAAAATGTAAGCTCAGGATGAGGAATGGCTTGAAGGTGTTAGTTTGTTCCCAAGGATAGACAGTAAATCTTAGTTTATTGGTACCTAATGCTCCAAGGTCCATGTATGCCCTAACAGATAATACAACAGTATATTACACAATAAAGTAAAAGCTTGGCAGAGAAGGAGAGATGCCAGCTGTGCCACTCTTGTGATACCAGAGGCAGACTATGAAATTAGAATTTTTAATATTTAATATCTGTGTGCCACCCTGATAGTAAGCAGTCTGATGGATCATTACTTTTAACTCTGTGTCCTAGAAGAAACCTACTCATGTCCCAGAAGAAACCTACTAGTGTCTCATGTGATTCTGAGCTTTAAGAATAACTTTTCCATTAAGTGAGTATTCAGAATGCCCAAAATATCACTTTCTTACCTGGTTAGATTTTACAGGGGTGAATTTGAAAACACATAGCTTTATTTTATTCCTTAAAGTATTGATTTTAGCAATCGACGTCAAACTTGTTTGTTGAACACACTTTTGCAGCTCTGGTGGAAGAAGTTTATTCTGCTCAACGGGAACGTGATGAGGCTGTCATGGCAAGGCTTAGGTTAGCCAATGAAGAGAGAGATGAAGCATTTCTACGAGTCCAGCGTTTAGAAGAGTCTCTCAAAGAGTAAGTATACATTTCCTGCCCTATGCGAAAATGCTGTTGTGTCAGTCTGTGACAGTCCTCAACTGTTTGTCAGTGGTTATAGGAGAACTGAACAGAAACTTCTCAGTGATGAAATAGACCAGGGCTAATCTTACTGTGTCATTGGTTAATTTGTTAGCCATTCTGTAAGACCATATTTTTCTCTGGAGACTGAGAGCAAGGTGAATAATCTTGATCACAAAAATTAAAAATATAATCAAAAGCTTTGGTATTGATTTATTGAGGGATCAATAAGATGAATGTGACATTTTATAGGGATTTTTTGACACAGAGTACCAAAATGTCAGTCAAAAGTTGCAACATATAGGAAATCAATCAAGTCTTTAAGCCTACCCAACATTTCCCTCAGCAAAATTTCTACTAATGATATGGGTGACGTAGTAAAAATATATGGGGCTCTTTTCTTGTCTTTAGTGAGGAGCAGTTTGCAAGGCCAGAAGGGTGTAATTAGTAGTTCATAGAGTTTTATGTATGCCATGTTAACACAACAGAAATAGGCAATTTTATGTTAAAGACAACTGTCAAGTCAGGAGAGAAAGATTGAGAATCGTTTCTTTTCTCACTTTGGGATATAGGCAGCTTTGAAGCTACAGTTTGCCTCTCCATGTAATCCTTCTCCATCTGAGTAGTTAACATCTTAATTATCACCTGTATTAGTCACCCAAAGGGTAATTCCCCAGCGTCTAGAGTAGCTGAGGAACTTCTCTTATTTTTCTGCCAGGAGAAATACAAAGCAAACAAGTTTTTCATGGTAGGAGTCTGAATTGGTGCAGTTGTTAGTTAACTACATGGCAGGCGTTTGTGTTTAAATAATTGATTCTACTAAGAACACTCCTCTTTAGGGCATAAAACCAGTCATATTGGGTATTTTTATGGGTAGGGCTAGAGAATGCCTTCTAAATTAATGTCAATAATCTACACATATATTGTGCACCATTACTCTGTAGAATTTACAAATTGCTGGAGTTTGTCACAGCCTCACTGTAAGTATGACTTAGCACAGGATTAGGAGATTCCATACCCACAAGAATTAGTGGACAATTCGATAAATATCTCTACAGAGGCGATTATATGTGTGCATGCATCTGAAATCTTGCCTTCAACAGCAATCTCTGAGAAAATTACAGATGTGCTTTAAATTCCCATGAGAGGCATCATGACTTACTTGAGTTTCCAGTTTCTTCTATCAGTCTTCTAATCTTGTAAGTTCCAAGAGTAAAGAAAGTTTTTATGGCTCCAAACATCAAATGAAACTGTGTATAAAGTGTTAGCATAAACTCAAGTTCTTTGACCTTAAAGCACTGAAGTTCTGCAGAAAATTAATTATTCTGGCCATCAAACGTAGTCAATGTCTCTTGGGTTTCTGATATGTTGCTGCTTTTTCTGAGGAATCTGTAGACAAGTGGGTGGCAGTTCTTGACATCATGAATACCTCAGAACACTTCACTTGTTTTTCCTTCTGCCCCTTCTGTCTGCTTTGCTCATGTATTAGAAAAACAACGTAGTTGTAAGTATAAGGATGAGAAAAGAAAAGAAATTCCATTTCTCAGAGAATATGCATACTTCTTCCTCAAAAGCATGTCATTGCAAAAGGCACTGGATACAGTGGTAATGGCAAGAATAGTACTTGCTCCCAGGAGAGGGTCAGTAACTCCCTTGACTGATAGCTTGGAGCCAAGCTGTTACACTTTATTGCTATCAGTTAGAGAATAACAACTGTTGTGGCTGTCATCCATTTGGGTGTTCTGTCTGGTGCTTTATAGTACAGTCTGATATCCTGATGCCATTCACAGTCTCAGAACTGGCACAGGAGATTTCCCTGTGGAGAACACCAACTTTCCAGCTACCACTCTTAATATTTTCTTCCTTATGGTGGTTGTTCAAAAGGTCAGGTTTTCTGTCTCAGCCGTGAAGCACATAGAGGTTTGGATTTTTTTAAAGAACATTGGCTGTTTGTGCCACACTCATCAAGTTGTAGAGCACAGGTCACCGCTTCCATCTGCTTTGGACTTATTCCAATCAGAGAACTTTACAAGAGGGCAATATTGAACAGCCTGCCAACCTTTATCAAGTGTTCTAATGCTTTCTTTAAATTAGCAGCTGGAGCAATTCTGTTATCATTATTTAACTGTAAGAAACAAAATTCTTTCAGCCCTGTTGGCCCTAGGGGTTACATCAGCAGAATATGTTTAGAAATAGGGGGAGGAGGAATCCTTTGTTAATGCTGTTTAAAATCATGAGGTTTTCACTCATTGTCTGTACACAGCACTGGAAGAGTAGCAGGGCAAATACACAGCTCTGGATGCTTTTTTAAAAATACTGTCACCTAAAGAGGTGTTTGTATACCTACAGACAGATCCCTTGTGGAAGTAGTATGCTGAAGGTATGCATATGGCAGAAGTTCATGTTCTTTTTCCCACTACCATTTCTCCCTAAGGTGTCTTGCTTACCCAGCCCGTTGGTCGGCTGGGTGATTTTGTTGACCTGCACTTTTAGCAGGGTAGAAGTCCTCTGGAGAAGCCAGGTCAGTCCTGCCAATTTACTTTGACAAATACCGTTCCTTTCATTGTGAATACAAACTAGCTGGAGATCCATTTTTAAGTCCCACATGAAGTGGCACTTAGAGCAATCTAAAAACCTAAAGCAGGAACTCTACAAGGAGCCAGTTCTGAGAATTTGAACTGTAAAATGTTTGTTATTTTATGATTTGTGTTGCTTTATGAATACAGGTCAAATGCAACAAAGGTTAACTTTTACTTTATTTTGTTAAGTTCTGGTGCTGACTGAATATGTTGGAAGTAGCTGCTGATTGTGAATGCCATAAAAAAAATCCAGCTGTTGTACATTAATAGTACATTCTGAAATATTTCTTTTTTATTTAAATAATTAACTACTGTACTGGTTGATTTACTATGCCTTATGTACTCTTATCTGGTAAAACTAAAGCTTTGATGGAAAAGGTGCCAGTGTGCTTTCAAGTGCTCTATGATGTTTGCTAGCTAAAATCATGCCTGTCACAGCACTGTTGAAAAAGTGTTGCTGTTTAGATGTTTAATATATCTGTCTTTTAAAATATCGTAGATAGACCTAGTTTTAGTATGTCACCATTAGTAAGTAGCAATGGAATGGTAAGGTGACTTTAATATGCTCATTTTTCCAGAAAAGAAATCTCTGTCCATTTGACTAACCTTAGGTAAAATAAAATGTGTACTAACCCATTTATTAGATTTTTACGCTATCACTTACTACTTTTGCACAGCCAGTGTTCAGTGCTGTATGACTGAATTCCTTGTATCATCTTTGTATTTGACAGGTCAATATATGTTCTGTTGAAATAGAAAGGGAGGAAAGCACAGGCAGGTTTGTTTCGGAATTAAATAAGGGCCTTGCAGAGAATTGGCTTAGCTTCCTATTTTATGCAAGATGTAAATACAAAATATTTTTTAAGAAAACTTCAAGTGCGGGTTTTTTTCCCCTCATTTTGGAAGAGAGAGGTGGAAAAAGAATTACTTAAAAATAGGGGGGAAAACTCCATAAAAGTCATGTTCCATTTCATTTTGGGTGCAGTAAAAACAACAAAAGTACGTCAGGTAAAAGTTGTAAGCCCAGAAATAAATAAAATAAGAGCATCAGTCATTTCTATCGCTGGGGAACTTTCTTCATCTAAGCACATATGAACAATTGATCCTTGTAGTCATATATAGCAGTAAACATTAATAACTTAACAGTCTGAAGTCAGTGCTGAAGATATGGAGCATTATTGAAAGATGGAGTCGAGCAGGTGGCACTTTAATATGTTCAGTGTCATGGTTGACTCTAAAGACTAGTAGAATGAAATTACTTGAGGTTCTAAAGATTTAAAAAGCGAACTCATTTTGCTGCACTAAGGAAATGCTACTGATCAGGCTTTCTGTGTCCCTTTTTTCTAGGCTAGAAAATATTAACCCTGAAGAAAATGACATGGTAAGCCATTCTCTGAGGAGATTTCTTGATGTCAGTCTTATATCTTAGAGGCTTAAGTTCAATTGAGTGGGTTTCAAGAACTAAGATGTGGGAAAAAGAAGAATTGACACACTAATAATGTACATCTTTGCTGCAATATGAAAATTCAATAACTTCACTCAGTCAATTTACAATTCACATGTGCCTATTAATTAAAACCCTATATTAAATAAAATATATTAAAACTTCATGTCTGACTAACATATAATGCTGTTGGTAGACATTACAGGAATTACTGAACAGAATAAACAATGCAGACACAGGGATAGATATACTGAAGAATGGAGCTATAATTCTGAACCGAATACACAGGACCAAAGAACGTAAAAAGAAAATAATAGCTGAGGAAATGAATGCAGTCATAGAGCAACGAGATGCTGCTTTGTCTCAAGTAAGTCTCTTCAAGTGTATAATCACTCAATACCAAAATTGGTTTTTTCTTTTTTG
>VXBX01007003.1:1313678-1380104 GCA_013400415.1 Scytalopus superciliaris | reverse complement strand
TTTTTTGCTTTTGGAAAAAAAAATTATTTCTTTTAATTTTCTCTGTTGAAAATATCAAAGGAGAGCCCTTGTAGTAAATGTCTGATTACATTTTCTTCATGGTAGTAGCGCCCATTAAAATGACATCAGTATGTTTCATGAGAAAAGTTATTTTTGCATTTTTTTGCACTTCATTACTAGCTGTCTTCTTTTTAAAAGCAAAATAATTTTCAGTGACTTGACCTAGCTGAAAAGCTGTTAAGGGCTTATTTTTGCAGTACGCTGTATTGGTAAAACGCATCAACTGACAGTTAACTGTGACCAAAGGATTTAGGAAGGATGTAAGTGGCAAAAATGTACATTAAAGGAAGGTAACAGTACCATGTGCAACAATGCAAGCAATTTCTCCCTTTGTCACTTTACATTCAGGAGATAAAAACCAGCATGTGGTCCTTGACTTTCAAGGTCTTACCCATCTGCTACAAGACTTGAAAGAACCTGTGTTCTTTCTGCTCAAATCACTCATTCCCTGCACTTTCCTATTTTGTCAGAACAACAATTGTCTTCATTCTTTTCACCATAAAGAGAATCTGCTTGTTTTTCCCATCTCTTAGAAGAGTTTTTCTATCATTTTTTGGGCTTGAGTTGTTTTGGGGTTTTTTAAACCCACCATTTTTTACTCTGAATTTTAACCTAGACTTAACTCAATAGGAATAGGTTGTAGGGAGGAACAGTTGAAGTAGGAGATATATCTCCTGAGGAAAGATTTTAGACTGGATGAACCTTCTTAGGTATTTATGCCAGGCAAGAAATTTCATCTGACTCTTCCAATATTGAAAATTTTGATTTTTTAATGTGAGTTACTAAAGTTAGCTCACATCTAATTAGTTACTGCTACATTTAAAGTTGGATTTGTGATCTGTAGTGGTATCAATAATGTTGATTAAATTTATATTGTATTGAGAAGTCTTCTAATGAAAGTGTCTCCTCTACACACACTAATTTTCGCTTTTTTTTTAGTTGTTTTCGAATTCTTTCCTACTTTAACCTTGAAAGCCCTATCTGCCTGGTGCTTAAAATATTTTGTGCACCTGTCAAATATGTGTTGGAAAGGATGTTAATGTACTGATAGTGGTATTTTACTTTTTCAGCCTAGTTTTCTCTTATTTTATGATAATAATGAGCAGTGCAGCTACTGGGAAGCATCCAATAGTCCTGCCAGAAGTTTGTGTTCTTTCTTCTTACCACAGGGCATTTGAAAATTGAACAGCTTATAAGAGAAAAGCTTTCAGCAAAAAAGAAGGATCTTTTGATACTTTTATTTTCATTTTGTCAGTTTTTATTTTTGTTGAACTTTCAGGCATACTTGAACCATAAAACTTCAATGTCAGAAGGATATCATTGAAGGGCATTTAATATACATTTTAATTTAATAGATTTTAAGCTGCCTGTTTAAAGAGTAATCTTTTCCAAGTTATCAGCTTGGAAATTAATAAAGATAATTATTGCAGATAGTTATGGATCAAGTGTCACCACTAGCAAAGCCATCTTTATGCATGTCAGTGAAAAGCACAGGTAGATACTGCAGCTGAAAAAATAAATTAATAGAATAATAAATCCTCACCAAATGAAAATTTAAATATTTGGTATTAAGCTGTAATACTGTGATACTGTTTGCAAATTGTACCATTACTGTTTTAAATTTATTATTATTAATAAAACTCTATTAATTGTGTATTTTCAAATATGTGATGTTTTACAGCTGTTACCATTGAATCTAGAAAAATAAGTCCTTTGAATTGAAGCATCCATTTCAACCTGTGTTTCTTACTTGATGATTCCTTGGGAATTCGTACCATACTTGAATTATTAGTAGTCTTTTGTTAACATTGCAATAGCAGTAGTTATTACAGTGCTAACAGCAAGAACAATAGGAGAGAGATTCCTACATTAGACCACAAAGGGACTAGATATAATTCAGGGGATGTATATGCTTAGCATAACAAATGCAAATTATTGGAAGTTAGATCTGGGGTTGCCTCAGGCATTCATAACATTTCAAGTTAAAATCATTTTCTCTTTTGTGGAAGTGACATCAAGTACGAGGGGGGGGAATTGATGAGAACAGGCTGAAACAAAGCAGAAAATAGAGTAAATCATTAGCATGGTGTGGCTGTCCTCTGGAAAATGTGTTTTTAAAGTTGAGGTCACTGGGCAATAGGAGTTAAATGCTTCATGACATATGGTGTGAACACTGTGTTACTCTGTTCCTGCTTTACTGTTGTGCGGTCCTGGAGACAGCAATGTCATTTGAATGACCACCATAACCAGTTCCATATGACAGAGAAGTGCCTATTGTATAATAACAAGGGTTTGGACTGACTGTTTAATGAAGCTGGATCTGTTACTTTTCTCTACAGTTTTCTTCACAATAGTCTGGCCTTTGACAATTGAGCACAGTGAATATAAGTAGCATCTAGCTTTTGGGGTTTTACTTTCAGCATTTCTAATTTTTTCTGAGTGAGAAACAATGTAAAATCCTTCACAGCTCAAACACCTTGCTTTGATTTCAAGTGAGGAATAGGTTACATTCCTAGAGAGTGGACATTCTGTAAACTGCATTTCCTATGAATACAGATTACTTCCAACTAGTCTTTTAAATGTAGTTTTATAATGTTTTTTCTGGTAGTTATACTACTAAGGTGCATTTAACTGGACTGCTATTGAAGCATCCTTGATGATTAGATAACTGGGATTCTTCTATTTGAATTTTGATTGAACACTTTTTTTATTCTTAATAAAATGAGGAGTGCTGTCCATGTCTTGGAAAGATCATGAAAATGTTTTCTTTGAGCTGTGACACCCAAGAACCTCTGCATATTTTTTTGAAATTTCCAACGTGAATGTTACTTCTTACTAGGAAGCTGATAGGGGCACTTCTATCACTGTATTGAGCTGTGCATGCATGTGTAATCTTAGATCTTTCACTTGATTGCTGAGCAAATATGCAAACTACTTCTTGTATGTGTGAAAACAAATGAAATGGTATAAACTCAAATATTTGATACTACTTTTAGTATATATCTTCAAGTGAATAATAAACAAACAACTAAAGCATGGCTAAACATTGGCATCCACCTTCTCTTGTACCAACCCCCTTAAAAACACAAACTCAACTGTTTGGTTGTATTTGCTAAGATATGTTTGTTAGTGAACAGATATTGTGGGATACTGAGGATCTTGAGTGTGTTTTATTTATTCTGAAAGAAAAATGGAGAATTATGCATATTGTTATGAGGAATAAAACATCATTTCCTTGTCTGTAATGTTCAGTTTTGTCTTAATCCATTCAAGGAAGAAACTTACTTGTCCAGTTGATTGAAATACGTTTTTGTCTTTCTTAAAAAATCTTTCTTGCTTGAGTAATCCCATTAGTGACAGACATTTAGCAGAGATTCCATATGGCATAGTCACATGTGTGTTCTTCATCAACTATCTAAAGAAGTGGTTTCCAGCAGGAGGCAATGCAGTACAATATCTCAGCCAGCTATTAGCCACATCACACCTTATGGACAGGAATGTTAATATCATTACAGGGTTGGCAGCTGAAGACTTGGGTAAGTCATTACAATTCCTTTCTTTCTGGTTTAAAGAAGAAAGGGGATCTTTTAATTGGTACAGCTTGAAGAAAGTGATTTTTTTAAAGTTTACTAAGGGGTTAGGAGACTGTGTGTTTGATATGTTTTCAGTCCTAACTAATTCTGTAAATGTGGGGGGTTTAATTCTGTCAGTTCTATACAGAGTTTTAAATATTACGGATATATCATTTGTAGTTAAAGAAATGGAGTGGTTTCATGGCTGGCAAAGTATATCGTCTCTGATCTTGAAGCAATAACATAACTGGCAAGCAAACCTGGTTTTACAACTTTGAATAGTTTGATCACATCCTGCTGTGCAGGAACATGCTTATGACTGTTCATGTAAAAACTGGCATGCACCCAGTTGCTCATCTGAAGCAAGGTTAAGTACCCTTCTCCATTTTGAGGCACTGTTTGGCAGCAGGCGGCACTTTATCATCATTGAAAGCAATGACAAGATACACTGTGCTTGACTGCCCATCATTATCAGTTTCGACTAATGACTAATAACTGATAAATGTCTGTACTTACAACAAGCCAGCTTCTTGCTACCTTTTGTTTTATATCCTGCTGAAGCAATTTTCCTCCTTTTACATGAAGTAACGTCTAGAGCTCTGTGTTATCTGTGATTCACAGAGCATTAAGGCCTTCTCAACACACATGAGTGAATAGGTCTTACTGAGTTAATAAACCCAAGAGCTGTATGAAGTGTGAAAACAGCAAAAACATATGTAAATGGAAAAAGTATTTACACATCTTGGGCCCTTAATTGAGTAATACTCAAGTGACAGGTTACAATGCCTCATGACTCTTATGAGAGACAGAGGTGATCCCTTTGCAACCCAAACCAAGTTTGGAATCTTATTTTTAGTAATTACAATTAGCAGTTTGATGTTATACTTTGTGTTTTGGTACCCTTTGACACTTCCTGCTTAAGGATACCAATCAAGTTCTTGACTGGCAGAAGCACACCTGATGGGTGTCCTCCTAGCTGCTCTGTCAAGATGCCTATCCTATTTTTCCCTTTGCCACTGATATTTGAGAATGGGAAAAGAAGAGATAGGATGCTGTTTATGAACCAGGCAGCTGCTGTTGGCAATGGATGATTTTGGTCATGGGCTTATTTGAGGAGGAAAGTGAAGGTAAAGGGAATGTTTAGTGTACTTTGAGGATCCAAGGACCATGCTAGTTCATTCCAATGGCTGGTTTCCTTTCGTTGGGCAACAGCAAGCAAGTTGCTGTTGCCCTCATTTGCAATGTTTTTTCTCTGAGAGGTAGCAGATGAATGGGCATGCAGAAATTACTTGCCAGCAAAACACAGAGAGGACACCTGTCTGCAAGTTGTCCCTTTTGCCCTGCAAATTCAGTCTAAGTCCTGAAACAAAGCAAGAGGGATACAGAATAAGATATAGAATAGGTTCTTTAAAAAGTAGTAATTTGAGATTTAACATTAAAAGTTGCACTGTGACTGCAGGGAGTAAAGAAACAGGGGTTGATGAAGCAGTTGTCAGTTTTATTGGGATTCACATCAGCAGCCTCAGGTAAACCTCACAGATGTCTCTTCCTTGGAGACAGTGGTGTATAAAAGGCATCCTGAAGGAAGATCACAAAAAAACAAATTATATGAGCAATGGTTGTGATTAGCAATATTAATTTTCCATTTGATTGTGTTGCACTGGAACAGTGCTTTAAAATGTCACATTTGATTTTCTGTGTACCTAAATAAAGATAATTCTTTGAAAGTTTGGCTAAATCCATGTTTTAGGAAGTCCATGTTATACTAAAAATGGCTAAATCCATGTTTTCTTTGCTCCTTCTCAGAATAAACCAAGTGAATCTCACCAAGCGCCAATTTGGGACTGTATTTTGGCTGTATTTGGGACATATGGAGTAAAACTATTGGGAACGATGCTGAAGAGCATCAAGAACTTTTTGCATCTCAGAAGAAGGACAGGTTCTTCACTACTTGGATGCTTACTTTTTCTGAAAACAAACTCAGCTTAAAAATTTATAATAATTCTTTACTTTCCAAGACAATTAGATATGCTCTGACTCTCTACCTCAGGTGTATTAGTGCTAGCTGTAGCATGAATATTTTCCAGAATACTCAGTTAAATATTACTGAAATAGAGAGACAACTGGCCAAACAAAATCCTATTGTTGTCTTTTGTTGGGTTTTCTGATTTGTGCAGAATGTTCCCTGAAAGAATAACACCTATTTAATCTTTTGCCATGGTGCTCGGTTTAATTTACTCACAGTATGCAATTTTCAGTTTCTTAAGCATTAAGAGATCTGAGGAGTGGTGAGATGTTCAAACAGGATGGCAGGAGAAGGTTTGGGGACACTACAAATCCATGGTTGTAGTGTCAGTTTGTCTCTCACGTTGATGTAACAGAGATTGTGATTTCTCTGTAGGCAGATACCTGTTGATAGGGCATGAAACTCTTTGATTTCACTGGAGTCAGAATTTCACTAGATAAATCAAGTATTTTGCAGCTTATTCCTTAGTTGAGACTGCAGCAGGGATTTGGTTGCATGATGTCTTGTAGTTTTTGAGTTAATATTTCTCCCAGCCGGAAGTGCAGGTCCGGTGGTAGGTCATTAGTGGAGGGAGAGGAGAATCCAAAGAAATTACCCTAAGCAGCTCTTATACTGAACTTTTGTATTTAGTCCATGAATGCTAAGTATGAGTAAATATGTAAATGCTAATGCAGTGTTTCCTCGAAGAGAGGGATTACAGTTTGTCTTTTTGAGCTTTCGATGTAAAATTTTAATTGATACTACATTTCTTCTTTTTACTGCCATAAGGTTTTGACTGAATGATGCCCTGAGACACATCATTGTTTGCATTGTTAAATCACCTGTTGTTCCTCTGCAAACAGTGTGTTGTGCGGAATTCAGAAAATACATGTCTGCGTACTATTTGAGGGCATGATCAAGCTTGATGTCTTTAATTGTAAACTTTAATGAATTTCAAGTTGAACATTCATCTTCTCTTCACTGCCTAGAAACTCCTCACCCCATTGAAAATGACAGTAAATTTGCATGCAAGCTTGTTCCATTAATTGCTATTTGACTCATCTATCATGGTGCTAAGCTTTAGATTCACACAGCTTAGACTTTCAAACCAATTTCTAGAATTAATTTAAATATTTAATGTCAAAACCCTAGGATGAAGGAGAGGAAAAATGTTTTGTATGCTTATTGATCACCTGTTTCAGTAGCAGCAACCTATAGAGGGAATTTCTAATGTGATAGAGGCAGACTTCAAATAGCATTCCCTCTAAAGAGGAGACTGGATCACTGTGCATGGAATAAGGTCTTCAGTTACCAAAACTATTATAGAAGTACCTTGAATAAGTTTTCCACAATACTTAACACTTCACAGTTACAAGTTAGGTACTGAGTATTGAATCAGATTTCAGTTTACTTACATGCTGGATAAAATTTGAATTTTCTTAAAAATTAAAAAAAAGTAAAATGCAGCTGTGTACTTTGTATGAAGTGCTGGTTTCCTTAGACAACTTACTAAGATAACTTTATGCAAAATTGCTGTGCTATTTGGGATACACAGATGAATTTGCATAAAAATTCTTGTGAATAGGAGGCAAACAAGATTTTTGTACTTCATACTTATAATTAATGTGGAGTCTGAAAAGGTTAATATGCCTGACCTGTGTATTCACTTGCTTTTTCCCCACTTGACACTTCTTAAATGTTCATATTTGCAATTTTGTGATTTATTTTGTCTGTATTAGCAAGTAGTGTGAACAAATAGTAGTGGATCTGGAGTATGAAATAGGTCTCAGCATCTGACATCCCCACTAACCCCTTTTTGGGAGGAGAAGGGGGAGGTGGGCTGTTGCTTGGGTTTCTTGTTGTTGGATAGGGTTGGGGGTTTTTGTTTGTCTACATTGGACTACCTGTGGTTAAGTCATATGGACTGAATGCCCATGTGTGTCAGAGTGCAGTAGGCAAAATAGGAATCCAGTTCATGTTCTCAATTGCACTCCATGCTGCAGGACAAAGCATAATAAGCAGAGAGAGGTGAGAGAAATTACAAATTGCATCCCCAGTGCAAAGTAGCATGCAAATTGTGTATTGTATGACATTAAGAATAAAAGTGAGATGGTTTCAAGAAGGAGAATCAGATTTACTGAAATAGGGTAGTAAAGGCTATCAGTGTTCTTGGAGAAAGTATTCTATTATGTTTGTATTCAGACTTTTTCCTTTGAAAATTATTAGACTACTTTATATTCAGACTTTTCTGATGAAGATTTTAGTCCTGTCCTCAAGATATAAATGAACTTGGTTCCTTCAAGGAGAAATAGGTTTCAAACTAGTAGCACAGATTGCAAATAAAAATGATACACAGAATGTAAAGTTGTGATTTAATTGTGCAGTGGAGATATCCTCAAAGAATAGCAGCCAAACTATGTTGCTGATTGTGCCATTTCCACAACATCAGTAATTGACTAAGAATGTTGTGAGACATGGAGCTAAGAACAATGAATAGAGCTACTTTTTTGTTGACTTAATTTCTTTCTTTTTCCAGAGTCCCTAAAGTGAAAAATTGACCTCTCTTCCAGCATTGCAATACCCGCCACAGTCATCTTTATGATTCAGCATGTGTGTTAAGCGGTAAAGAGAGGAGATAAGTAAGGAAGTTTAAGTCTGTCAGGAACAAAGGATGTAAGGAAGAATTGTGATGATGATGATAAGCTGATTACTCATTTTCAACAGAATAGTAGATGATTGAAGCTGAAACAGATTTTAAATTTTTTTTTAAATGTACAGGTAACAATTGCCACAACAGTAATTTTCGCTCTGACTTTGGTCTTGTGACCTTTCTTTTTTTAGTTGTGAAGTTATTAATCAATTTATGTAAGTCTGCAGGCTTGGTGTAGTTATTTTGCATATTCTGATCTAAAGTCTGTAATGGTCCTGAAAAAAAAAAAAAGGACAAGAAAATCTATCAATATTCTCTTTATGAAAGAGAGATTTCACAGTAGCATTAACTTATCTGTGTCTGGTTCACCAAGTATGCCTACATTTGTTTGTTGTATGGCTTTACTGTTTCGTGCTTCAGATTGTGAGTATCTAGGATTTAGCCTCTTTTCCATGTTCTGTTTATTCACTGTTAATTATTTTTCAAGCTGAGTTGCTTGAGAACAAGAAAAATTTAGCTTCCATTACCCTCTATTGCAAATGAAGGACAGGCTTTCCTATTGTGTGTATTCTGCATGTGATTGTAAGATGCTGTTGTCAGGGAACTTTTTTGTGCTTTCTGATGTTAATGCTTTTTGTCATTATTTTCAGTCATGTTTTTGATTTATTGTTGAATTTGAAGCACAAAATATCATTCTGGTTTGTAGTTTACTTTTGTATTGAAAATACTTTTTTAAATTATACAGTTCAAATACACAGAAATATTTAAAGGCCATTAGGAAGCTGTGATTATGTTAAAAGTATAATACTTGTAGCTATAACAAAAAAAAATTGCTGTGGCTGAAGAACAGTATTAAATCGTACAAGTATGACAACGTTTTGTAGTTCTGGAGTTGTTATCAGAAATACAGAATGCAAGTGGCTAATTACAGGGTATTTCATGGTGTAATGTACTGATGCAGGATAATTGACAGTAGTGCTTATGAATGTATGTTTGTATTGTTGATAACCCAGAACTGGTCATTGCCTTTTGAGAGAGAGGGAAATTTTAACATTACATCTAATTAATGAATTAACGACTATAAGCATGTAAATCTAAGTATGTTAACCAAAGTTGTGCAGCAGTTCCTGGTCATCTTTCAGTTATGATGAGTTGCTTATTTCTTAATTAGTTCTAACACCTTTCTCTGCTGTCTGCAGAAGTATTACCAAAGTTAAAATAAACAAACAAAACAAAACAAAGAAAAAAAAACACAAAAAAAAACAAACAAAAAAAACAGAATAAAGAGAAGAATTCCTATCAACATTTTGTTCCTAGTTTTCCCATGAAATGACTTTTTCAATATGTACGATTTCCTTCCAAGTCATGTTTTAATTGTTATGAGGAATTTCATACCTCAGAGATTATATTACAGATCCCAGAAATGTTAGGAAACAATAGTTCTCACTCTCTTTTGCCTGAAAGTGCTCTGCTGTGTTATGTTCAGGACAGGAGTGAACATGAGGCCTCTCTGTGAGTTTGACTCCTTCATCTTTAAAACAAAGTTTTCTTTCTTAATCTACAAGCATTTTTTTCAGCCTCATTGCATTTACAAACAAAATATTAGGATTTCAACTGAATCTCAGTCTGAAAAACAAGTCTTGAAAATCTCAATTTGAAAAGGAGAGCATCCAGTGCCAGCCTTTGAGAAGAAAAGGCAAAATAATTGTTAATCCCTTGTGCTAAATAGTCACATCAGCCTGCTTTCTACTATAGGTATAGCCAGCAGCTGTGTCTCTCCCTACGTATTCTCTTTATGTCATGTATGGTGTCTTCCATGGAATCCAGACTCTTCTCAGTAGTAGTCATGCATTTTACCCATTTTGTTTGTTTTGGCAGGCAGGCCCATCACTTTGCTTTCACAAGTTGTCATAACATTCTTCTATCTTAGTGTTTTTCTTAATTTTTTTCTCCTTAGGGTGTCTTACAGCTCTATACACAAGGGATGGAGTTGCTGGGATGAGAGTGTTGGTAATTGCACATGTCAAAGGCAGCTGATTTTAGGTTTAAGCAGTTCTGCTATTCAGTAACATATCTGAAAGCTTTTAGCTGGCAGTTAATTCAAAGCTGCAGGGTCAGTCCACTTGAGAAGGGTGCATCTATTGGGGTAGCTAGTCACACTGATCTCTGTAAAACACCTCAGTGAAGCTAAAGTTAAATTTTGTTACAGAGATAAAATATTCAGGTTGAACCACTACTTAGTATTTACAAAGTCTTATCCAGGTACCAAGAATCATACAAATGTTTCTCAGTATTAGCTAAGCTGAGCAGTACATAATTTCTACATGTGTGGTTTTGTTTTAGTTTTGCAGAACTTTTGTTTACTTTCTTAAACCTTTCTTTGTGGGGTGCCTTTGTCTTCTATGCATGATTTATTTTAAGCTTTCGCGAAGCTGATTTATTTCTTGATTTTTTAAAAATATTTTTATTTTGCTTTTTAGTGCATATAAGCAAATTAGGAAAGATACCTGGAATATGATTTTATATCTTTTCTGTTACCTTGATCTCTGTATTGATTAGACAGAAACTTATTTCACAATAACATTTGAAGATTTATAATTAGTTACTCCATTTTCACCCCTGTTCTCAGACATTCTCTCTCATTAGTATCGCTTTCAGATAGTTATGGTTTTTAGTATCAAAGTTTTATAAAAATCTGTGGAGAAAGTGCAAATACTACAGATTCGGATCATTTATTTAGTAAGTGTTTCTTGTCCCTGACATATCTGCAGGGGTTTGTATTTTCGCTTACCTAGTTGGCTGTTTTAGTTTGTGACAATCTCCAGTTTGAAGTGGCTTTTATTACCCATTAAAGTTTTGTGTGGACATATTATACACACAACAAAATTGAAGAACTGACATGTAAGCAGCTGATGGCTCAATTGAGAGTACAAAATTTATCAGGACAAACAGATAGTGTGTACCACAAGGAACACCTGAAATCCCATTATTACCCTATCTGAATAAATAGATTTTAAAACTCTGCCATCTATACAGTGATCCATGATACTGTTTTCTTGAAAATGTGATGATATTTAAAGATGGACCAGAAGTATTGCTGTCCTTTTGTGCAGTAAATGTCAACTTAATGTTTCAGCAATAGCCTTGTTTGCATATGGATTTTGCAAAAATCCTTTGAAGATTATTTGAAAACCAGCTCATTAGAATGACAGATTGCTTACCAAATTTTGTTTTCTTGTCAACTTTTATTGGTTACGTTCAATTAAACAAGGTTACACTTTCTAAAAACATACCTCTGTCAGCAGCTGAGTGGCTTGCTTTTATCTGCAGATCAGATTCCTAATTTCTAGATCTAGTTGAAAGTTTAGGCTGTGAATGTTTCTAAAATTTCCCATATTCATACACCTTTCACACCTTCGTTACCTCTATTCTAGTATATATATTGTTTGAGTACCAACACTGTGGATTATTGAGTGGAGGTGAAGGAAAGGCTTTAAACAAAAGTAATTGTCAACTGTCATGATGTTGTGTCAGATGTTTGACAAGCTGTCTCTTGGCCATAGGCCATCTGATTGTAATGAAGCTGTCTACTTTTCTGAAGAACCAACAAAACGTGTCCACAGGAAGCAATAACTCCACGTCATTTGATCAAGTCAGTAAAGCAGAGGTTTCGGGTGTCGTAATCCCAGTTCTGACATGATCTTGTTGGTTGATGAAGATTCTCTAACTTTCTATATTAATTTCTTATCCCATAAAGTAAGAAATTCCTATTTACTAAACTGATTTAAGTGTTGGAAAAAGTGATTAGTCAATGTTTACCAAGAGTTATAACATAATTAAATATGAGTATAATTAAAGAAGAGTTATTGAGAATTGCATAATAAAGAGAGTATGGGAACAAGATGAAGCAAAAACTTAGACAAAAATGAGACAATACAGTGGAGTGAACCTTACACAGCCAAGATGAGAATTGAGAATTAGAGTATGTGTACATTCATTTATTTTGCCATGCAAAAAAAAAAAGGAGGAAAAATGATCCATTTGAAGACAGAAGAGACTAAAGAAATTGGAGACGGAAGACTTATGTTTCCTTCTTTCAGCAATGGAGGAGGATAAATAAAGTAATAAACAAAGTATTTATTAAAAAATATAGTTCATGGCTTCTGAAATTTGTGTTGCTTCCTTTTATTGGGAATACGTGGTCTTTGACCAAAGCTGTCTTGAAAATAGTGTGTGAGTATGTGAGAGTTGCATTGATTTGGAAAACACATACTAAGACCATAACTAAAAGAAGATCAGAATAGTATTTTAATATTCAGATGTTCTGACTTGCTTCTTTGGGACCTCTCTTGCACTACTACTTAGTACTTAACCAGGGTAGAAATTATTTCAGGTGGTTAGCAGGGTATTTAAGTCCCGGTTCTTGCATAAGTGGTATATTAATACATGTTCTGCTTTAATGGCAAATTTATTCCAAGACCTCTTGGGCGTTGTGTAATTTTATTCTTTAAATGTCATTAAAGATGCTGAAGTCAGTTACTCAATTATTTTCTATGTGGAAGTTTCTACACTGAAATCATCTCTTGTATCTGTATGCTGGACTTTCTGCTGTGCATTGAAAATAAAACTGATCCTAGTCTAGGTATTATTGTATTTGTAGACCTTTATTCAGTGATTTAAATTGTATCTAATAAAGACTTCTTTTTTTTATTTTTTGTCATTGTTTTTAAAAGAGAATCTTGACTCTTGAGTGCTCTTTCCATTTTATGATAAAATTTTAATTAGTATTTTCGATTTGCTGAATTATTTGGGAATATTGGTAATTTCCTTTGGTTTTGAATATCACACACTGATAAGTGAATTATAAGTTCATTGTACTGTGACAGTGTCTGGTAATTTCTAAAACTGCAGTGGAGTGCTTGTGAGAGCAGGCATACTATGTGCGTATTGCTCATCTGCTTACATGCTTAGTTTATACATTATTAATTAGATTTATAGGTATGAAATTAAAAAAAATTAATAATGTCACTTTCATGTAAAACAGAAGTCACTTATTTATACATGACAGGCAATTAGGAAAAAACCACTCTTAGGTTAGTTGAATGCATTTTTGCTTAGTTTCAGATCCAGTACAGCCTCATGAATAAATGTTTGACTCCAGGTTACTGGGTTTATGCTTTGATTAGAAACGACACAGAGGTGAGTTAAGTTTGCTCACTTATATGCAGTGAATACAGGAAAATGTGAAGGTGACCCAGTTATGTGGCTTCAGCAGCTCTTGTGATTGTTTCCTCCTACAGATTAAGAGTCTGCCAGCAGCCCCTGTTAGCAGAGCTGTGGTCATCCAGTGGCACAGCCAGCACAGGAACGCTGCATGAATGATCTGTGAATCACATACAGCTTGAGAACTTCATATTTTCCTTGCTCTATTTCTTGCACATTTTTTATAATGAGCGCCATTGATTAGGAAATTCTGTGTGTGCTGAACTTGTTGAGAAGTCGATCAGGGTTGTCTTGGTCATTGAAATATCATCACTGCAATGAAGTAAGAATATATAGACAATGCAGTTGGGTGGGTATCATAGGGTTACTCAGTGCTGTGGAATACCTGCATGTGTAAGGATCGTTAACACAAACCATGTAAACAGCTAAAATTTATTGTTTAAATTTTTTGAATGTCTTACTGTGCACTTACAGTTCCTTTAACTCTTCAAATAAAAATAAATGAAGTCTTGTTTTGCTGCATTTGTAGTGTTCAGAAATAGTCAAGAAAAGGAATGGTAGGAGGAAACCACCCATGCCTACACCTTGTTATCTGCCTTAGTGCTACAGGTTGCAACTGGCTCATAGTGACAAAGACAACAAAAACATTTCATTTGTATTTTGATACATTTCTTTTTGCATCTTTTTGAAGCAAGACACCACTGCACTGCTGAAAAAAAAAGGTGTTTACATTTAAGTGTTACTCTTACTAATAGAATATCAATTTTTAAAGATGCATATGTTTCTGAGGCCTAAACTCTACAAAAACACTTCTCTTTCTTGAAATCCCAGTAGTTTTAGACTGCTGGGCATTGTATAAATAATCATTTAAACACATTTGTTGATGTTTTGCCAAAACTTTGAAGAGAAATAATTTCTTTCAGAGGTTAGAAAGCTTTAATTCAAAATTATAATTTAATGGAAAAATGTTTCTAGTGATTATGTAGAAACTCATTTATTTCTTTATTTCTTTTTAAATTATTACTTTGGAAGAAAAAGGATAAATTCTATTTATATAAATATAAGTGCTTCCAAACATCTGCAGTTCAAAGTACATAATTCACAGTGACACCAAAGGTTGGTTTTTGTTTTGACTGGATGACTTTGGTATTATTTTTGTCTGCAAAGGAAAGAGTGTACAGCATCCAAGTGGCGCAAGATGTTTGCCTCTCCAGAAATGGTGGTGAATCTGGGACAAGAGGCAGACTGTTCAAAAAAAAAATATTGAGAGGAGGGGGAGAGGAGGGCTGTCAAAGTGAGAACAGTTGCATTCCATTTGACATCTTTGAACTGGGAGCTAGTCTGAAGTACAGATCATTATTAAAAAAGTAAGAAAAGGTGAACAAACTAATCAACCAAGAAAAGAATCAGTTGAATTGTTTTTGTCTGCTTCACATGGTTGTTTATATTATTCAGGTTTCCATAGATGATGACTTAAAAATATAACAGGTGGAAAAGTAGCTTTGTTTCTTTATTGTTGTCATGTTTGTTGTCTAGAATAATTTTTTATACTTCAGTTGTTCATTGCAGTGGATATGTGTTAACTAATTTAAAAATCTAGATGTACTTTATCACATCTGAAAGTATTATGCTGTGTAGTAGCAGGATCTCAGTATCCCATAAACTCATCTTTTAATTGTATTGATGCATTTTCCAGTAAGGTATGGTGTGTCATTTACTTTGCTGATGAGAATTTTGCCTAAAATGCATACAGGAAAATATGCATGTTTGATGATAGTTTTCCCATTGAGATGGATTCCCACTTTCCCATAATTTGGAGGACGTCAACCATTTTCCTAAGTTACTCACTAGGAACAAGGTTATTTTTATTTTGCACTACTTCAGTAATTGAGATCCCAGTTCAGCCAGGTCTTCTTGCATAAAAGTCCACAAATGTTAAAGTGAAGGTGCTGATATGCAATCAAGTCATTATGCACCGGCTGACCCGGAGTTAGTGACTTAGCACTCATCTTTGCTTTTTGTGTGACTTGAATAAAAATATGTTACCTTAAGTTTAGTGACAGAATTAAGCTATTTGTGGGAGGCTGTGGTTATGTACAAGATCTATTTTTAAACTACGGAGGCCATGTAAGACTGACTGATGGGATCAGATCAGACCAAAGATCCACCTAGCTCACCACCCTGACCTCACTCTGCTGATGCCAGGGCTTCAGGAACAGGGCAAGCATGTTACAGCACATCCACCTAAGTATTGTCCCTTTTTTCAGCAAGCTCCTCAGTGGAATCTTGTGTGTTTGTGACAGTGCTGATTCTTAAGGCTGTAAGCATTGCAGGTTTTGATAAGGACTCTAGATGAAGAAATGTATATGTATTAAACACTATGTTTTGTGTGTACTAATTGGATGAGACAATCAAATTTAATTCAGAATTCAGGAAAGAACTTCATGCACAATTTTGTCTCATCGTACTACATTTGTTTCATTAGACTTTGGCCATTATACCTGGAATAACAGAGACAAATCAATTCTTTTTTTTTTCTCTAGCATATAAATGGCATAATGTGTTGACTCTTTTTTTCCCTAGCATATTGTCATAAGTTCAGGAGAGGTTAGTTTGGATTCCTTTTAATGAAAGGCAATAGAAAACATTATATGCCATATAGCAATATCAAAAGCAAATATAGATGTAAGAGGATTAAATAGACACCAAGGCTGCATTTGTAGTAAGGAAGTGTTGTGCTTCTCTGTTATATTCAGCTTTAGCTGTTGCTTCCCGAGCCAGGGGTGTCACAGTACCCTTCCCTGGCTCAAATTTGTGCTGAAATGCCAAATGAGAAATTCACCTGGCATTACCATATAGATTAATGAGATGAGAGTGAGGGACCCTAATTCAGCAAAACATTTATGCCTCTTGAAAGCACGTAAGCAGCCTGTTGGACCTAAGTAGTGCAGACTTATGCTTCTGTGTGAGGCCTCTAGGGATAGATGTCTTCATACAAACAAACTACATGCGCACCAAATGGTTGGGGGTAGGGGGTTGCTGTGCTTCTCTTAATGCCTTACTGCATTTCATCTTTGTGCCTACTAATGTTATTTCTCTGATGGGTTGCAGATCTTTCTTTACTTTTGTGTAATGTCTGTACCTTTTGGTTTCAGAACACTTCACTGAAGAATCACATTAAATAATGATCAAAAAAATCTGTGTAGATGTGGCAGGCACCATAACACCACATCAACATTTTATAGGTACAAGTTGAAGGAAATAATGAAAAACTGACAGCATGTTAAAGATGGTTTATTTATACAAGTGCTAAAGTTATGTTTGATATGTTAATGCAACCTCATTTTCTAGTAAAGGCCAAACACTATTAAGTGGTTATCTCTATTGATTTTTCTATCTTCTGAAATACTTGATTCATTGTAAACCATCTTTACTTCTTTTGTGTAACTGAGCTGGAGCCATCTTTTAACAGTCTCTTTCTGGACAAGTCTCATTGACTTTGCTCAGTGATATTCTCCTGATCCACTTCCTGACCTCTCCCTCAGTATCCCCTTTAGCATGTGCTCCTTTTTGCAATTTGTCTGGATTTTCCTTGTGACATTCCAACACTCCCAGCTGGAAAGTCACTCAAAGGGGTCAGCACCCACTGCAGCTTGAACCTGTGCCTCTTACAAACATCCTTGTTCTGCTGAATCATGTTAACTGATGTTCATTTTAAAAAGACTTGCCAGTAGCCTAATAGTTTAAATTTTAAAAGCAGAGGAAAGAATACGTTTACTTGCTGTCTACCCTTGTTTTCCTGTCTGAACCTCTTCTTATCCTTTTGGTATGTTCCTTCTTTGTTTTTTATTTTGTGCCTTAGCTGCTTGTGATGTATCCTGTGCTGGATACGTGGTATTTGTTTCAAAAGACTGAGTGTATTTAGAACTAGAGTTGCATGGTGGAAGTACAGTTAGAGAGAAGATTGAGTGCCTGTTGCTGGGAATGGGTGATGTCAGTGACAAGTGTACAGTTGGTCAGTGATGGTTGCTCAAGGAACACTTGTTGGAGTAGGCTCAAGAACATTGTCAAGAACATTATCACCTGAGTCAGGCTAGCTAAGGTAGGACACTTTTTGAGGGAAATACATTCAGAGAGAACAAATGTGAGAGTTTGAAAGAGGAGAGACCCTTTGTCAGACCTCAGATAAGGTGTTCAGGTAAGCTGTGTTGCAGAAAATATTTTGTCTCTGGCTTTAAGAGGATTCTGTTCAAAGTTTTCCCAAGTGTGAATTTTCACAAGTTTGGGATAACAGAATTTAGACATTCCTATTCATAATATTTTAAATTAAACACTTCCTTTAGCTTTCAGCTTTCTTAAAAGGACACATCCAACATTTCCTTTTTGCCAGTATGGAGTTGGTTGATGTCTTCTCTTCACTGTGCTCCAAAAAGTATTTTTATATATGTTTTCAGAAGGAAATCCAGTTTCTTACTTGAAGCTCTTGGCATTTTAGAGCCCTGGAATGAACCAATAAAAGCACATGTTCTTTTAAAGAACATCTATTTTTACTGGACCTTGCTAACAACCAGTGAGACAGAATTCAAAAAATGTTGGCTCAAATGAATAGAAGGGCTGCATTGTTTTAAATTGTATTTTTAAAACTTTTCTTTACAGCAAGATTACACAAAGATTTTGTGTGCTCTTGTTCTTACAAAAAGGAGTACTTGCTTTTAGAATGTATTTTAATAGTTTAAAAGTAGGTTTGATATCAAAGTTGTAAAATTCATAATTTTAGTAAGACATACACAATGTGGCCATTTAAGAGTATTATTATAATGCTTTCACAAAAAGGTTGATTGAAGGTTTTACTTCCTAGACAGCTAAAAATAAATCAGAACATCTGTTAATACATTGTTTTGAACATATTAAAACAAAGATGCAATGGTCTAATTAGATCACCATTTCTTTCAGTGATGCCTTCAAAATGGATTCAAGCAGTATGCTGGTTGAATAGGCCCAGTTTTTTTGAGATATCAGCATTCTTAGTGGAAATGAAATGAAAGAGGAATTACGAAATATTAGTAAATTTAATGTAAATATAATCATGTCAAGATTGACTTGATAAGGAGATCTGTCCATTTTATGTTATCTCTGTTGCATCTTTACTGTACATGCCCTGTGTTGTGTAAAATAAAGTCCCAGTGCTGCTGTTTATTTCACTGTTCTGTCTTCACAGGAGTGGAGAGCAGAATTAAGATTGCATCCATGCCTTTAGATGTACAACTTTCACAGTGCACCAGAATCATTTTTTGTGTAGTCCTGTAGCTAGGTTTGACTCTTAGCATATTTTCGCGTATCTCTTGGAATCAAGAGAATAGCATGATTATAAATTCAAGTTTAAAGGTAAATTGATAATTCTGTCTTTTTAATAATATTTAATGTAAAAAACGTGCTGTTATTAAATTGAGGATTCTAAAACACTCTTTTGAAGAGGAATGTTCATAAAGCAGAAAAGTGAGTGGTCTGCTGATCCTGCATGATGTAGTGTATAGTGTCATAATATTGCCTGAAGTGGTAGATTGATGTTTTTAGTGGTGTTTAGATCATGGATGCTAGAGAAAAAAATATAATTTGGGTTTAGTTCTTCAACAATTTTATTAGCACCTTCCTTCCTGCAAGCATGTAATCTTCATGCTGGATGTGGAAAAAGAATTACAGCTGGGGTTCTGTGATTTCTGATTTTGTTGTGTGTGTGTGTGTGAAATAAACATAGACATTAGATATTTCAAGTGTGTAAAAATATTTATGATCAAATGTATCATAACATTTTTTCTGTGTTGCCCTATCTGTGGGAAAGTGTCGTTTTTTCTTGCAAAAAAATTTAAATTGTACAGTAAGAAAGTTTACAACACACACTGAGAGAATGCAGTAGGCCAGAGAAATTCACTGCTTTTAAAATTGGTAATGCCAATAGAAGCTCAGATTTCTAGCAGAAGCAATGAAATACAAAAACAGTTATGTGAATTGAATTTTAATAGTATAATTGGGCTCCCACAAATATTTAAAATTTATTCAAATATAGGAAGGGATCATTCTGTTTTATATACTGTGCTGGATGCTTGATGACCAGTACACTGTTAAGGATTTATTTTGTGTTAAGATTTGTATATATAGGTATGTCTTTAAAATTTCTGGCTCAAGATTGTTTAGCATTCCTTATTTTATTTAGCCCTCAGTTATAATTTTTGCAGTCCTGCAACTTTCTGTTTCACAGTTTCTCTTTTTTTATAGTTGACATGAGCCATATTTCATTGTCCCTCATACTGAACTGCTCAGGAGTAGGTTGCATGTACATGATGGGAAGCTCAGTTCTGTGTTGTCCAGTCACTGAGATAACACAAGAGAGTGGTATTTCCAGGGCTTTCATTTGAGACAGCAATGCTTCCATGGACATTATATCACAATTTTTATTCCTTTCTTACTAGTGTTTTCAGAAAGTATGTATCAAAATATTTTTATCAACTGTCTTTTGTTCCAACAGTCTATTAGCTTTGGGTGGTGGCGGTGATATCCAAACTACTTGCTTGTAATATACTGTTGTAAAATGCGCCTCCTGGTACTGTGCTTTTCCCTGGTTCTAACAGTTGTTCCCCTATGTCTTCCTTGTACTTTATCTATTTTGTTTTGCTTTTTTTCTTTTGTACAACATTTTTTTTTTTTCATAAGGCAATGAACTGTCCACTGACAACTAATTATTCTTTCAAACTGGGCAAGACCTTTTATGGTTATCATAAAAACCAGAAATATAATTTGGCTCACAACTTGCAGATCTTTAACATAGGTGCTCAGCAGGCAGCAGTAAGTGTATATGTATATGCATGGTAGCAAGTGTTACTTTTTTTTTTTTCATTAAGTATTTAAAGGAAATAATCTTAAAACTTCTTTCAATATGTGGTGTGTGTTGGAGAATTAGAGTAACCCCTTAGTGTAAAAAACACAAGTGTAAAAATTACATGGTTTCCAATAAAAGGCTGGATCCTAGATTTGGAAGGAAGGTCTTCATTTGCTTGCTTTTCTAAAAGCATACATTCTTTCCTTTGTATACACTTACTTAATACATAAAAGCCAAAATCTAGCCATTTTTTGGTATAACTAGGAGCAAAAATTCAACCCAACATTTCTAAGACTTTTTACAACATTCTGCAAAATGTCTTTATCTGATACTTAGCTTTTTTGGCATACAATTGAACCAGGAAGAAACTGAATAATGATTCACATTTAAAAAACATACCTCTAATATTGTGTGGGACTGTAACTTGCTTTTATCTGATGCTTTCACTTCTGCAGAAATGGTAATGGGGTTGTTTACGTTAATTCATTTGGCTTGTTGAAAAAAATATGCCCACACTCCTCTACTTAATGGGATTCTTTCCTCGTTGCAGTGCAAACGGCTGGAGCAGGAGCTTCATCATCTGAAAGAGCAGAACCAGACTTCAGCAAACAACACGAGACATCTGACTGCTGAAAACAATCAAGAACGTGCTCTGAAGGTAAATCTCCATTTCTTCTTGCAGGCAAATTAAGGTTGTAAGCCCCTGGTGCCAGCTTTCTGGGCTGCATATATCAGTTGTGTACATTTCGGCAGAAGTGAGCTATGGTGTTTGCCAACAACCCCTTCTTTAAACACAGATACAGCACCCTTCTGTTATGGTTTTATTTTATTTTGCGTATGAATGCAACAAGAAAAAAATAACATATCTTCCAAATTACTGGTAATTAAAACTAAATTCTTGAGATCTGTCCTTGCAATATTACATTTTATAAGGTGAAGAAACTGCAACTATTTGCCTTGTGGTACCTTGCAAAACTAATATTTTAAAGCATGGCTGTTTGATCTCTTCCCAGCAGTGTGTGCTATATTAATAACATTCTTGACCGATACTACTAGTGACCACATAGTTGATACTACTATTTGCAAAAGGGTAGCTAGTTGGAATTGGGAGGAGGAATAATAAGTCTTGTCAATAAGAATAAAAATGAGCAGAGAGGCGGGAAAGGGTCAGAGAAAGGACAGTGTAAAGTGACAGGTTATTGCTGCTTTGAGAAAGGGAAATTGTAATGTCAGTGGAATTGATAGCTACATACCCAGCAATCTCACTGCTAGCCAGAATAGGAGACTATGCCAGGTAAGATGTGCAAGCGTTGTGCACACCTCTTCAACCACTATATTCTTAAAAATCTCTTTTATGGGTAGTGAAGATACAATATAAATACTGAAGTTACTCTATTTATACTGTGTTGTCATTTTAAAACTGTTTGATTTAGACTGTAAGATCCAAAGATGTCTCATTTATAGACAGATTTTCCTCTGCCTCCTTTTTCTATTTTTTTAATATTCGGGAAACATGGTTATTCATACAACAACTTGACTGAAGCAAAGTATAGGAATAAAAGTAAATCCTTGTGCAGTTTCACATTTCTCAGTTAAAAAAAAAAAAAAGTATAATGAATAAATGAAGAGAGGCTGCTTGCCATGCAAATGCTGTGTGTTTCATGGGTTTATAATTGCCATCAGAATCTATGGTGAATATTACAAAATCAGGTGTGCAATACAGAAAGCAGATTACTAGAAATAGAGATCATGAACATTCAGGGCTGTTTTTGCTGTTTCTGACTGCAATAACAGTATTGTTTTGAATCTGCTATTACTAAAATTTAGTGCTTGCCAAACATGCTACTTACTGAATGTAGTATTGTTTTTCACTAATTGCATGCTGACTTATTTTTTCTGTATCATTGAAAATATTTCACACAGAGTCTTTCTGTTAGAAAAAAAATGTTTTATTTAAACTACACTTTTTACATTTAATATTGCCTGACATAATGCTTACAGAATAATTATATTTTCAGAGCAAGAAATGACTTGATAGTTTGGAGTGTTACTAGGATTTCATTCTAAGCCCGATATTGCTCTCCTAGCACCTAATCTTTAAAGAATTTCATTTCTGGCTGTCACAGGTATTTTTTTATTTTTTGAAGTTAGAGGTTAATTGGTTGTAGTCTTTTAGAGTTGAGAGTCTGGGGAGGGAAAAAAGGAATGCTTTGGTAGGGTTGAACCCTTTTTAATATTGTAGCTCTATAGAGTTTATCTCAGTTCATATTACTGTTGTCTACACCAAGGACAGGTCCACTGGACTGTTTTTAAAAGGCTGATGGGTCAAGTTGTATTCTTGACCTTGAAAACTTTAAAATACCCTGGTGAAATATTGGCAGTAGTAGTTAGCTGTGATATATAGTGTATGAGCACTCATCCTGACCTAAGCACTCATGTAAATGAAAATCTTATCACCCATTTTTAGTGTAACTACAGCCTGGAAAATAGACTGTCTGATAGGGATGAAAGTCATTATCAGTGACTCCCTTAGGAGTCCCTTAGAAATGGGTTTGTTCGGTGCTCTGGGCTTGGCTGCAGATGGCTGCCATTAGAGGCAAAGCTCCCAGAAGAAATATTCAGCCAGAACCCCCTGACAGGTCACACACTACGGGGTCCTGGAACACACCTCTCCTGTGAAACCCTTTTTTTCTTTGCTGTCACTTCCTGCCTCTTGTATGCACTCAGTCGTTGTTGTAAGTGCTACATGCAGAGTGTATGTACAGACCCAAGCATCCCATCCTGCCCCCTCTCCACCACAGAACATCCTCTGGACAGCTGAGTGTTTTCAGAGAAATAGGACAGGCCATTTTTCTCTGTGGTGCAGGTTAAATACCAACAAAACTACTTCTATTTTCACCATGATCTAGGAAACTACATTTATTTTAGCCACCTCCACTGGCAAACTGGGAACTGTTCAGCAGAAGGAGTCCAGGTATTTTTTCTGAGTCTGTCCAGGACAGTTCCTCTCAAGAAAGTTTTTTTAAAAAAATAACTTTCCCTAGTCTCTTCAACGTAATTAACATCGTCTGATTCAGTCTGGCAAAAGATGTATTCTGATGATGAGGATTTGATCTGGTTTAGATTTTCTTCAGGGAGTAACAGAACATCAGGGATGGTGCAGGGATATTTGCAATCTTAACTGGATAAAAATACAGTAATCAGGATCAGCTATCTTAAAGATAACCTAAAAGTTTTTGATAAAAGACAAGATCATTACCTCTGTAGAATCCTGAATACACTTAAAAAACCCCAATGGCTATTATTTCTTTCTTACTTTTTAAAATCATCTAAATACCATGAGATTAGCTCAGTTAGTTAAAACTTGATGCTAATAACACCAAGATCATGGGTTCAATCCCCTCCCTGTATGGGCCATTCACTTAAGAGTTAGACTCAGGGATCCTTGTGGGTCCCTTCCAACTCAGAATATTCTGTGATTGTGCATTCTCTCACAATATTGAGTTGCTTGGAAGGAAAAAAAGCGTAAGACCAATCCACGGGAAACTTCTTTCATTCCACTGATGGTAGGGTCTAATAGGCAAGATAAGCTGCAAGTTTTCAAATTTGTTTTTACAGGCAGTAGCAGCCCATAGTGAGGGCTGAGGCAAAGCAGCAGGAAGACTCCGAGAGAGGCGTAGTGGTACTAAATTGTCCAGATCCAGGATCTGGAAATCACAAGGATGATGTAAGCACTCTTGCATTTTTATTTTTTTTTCACTGCTAGGTCCCATGTCACACCTGAGGATCATGTGACAAATAGAACATATGACACATAAGACATGCTGTGCACATTATAATGTGCCATTTCATCTTACTGTGCCATATAACATCTGCACATTTTTTAGTGTGAAAGATAACTCTTTTTAACGAATCTCTGCATACATATTAGTAGTATGTGATTTAAAATTTCCATATGTAATGTATTTATTGCATAAAACATTCCTTATAGGGATGTGGGCCATTCAGCCCAACAATACTGCACTGGCACTCCTAATTTTTATAATATTTTTATTGGTCATATGGGATTGTATTAATTGACTGAAAAGGCCAATTTCAAGTCTTCCCTTCAGGCAATGCCCACAACTGCACAGAGGTCATTCAGAGAAGCATGTGGGCCCCTATTTCCATAGTTAAAGTAAAATAATCCTCTTCTTTGTGAAACCATTTTTAAAAATCTCTTATAATATTTCACATTGAATTATAGCTAAATCTTTTAGGGATAATTGCTTCCTAAGGGCCTATACATTTACGCTCTTAGTACATTTTCATAAAATAAGATCTGCAGAGTGCTTTGCAGTTCTAATGTGTCAGGGTCTATATGTAAGATTATTCATTTGTGCTTGGCCTTCATAATTAACATTTGGTCTCTACTGATTCTGATAAATATATTCCCACAATACACAGAAATAGCTGATTCAATTAAACATAGAAAAGTTGAAGAATTGCTATTTTTTCATTAGTATTCAAATATTGTTGTTGATCATTTTATTGTTACTGGATTTGTAGTGGGTAATTTTGAAATTCAGAATTTTAAGTAATACATTTTTTCTAAAGAAAAATAAAGATTTTGCCAGTGTGCATGTTTTCTTTACTGAAGTGAAGAGCAGGAAAAAAGTCCTGTGAAACAAATACCTTAATGTGACATTTAATGGGAAATATTTAACTTTAGTTGAATGAAATAAAGATGACTTTTTTTTTTCCCTTGCAGGTCTGATCTATTTTGTAATTTTTTATTAGGTGGCATATTCTTCTTAAAGCAGCTACTAATCTACTTTAAAGACCAGAGACACACAGTTATTTTACTTTCAAGACAAACTCTTGAAATGGACAGGAGGGCTATTTCATGGTGTTATACAAATCAGGTGCCCTTTACTGACTAAATGAGATTACTCCATCCAATTATGATGTCATTAGAACTTGTAAAGGTTATTAGTCTCCTTCAGAGCTGTTAAGATGTTAATCTTTTGTTATGATTGGCTTTCTTTGCAATGTCTGCCTTTCTTTTTAGTTGCAGTTTCTTGTAGAATTTATCCTACAGGATTCCATGGTTTTATTAAGAATATAATAAATTTAGAGTCACAGCTAAGAAAGTGACTTGAAGGACCTGTCAGAAATTTGTTTGCAGTACTGTCTTAAAGAAAATGTGGCTGATGTCATCTGCTTTCTACTGACATACAAGAATTGGGTCAAGGGCAAGAAATTCACCATGCATAACAGTTTGGTAGTTGTTTGGTGATGATGCCTGTGAAAAAGCCACTCTAGAAGACTGAAGTATTCCCTGATGCATGTCATAAATTGTATTAAACTCTGTTTTGATTCCCAAAATTTCCCAGATTTTCTTAGATAGCAACCATGTTTCCATGTCCACCTGACAACACCAACCACAAAAACAAAGCCAGCTGACTAGTCAACCTGTCATCCAGGAAGAGGATGATCACAAGAGATTCTGATCTTATAAGAGCTTAAAATATTTTTCAAAAACTTTAGCATGAAGTATAAAATGTTTGCTACTGTTGAAAAGCACAGAGTATTCATGCTATTGAGGCTTACAATATTAACTATGGAAAAAATTCCTTCTTTCAGCTAAGTGGCCTTTATCTACAAAAACTAATTCTAACAATGTTTTTAGGTTTAGTGCTTCAGAGCTGAGGTTTCAGAGCTTAATTTTAATGAGTTTAGAGCTGGTTTATGGCTGTAAAGCCTTTGATTTGTTTCCAACAGAGACACATGCTTTTGAGATGCTCTGTGATCCAGGGAAACTTGCCTGAATCAGTGCTGGGAAACTAAGAGATTTCAATCTCATCTCTTCTATTCAAATTCTGGTTCATCTTATAGTTTTTGCATTTCAATAATTATTAATTACACCCTTTCATAATAATTTTACATGAGGCAACAGAGATCAGGTAGACTTATTAGACACTTGGAATGTAAGTTTTGAACGTGTCAAGGCCCAGCCACATCCCATGCACCACTTTGCCCCCTTCATCAATTGCCATTGTTCTCTGCAGTTACTGCAGTGCTGTGTGACTGATGGAACACGGCTGCTGGTTACCTGTGTGTTACAGCTAACAGATAAATAAATAGCTGTGTTCTCCACTGGTGAAGTGGGTGTTACATCTTTCTCAGTTCCTAGCATGACATAACTAGACACTGCATAGGGGATGGGGAGTGGTGAGAAGTTTAAATTTGCTGTTGATCCACTTGTTGGTATGGTGTTATTTTTTGGTAAAGATGCTTTTTGCTTAGAGTGGTTGGATTTCTTCAGTGAAGCACCTCAGCAATATTCATGCTGGGCAGCCCACCCATTTCTTTCACACTTTGTCATTAATTCCTCTGGCCAGTGTACATTGTTCCCTCTGTCTAACAGAATAGCAGCCTGTGAAAACTCAGCTTGAGAGCTCACTCTGTTGAGATAACCATAAAGTAATCATGCTTTTCATCCTGGTTGTCATGTGCTGCTATCTACAAGAAAGGACTGCTGTCACATTTACAAATGATTTTATAGGTATGTTTGAAGACCAGGATGTGAGCTTCATATTGGAAGCAGAAAGGGAGAAGTAAATTAGAGATCTGTCTCAGTGTGAGGAGATACACTGTGCCATTGCATTTACTTATGATCTGTATCTATTTTTCTGAAACTACAAGAACACTTCAGGAGCAATGGGAATAGTTAACAGCCTTCTTGGAGGTCATCTCTGGCAAATAATATGTTGTTACAGCTAATCCTGAAAGGTTCTTCATGCTATTCTTCCAGTAACTTACTTGAGGATAAAATACTACAGGATTTGTCAAAGTAAGCTGCAACTTCTAACTGTGTGCAAGAGCTGTTTCAGTATTTCAGTTTCTTCTCCTGAGAAGGTCTCCAGTTCTCTTACTCAGCTTTTAGAAGAGTTGTCCAGTTCAGGTTGTAGAAAGCCACAATGAATTTCTTTCACTCTCCACTGGCCACCCTAATGCAGGATGTGCCCTTGTTTAAATGCCTGGGCAATGTGAGAGGAAAATTTGCAACCCTGTCAGTAAAACTTATTATAGAGCACATGAGATCACTGTTAATTTTTAGAGTGAAAGTTCGCTGAAATTTGTATGCTTTAATTGCTTTTAATTACATAGTGGAGGTGAAAATCACAGACCTAGTAAAACTTGAAGCATGCTGCTGACAGTCTAGATGTGGACAAGAATGCACAAACATTTTTCTTCAGTTGCCACTTCCTAGACACTTGATAACAGACAGGGTAGATACAGCCACAATCTTAATTGCATTGAACAGAGCCTTTGCTTGTGCTGCACCCAGAAATGCTTAATCACAAGGTCTTAAAGTGTGTCACTGAGGTAAGACCCAAGTCTGTTCTGCTCTTACCCATGCTACAGGCATGATTAGTCACTTTATGGCTTGGTATTATTAGATAATATCGTACACCTCAGAGGATATCAGTGTGAATTGGTGCATCGTGCCATAAATAAACACTAAAATGAGGCTGCAGAAACTCCTGAAGAAATAACGATTTTCTGCATTCCTTTCTCTTTAACTTACAGTGTCTCCAAAAGATATTACTACAGACTCCAACAGCCTACACAGTTCTTTGTATTTCTGGAGAGGAGAAAATAACTTGTATAATCCTACAGTGACCAACATTCCTCCTCAAGCCCAGTGGAAAAAATGTGAACTCTTATCGAGTGGTCTTTAAAGCAGTCATTTGAAGTTTCTCTGGCCCCAATAGTTCCTTTGAGCCAATTGTTCTTTTGAGCCAGATGTCATAACCTGGTCCTCTGGTCAGTTCAGGGCTGGAGATCCTTGAGGGATCCCTCAAAGGATTTCTCCTTCATCTGCTGTCATATATTTGGGAGGGTAGGCGTTTTCTTATGTGTATACCCTATAGGCAGGAAGTGATTAATTTAGTGTATGTGTTTGACTATGAGTCAGAAAACAGAGTTCAGAAATTTGATCTACTAGTATCATTATCAGTGACCAGTTTTATTAATTGGGTCTTGTAGCTATCCAGACTGGTAGGCTATTTAGTAATGTAGGTTTTGACAGAAAGTTGTTCACAAGTGACAATGACGTTCTTAGCGATGGTCTCCTCCTATCTGGTAATTAATGTTTTAGCACTGATAGACATTTGTATTCATTGACAAAAATATCTTAATTTGTAATGGGAGTTGAAATTTAGAATGATTGCTTAAATGTGCCATAAGCAAATAATAAAATGTTTTCTGCTGATAGAAAGCATGGGGAAAAATTATGAGATACTTGCTGTTCACTGGGAGTGAAGTTGCCCAGAGTCAGGCTTCCAAAGTTCAATAATCTGATTTATATGAAGCATCTACCTGGGAGTTGAAGAGAAATTATGTTTCTGAATATTAGTACTTGCATGATTTTCAGTGATCAGCATGTGGTGATATTAAGTGGCTGTGTGGATAGACAACAGGGACATTTGTACTGCTCTTGGTTCACTAAGGCTTTGCTATGGGCCAGAATTTTGAATGCATTCAATCCTTGGGTTGTTTTCAAATTGAAAGAAACAAGTAGATCTACCCAAGTCATGTCTTTGCTTTCTTAGTTGCACTGGCCGTGCCATCTTTCTGTATTTTTGTTGCTGTCCTTTCACTGACCACACTGTCTAGCATGTCAGCCCTGTGTGTACAGTGTTCTCTGCACAGCAGCTACTCAGGATTTCTTGGACTCTGTTCAAATGAAAGAAGACAAAACAGTGGTGTTTTTTATGTGACCTCAAGTCTTTCAGAATTGTTTCAAAGCAAAGTAATATATGGATAAGACTGAACAGCATTTGTGCTGAAAATGATCTTGAGAAGAGTCGTATTTGTATAATTAATTATGCTTGTCTAGAGCACCATATCTTATAAGCGTGTTTCATATTGCTGTAAACAGCTGCACAAGAATGGCACTGCATGTGCCTTCATAGACTGAACAAGCAATGTCTTGGCTCAAAGAGATTGTTCACCTTGCCTAAGCAGTGTAAGTCTTCCTTCTATCCTGTTAACAGATGCTGAACATCTCTTAACCAAAGCAGATATGTTTATTGAAATTTGATTAGGTTCTAAGCATTAAGGAATTCATTACTCATTCACACTTAGTGTTTGATGTCAGCTTTCCTCTGTTCCACTAAAAGTTCCATGGAGGTCTGTTGCTTTTTACTTGACAGCCTTCAAATCTCTCTTGGCACCAGATTATTCTTGGCGATCTTAAACATCAAGTGTTTGTATATACTGTATACTAGCCCCTCTGTCATTGGGGATGATGTGGTCATTCAAACCTTTTGGCCAAGTCTTTTATTTTTTTTGTTTCCATTTTGTACATAGAAATTGTCTTCCCATTAGGTCAGTCAGTGTTGCTACTTCTGATTCTCAGAAGTATTACTTCTGATTAATGCAGCAAGTTCTTTGAATTCAGTATTTTGGTTTCAAGCGATTTTAAATCTGGACTATCATAGTCACAGTCTTTTAGGCTGCTTCCACTTCCTCACTTTTGGTATTCAAAGAATCATCTCTTTCACTGTAATAGGTTTCTGTGACCATGAACTTCCTGTCAACAAGAACCTCTCATCCATGTTTTTCATTTAACGATTCTGTAATTGTGCATATCGCCATAGCATTTTATAAATACTTCACACTTTCACACACCTGTTTTCCCTTCTAGCATAATAGATCCCATTTTGTATGATTGATACATTTGATATCTGTCTGGGTGACTTTCTGGAAGTTCCTTCCTTGCAGAGTCATGCTGCCACTTGGCCATACAGTTTCAAGGTTGCTACATTTCAATGTTCTGCAGCATTTTTAGTTTTTTTCCTAAACTCTGTTAAAGGACCTCAAAACTGGAATAGTTTACGGGCCTGGGGCAGATCTCAGATATATGTGTTCTAGAAATATATATTCTGAAAGAAGTAAATGTTCTGAAGTTTCATAAAGTGAAACAAACTATGCAGGCATCCTGTGGCCAACTAGAAAGCTGTTTGCTACCTGCTCTTTCAAGCCTTATCTCCATAAATGTGACAGCCATGCATTAAACCAATGATTTAAAAATAGTGTGTTCTAAAAAAAGACACTGAAATTCATCAGTATCTTGTAAATTCTGATCACAGAATCTGATATGTAAGCAAGACATACTGTAGAAACCACGGTCGTGTTAGGAAGGCTGCTTAGATATGTTCCAAAAATGTGTAGACGTGCTACTTAAGAGTCATGGTTTAGTGGTGGACTTGGCAGTGCTGGATTAATTGTTATTCTTGATGATCTAAGACAGCTTTTCCAACCTTAAATATTCTATGATGATTCTGTGATTATATGGAAAGGTGAGTTCTTATAAAAACAAAAACTAACTAATTGTAAGATTTGTTGCCATTTCCAATGGTATAGTTTGTCACTCCAGTCCTGAGTTCATTTTCCTTTCCTTCTGCCCAATAGCATGTCAGTAGTAGTACTCCTAAGTTTGTAACTGCTGAAGAGATATCATATTGCTGTGCTTCAAACAGCTATAAAAACTTTTTTTACTTTACCACTACTATGAACCTTTGTTTCAGGATTACATGGATCAGGAATGAAGGCCCCATGTTAATCTAATTGTAGAGCAATCATGAAGCCTAATGTATCAGAATTACTATAAGAAAACTAGGACCCTGTCCTTCACTTGCCACTATCTGTTTCTATAAAACACATTTCCAAACTATTAAGCCATGCTAAATCTGAAGCCATTTTGTATGTAAAGTAGTAACTGTTTTCTGCAACATCATCCGTAATCTCCACTGGCCCAGTTTTCAGAATATCTATCAAGATTATACCATAATAAAGCAAAGAAATACCAAGAATATTTAGCCCAGTTAAGTATTTTCCATTCTTGGAGGTATTAAATAATATTAAATTATGCTGGAGTTAAGATACCAGATTTAATTAATACAGAGAAGGACTGTAATTTTTATGTATTATTATTTTTTATTTCATAAATCTTGTTTCTCCATATGAGTTCTGTAATTCACGCCTGCAGAAAGAAAGTATGGTAAATCTTAATTTTCAATAATCTTTTCACTGTCATACTGTACACTCTAAAATTTTTATGCTGCATAGGAAAATTATCCTCTTTTGTTTGAGCAGCAACTGTAAATAAAATCTTGAGCCTGGATGCACAATGACATGCAAGTTCTTTGTCCTTCAATAAAACATATGAAAGGTAGTAACCTAAGTTCTTGTGAAAAAGACAACTACAGGGTCATTAAATAGGAAAGGTCATGCTCTGACCCATCCATGACCTCTCAGAATTGATAGAATCTACTTCAGATCTTGGGGAGAGGAAACCAGGGATAGAATAAAGGATCAATATAAATGTTTGAGAATTTTAAGTAATACTAAAAAGGAGTATTTGGCCTTTGTATGCTTAAGTTTATCCAAATACCTGTTTGGAATTTGAGGACCCTTTCCTAGCATTTCATGTGCAAGTAGTCATGTGAAGTTTGGTTCAGAGTAGAAAAAGGATACATGGTAAAGGAAGACACTGAAACATTATGTCTTGGTGCGGTTGCCAAGCTGCCAACTGGTCTTGATTCAACACCCTTAAGGTGTTACATGTTTTCTCTTATTTATCTTTTTACTGCAGTCTGGAAGTCTTTCCTATTCATTCCCAGGTGAGCAACTTTAGGGTTTAGAATGAGATGAAGTCAAAAGAGCCCATGTCTGAAAAGTGCAGCTTGGTGTTTATCCATCATTTACTCAGAGGAGTTAGAAGTCATTTTGCCTGTCCTGTTTAATTCCCATCTCTGTATTTGGTCTGGTGCAGAGGTACATTTTTTGTGTTAGGGCACTTGTGCTCCCAGATCACTGAGAGGATTTTGAAAATCCATTTTCCCTATAAATAAGAACAAAATTTTCATTTGACTTCCATATGTGTGGCCATACAGAGGTGTAATGGAAAAGAGGACTTTGTTGTTCTCACCTTCAGGTGGCCAAAGGGAAGAGATGGACTCCTCAAGTGCAGTAGATGTACATTTTCTTCTTCCAGTAGATCTTCACAGCTTTTCTCACAAGATTACAGACTGTCTGGTGGACTTTGGCTTTTTTTCTATGAGTCAGCTTTTTATAAAAAGCTATGCAGGCTCTCTGGTGTATCACCTATTCAGAAAGTATATTAATAATACTTTTACTTATTAACACAAGCACAGATAGAATTAGGCATATGATCTGACATATATTTTTTATTATTTGAAGTCTTGAAAGATGTAAAGTAAGCTTCACATCAGAAGAACTATATCAGTCTGTTAGGATTTCGACTCAACATATATTAGGTTTATCTTTGTATTTAGAAACACTACATGAATAGCTCTGTCATGTAGCTGAATCAAAATTGCTCATTACACTTAGCGAAAAAAGAAATTGTTACTTGAAAGTGCTCAAAGAAGGTCTGATTTCTCCTGAAAAATACATTTGCAATTAAAACTTCCATTTTTTATGCCTCCAAAATTCAGCTATCTCTATTGTTAGTTTCAAAATTCAGCCTCTCTTAGTGGTACTGTAAATATGTCTTACAAAGAAAAAGCAATAAAAAGGTGAAATGAAAAAAAGAGCTGTCTTTAAACTTTGGGTAGGAAGCTGAAGTAACAAATGTGATGTAAGTAAGTGTAAATTGTATTAAGCTGCTAAGCAGCCAAATTTGCAATTTAAAATTTAATTCAAAGACCAAAATGTCATTTTGTAGTTAGATTCAATATATTAAAAAACCTTCAGGGTCTTTTTTTCTGAGCTGTGTTGGTTGATACGGGATTTTCCATCTTTGAAATTGATTCTCCAGTGAAGAACAGATATCATCTTTCACAGTTTTGCTAGATGTATTTAGATTCCATACAGTTTCATAAATTCCCCATTTCCTTGTGGATCACAATCAAGATGGTTATTTCAATGCTAGTTTGTTTATTAAAGAAATGTGTGCTGTGCTGGAGGGGTTATCAAGATGGTGGCGATGGTGTGACCAGCGCACAGAGTTCATTCTTTGCATATACTTTGACCACACATTTTGAAAAATTGAGAAGTTTTCTCTTTAAAACATCTATACCATTTAAACTACTTTTTTTTCATTCATTTGGACCAGGTTTTCAAACACTAAAGCTGATCTTGTGGATTAGGAGAGGTTCTATGCACATGCACATATGTGGCATGACTGCTGGAGAGTAGTCCTGCTGATAGTAAGTTATTGTTACGGCATCTGAATTTTGAGAAAAAATGAACCCTCTCTTGTTTTGAATGTGAAGCTTATGAGTTCCACATGTACTTAATGGGACTTCCCAAATCTGTGAAACCTTTAGGTTATTATACACATTTAAATTGTTAAGTGTTCAGAGATCGCAGGAAATTATGTTAAAATTTGTTTTCATGAACTAGCTATCTTACATGATAGAACAAGATCTGCTGAGAATACAGTGATGCTTTGCTAGTTCATTTGTAAGAGCTCAGACCAGGAGACATTTAACAGGAAAAAAATCTTTGATACAAACATTAAAAGAATCTATTCTCCTTTGTCATTGGAAAACATAACCCTTCAAAACGCTTCCCCCCAAAATCTCATTAACATCACCTCTACCTTAACCATGATTTTTAGTGAGTTCTTTGGAAATGTAATCCTTTTTCCCATCTTCTGAAAAGATGAAACTATTCAGCACAGTTTTCTGGTTTAAAAATGGAACTCTGTTTGCTCCATTCTTTATTGGTTGCTTACTCTAACTGAGTAAATGGTTTCAATACACACTTGGTGTCAACTAGCTGTATTTTTAAGAGATGCAGAATTCAAACCTTTTCCTTGCATGTAATGAGGAGTAGAGACTTAGTGTACCAAACATTAATATTTTTTGGTACTGTGTTAGAATTTTAACTATTTAAGAATGTCGCATAAAATTTATTTGTTTCAGTTTGTTATCTGCTCCTATTTCTTACAGATGAGCTTTAACTGTTATAGATGTTGGAGGACAGAGTCACTGAGTGATTGGGAGGAGAGTGACTGAAACCTTGGAAATGCTGTTGATAGCTCCTTTCGTTTGCAATTGCTGTATTACAGTAGCAACAAAAACACTTGTTTTCCAACCTAGATAAAATAAAATCTGTTTATCTAGCCTATTAAATCTGGGTGCCAACTTTCAAGCAGATGCAGTTTTAAGCTCTGTAGATGCTAAATCCTAAAACATTTGGTCTATAAACAAAAAGCTGACATCAAATACAGCATTGCTACTAGACATAGTAATGGTGTATATATACTGCATTCACACAAAATAGGGAGATGATTGCTTTTTTGTATGTTGCTTAGGGTTTTTTTCTTATGTTAGAGTATTAAAACAGATATTAAATTTTATCATTAATGCAGTGCGTGGTCTCGCTTCAAATCCCCTTAATTACAGATTGACTCCAAGGATTACACAGCATGGATTTTAATTTTAACTGAAACAAAAAGAAAAGCTGCTTAAAAATTATTCTTGCTGAGTGACTTGTTGGACCACAAAACAATTTTAACATCTTTTGACAAGTGTTGTCAAATTTAAAATATTAGAACAGAGCTAAGTTCACCTTCAAACTCCAGTTGTATCATGTCTGCTTCCCAAATAAAATGTTTTATTAACTTTGTCCTCATGAAGGAATGTCTGCTTCTCATATTTTTGTTTTTTCAGTTATTCTTGGGGAGAAAAAGACTGGCAGTCTTGCTGAGATGTGTTTATGTTTGAAGAAAGTGACATCAGACATTGTATTTCCTTTCTTTGGTAATTAGAGAAAAATTACCAGGCAGAGTTGTTGTAGCAGCAACAAGGATATTTCACACTCTCATGTTGTTTCCCTTCTGACCCCTGTCTTTAGGACCTAAGAGCTTCACTCTGAAAACTTCCTTCCAGTCTGAAACATAGAATAGCAGGTCTGAGTCCAGAAACAACATTTTCACAAACTGGGGCCTAATCCAATAAGCCTCATGCACTTCTGTGAGTACCTATTATCCATCTGAGTAAAATCAGATGATCAGAGATCAATTTTTCCTCTGTTTCTTGCAGGAATTTTTTCCCCCATTTCTTCAAGGACAAAATCAGCTTCCCAGTTTGTTTCATTAAGTAAAACTAATTTTTCACAATCAAAGATAATTAATATTTTTTACAGTTTTACTGTATAACTCGTTTTGGTTCTTTAAGACACATTAAAAAAAAAAAAAGAAGTTGCTCTCCTGAGCTGCGTCAAATAATAACTGTCCAAATCTAAGTGTCCACAACTTCTTGTGAAGTAGGGGCAGATGGAAACACTGTCATTTCTCAAAATGTGGATGCAAGTTTCTTACTTCAAAAGTCAGCTCCTTTTGTGACTGAGTAATAACTTTGAATACAAAAGGCTGGAGAAATGAGAAATTAGCTTTTGACCAGGAGGTCACTGTAGTGCTGAGGGATAAATCTGTCATTGCTATTTAATGGTAGTTAGTGGTTTGATAAAGTTCTCCTAACTCAGTTTGTTAGCTTAAAACATACTTATGAGACCTCACAGATCTGCAGGTAAATAACACCATTATTACTGCATCTTTGTATGGGCTGAAAGTTTTGCACTTAAAAATGGGTTATTTCAACAAGCTTTTCTCTCCCTTTTTAGCTATCTCTGAATTGTTGCTATCAGAATGTTCAATGGTTTTCTCCATCAGTGAACTAGTGAACTTTTTTTTTAATGGATCAGATTAAACTCTGTTGCTTTGCCAAGCATAAATCCCTCCTGTTTTAACAGGAAAGTATTTCTAAAGCAAACCAATGAACAAACTAATTTATACACAATATTGTTTGGTTTAATTTGTCTAGTATATATAATAGTCTCAATGGTGTATGATTTTCAAGTCATGTGTGCTTAATGCAGAAGCCAGAAATAGCAACAAATGAGGTGAAATAGTATAGTTGAATAAGTGTGTTTGTTTGCATGATTTCTTTTAAGTATTTGTTAGGTAATGCACAGCACTGTGAGTGATGCTGGCAGAAGTTTGATGCTTTACGTTTTCTACAGTTGTGTTCTCTTTGTCATTTTCAGTAAAGCTTGAAAGGTATTATTGGTTAGATATTTAATTGAAAATACACAAAGTATTAATAATTTTTGTCAAAAATGAGATAATGTGGCTTAAAGGAAATAACAATGACTGATCTTTAGTATAAAGTTCAATTTTGCAAGTCATCTCTTGAGGCCTGTTTTGTGACATTGTGAACTGTTTTGAATGCCCAGAGAAGTTAAAAGGGGATGAGGCAGCTTAGGGCTGTTCAGACAGATCCTTTAATAAATAATACTGTCTCTATACCATACTGGACAAAATAAGGAAAAAAGAAAAATCCCACTTGTGTCCTAACATAAATAAATGTATGCGTGAGCTCTGTCTGTCTTATGAAGTCGTTTGTGTTTGTTTAAGTTGGAGCACGGGACACACAGTAAGTCTGGTGTCTGGTTTTTGAAACCAGGGTGTGTAAGCATCTATGTCAAAAAGAAAATCGTTCTGGAATCTGAAGGCTGAGACTGACAAGAAAAATCATCCCTTACAATAAGTAAGACCTGATTTTGGCATATTTTCAGCAATGTTGGATGTTTGCAGTGCACTGACTGTTGGTATAGATGTGAGGGTTGCTGCTTTCAGTATAAAATGTCAGGATTTTTTTGCTGGATCTAGGTTTTGATATTTAGATTATTAACGAGTTCTGCATTTTGCAGAAAGGAGTGTTGCTGAGGCTGTTAGTTTCAGTCCAAGTGTAATCATCTCTGTTTAGTTTACCAGTTTTTCAAAACTAAATTGTAATTGTAACTGTTTCCTTTTTGTTAATATATTACTTTTTATTTTGCCCCAAACCAACCAACTGCATAAATGAATAGTGACTACATATTTTCTGGGGATTTGTTCTTCTTTTGCCTTCCATGCTTTTTCTCTAGGCTAGTAAGTATTTCATGGCAGTTAAACAGGAGGTGCTCTTTCCTGGAACACCTAATTTACAAGCAAGTACTTTTTCAGTTTTGCACACATTCTTGCACAATAATCAAAAAAACCTCAAGGTTTATTCTTTTGGTTTGGGGGATTTGTGGTGCTTTTTTTGTTGTTGCTTTTTTTTATTTATCCACTGGATTAAATCTCTTGCTTCGTTATTGCAAAATCTCTTCACTGTCTTTTTAGTTGAACCTGAGTCACGAAAACAGGGAGCCTAAATTACATTTGAGGAAGGAAATGTTCAGCTTGAAACATGGTGCTTGCAGGTAAATCAGGGAACATTGAAAATAAAATAATTAGAAATAGAATCGCTCTTAATTTTATGTGACTGATTTGGAGTTGACTACATCTGAAAAGGAATGAAAAAACGATCTCCTTGCTTGAGACTTGCCAAACAATGCTATAAGCTCCAAGTTATTTTGAGGTGGTGAAAGGTGAAACATTTGACATGTTCTCTTTGGGCAATGCTTTAAAAAAGAGAGGGCGGGAAAGAGGCGTTGCCACATCAGAGTTAAGGGTGTTTGTGGTTGTCCATGACAGCGGCTCCAGTTTTAAAACACCTGTGTTTACTTTCCAGCTTTTCTCAATCGGCCTGAAAGTGGCCTAAGAATGGCACAGACAGACCTGCAGTGTGGCTCTGTTGCCTTTGCAACACACACACACGCAAAAAAAAGAAAGGGAAAAAAAGACAGAGATAAATCTCTTGTTATGCAGCTAATCATTAACAGCATTTTTGTGCCTAGCTGAAAACATTTTGAACTTTTCTAGACTTTTACAGTCTATCAGATAGTGCCTGTATTTATTTCCTAATCTGTTAAGCTAAGTAGTTATCTTTGCTACTTTATTTTCTAGCAAGAATAAAATCAACTTAATGTTGGTTTGTGGGGCTTTTTTAGTGGTAAATAATAACAAAAATCAGATTTATGTTGCAAAGTGGTATTTTGTTCCAATATTTGGAAATATATGTACAGCTACTCTAATTTAAAACCAAACAATCAAACTAACCAAGGAAAACTAAGCAAAAATGAAACAAAACAAAACAAAAACAGACAAAAAAAAAAAATCCAAGCACAGCCCTCCCTGTGCCGCCCTCCCTGTGCCACCCTCCCTGAAAAAGGAAAAGCTCGTCTTGCAACTCTTTTCTGAGTAGAATTTTACTTCATAAAATCCTAGTGTTTGAGGTGTATTAACCTTGTGCAATGTTAATTTATCCCATAAAGACAAACTGAGATATCACATTATTTCAGTACCTGCTTAGAAATTTGAAAATCATTTGTGGGTCAGTATTTAAGATATTCATCTGATGAGAGGCATGTTTTTACTACTGCTCCAAATTTATTTACTATTACCTTTAAAATGTGTTCATGTTTTACAAACCTTTTTTGATTTTTAAGAAAACCTCAGCTGCTTTTTTCAAGTGTTTTTTAAATTGATACAGTATTTCTTCCACCTTCTACTTCAGATAACAGGTGTGGCAGTCATGTCTATAAAAATATGTGTGCTTCATAATTATGTTTTTCTTTGTGGATCACTCAGTACAGGTCACATTGTGTTTTCTGAAGGTAGGGAAAAAAGGCAAAAGAAAATACAGTGCTCATACAGGAGCACAGGTGATTTCTCCCTTGGACTGATTTCTTTTTAGTCTTGTGAATTTAATAGACAGATTCAAGGTCAGTGTATGGGATTCAGCAATATGAAACCCCTTAACCAAGATACACTGCCTAACTGGAGCACAATTCCTTTAATACTGGTTGGTCTAACACGATGACAACAAAGCAAACCGGGAACATGCAAAATCCCCTTCAGATCAGGCCTCTAATAAACTGAGAAATTGTACCAGAATGATCTTTCTTGGCAATACACAGCAGAGCAGCCACCTTCCCGTGGCTTTCACAAGGGACAGGAGCAGCAGTATCGGGTGCATGCTCTGACAGTGCTGCCTCCTGCACAGCACACAGCATGCTCTCAACTGACTGCAAGGAGAAGTGTTCAAAAAAAAAGGGGGCTCTTAACATTCCCATTTTTCAGTGATTCTAGTAGGAAATCTAAATCTGCTTGGAACATGGAGAAGAGCTTGTGAGCTAAATCCTCACCTGCGAATCTGCACAGCTGTATCACCAAAATCCGCAGACGAGTAGTATTCTTTCATACCAGCAAAGGATGTAAGCCAGTGCCTCAGCTAAGAAATGGGGGGTACAAGAGATATAAAGAGTTCACAGAATTTATTCCAGGGTGTCCCAAAGGTAATTAAATGGTATTTCTAAAAGATAAGGAAGTTGTCACATTTATTAAATTACTAGGTGTAGATGTGTTTTAAAAGCAAGCTGAATAACATCAATATATGAAATGGGAAGAAAAAGTTTTATGTATATAACTTTTTCTGAAGGCAACACTGCAATATTAATAAGAAGGAGGTAAATACGAAACTAATGTTCAAAATATGTCTAAGTGGTTTGGATACCTACTTCTCAAGACTTTCAGTGATTTTTATGTATCTAACCCACTTACAGTTTTTGGAATCCCATTAAGTACCTGTCTTGAGCTGCTTCAACACCTCTAAAAATCTAATTGTCTGTTCACTTTGTGACCTCTCTTAAAATTACTCCCTGTTTCCTGTAAAAAGCTGATGATTAAGAGCAAAATTAAAGACAGCAGTTTTCTGGCATTTAAAACCTGAATGTCCTTTAAAAATGGAATTGCCTATACATAATATATTTATTCAGTTTATGCTTGTGGCCATCTAGTTTTAACATTAAAATATCTGTTAAATACCACATTCATTACAGATATAAGACAAAATCAGGCAACTGTCCAAGAAAAGGCATAAATATGTGAGCTGTAGACCAATTGTCCTACAAGGGATTTGCACACAAATGGGTACAGTTGTGTGGTTGCTCAAACCAGCCTTAGATGAGCTGTCTCTGTGTGGCAGTGTTAGGGTGGTACTAAGTCCAACACATGATACGTAGCATTTCACCTCAGAATACTTTCATCTAGATGAATGAAAAGGGCTAGTGTGACCATTTGTAGCAAGTCTGCAAAATGGGTTTTTGTGATCCCTCCTAAATTTATCGGAGTTTGCACTTTTCCTGTTCCCATACTGGAATTGCATCAGTATTGAAAGACATATTCTATCTTAAAAAAATACAGCCAAAAGGGACAAATACAGAAGTTAAAATCTGTGCAGCTTTTGGGTTTTTTTCATCCTATTCAACAGTGCATTTGATACCACAGTTCTTGTGTATCTTGCTACCACTGAAACCTCTTCCATTTTGTCAAGGACTGTGTGCTGGCAAGATTGCTTGTACCATCTTGCTTTTAGTCTCTTTACATCTTTCTGATCCAGGGGTAAGAAAACATCTTAGAGTTAGGATTTATTTCGATCAGCCTCAGCAGCACATCTTACAGGGTTTCCAGGGGATATCAGATCCTTAGAGGAGCGTACAAGTGTCAGACAGTAGTACATCTGTTTCTACATGGACCACATGGTGTTTTTTCACCTGGTCTTAATCAAGGTGCAGTTGGAAGAAAGCCAAACATTTTATTTGGCTTGTTTCTGAAATACATCAATTTCTGAGATTTGCAAAGAGTTCTTATCTGTAAACATTATGCAGTGGATTGGTTTCTCCATTCAGTGCTTGATTTGGGAAAGTTGCTTTCTTAACTATCTGATATGTCAGCTACTGCTTCTGATATAGAAACTATGGGTCTTCCACTCACTGTAAAAACTCAAAAATTTGTCTGCCTTTTTCACTTTTCAAAGACTCTCAACAAGAATGAGAAGAGGTGGAGGGATTCATGTATAGTCATTTATGCCTGTGTTTGAGGCATTGTATATACAGTCTATGGGAAACAACTGTTTAAAAATGTCCTGGTTTGCAAATATAAGGCTTATCTTCATCTTCTTGATGACCTTTCATTGTTGTGTTCTTTTTCTGTGTACCAATGCGACTGGAAGCCCTCTGTGGTCTTTAGATCACAGTCTCTTCTGGATAGAAATGATTTCTCAAGAGAAAACTGCATGAGATGTGTGCTTTAATTTTAATGTACTTTTAATAAGGAAAAAAAAAAAAGAAAGAGAAAGGATTTTGTATGAAATATCTAGAAAGCAAGGATTTTTAGCCATGTTTCCCTAAGAAAATAAGGGATATATGATTATGCAGTCTTTGTTTTCACCTTCTGACTTGTCACTGCTTTCAACCAAATCTGACAGAAGAATAATGGTTGGATCCATAACAATGTTTCTCTGTTCTACTCAGCTGCCACTTTTTGAGAAACTCCTAATGTCCCATTCAAGGGGAAGTTGAGGATAACTTTATCAGTAGCCATTACTGTTTAGCAGGACACAGCTGTGCAACAGGGTATCACTACTATCCAAATGATGGACCAAAAAGTTAAGTAGAGTGAGCTGGAGGTATTGTAGTACAAAGATATAAAGGGTATAGGTGGAATCCATTAATTTTATGTGGACACTGGAAGGAATATGAGGGTGTTATTGTGAGGAAAAGTGGTAGGGGGAAAGAGGGAGAGACTGAAATAAAGTTCAGTATCAGACAGAGCTTCATTAGTATAGCTGGTACAGAATAAATTACTCGATTTTTACAGTTTTTACAGATATCCTTTTGTCAATGGATTTACAAACATTTTAATATCAATATAAACCCTTTTCTTCTTCTTTGTTTTTGTTTTGTTTGGTTTTTATATCAAAATACTGTATTCAGTATCAGAACTGGAAATCTTAAATCTATCAAGGCTAGTACAGCCGTGGTGAAGAGCTTCAATCATTTCTCTTCGTTACTCTTTTTATGCTACATTTAAAGTGATGACATTAAGCCTTTAAGGGTTTTAACTTATCAAATTAAAGTCTACACCTTTCATTAGTTTCCAATGTCGTGACCACTAGCTGATCCCTGGCAGTTCTGGGGGTAAGTAGTGCAAATTAAAAGAGGTGTAACTTGAATTAACTTGATGTTGAAATGATACTGGCACCAAAACCACCTTACATAGTTTTAAACTAATTCTATTTGTGGTCAAACATTCATTCAGTGGGCTTTCTGACTTGGAAAAATATGTTAACAATATTTTTAAAAAGTTATAAAAACTTTAATAAAGTCAGAAAAATACCTTATTTTCAAATCTTATACTAATTTCACTTATTTGTCTTTAGAAGAATAACCCATTTAATATTTGAATGTTAAAACCTTTTTAGATACATGTTGTTTAAGCAAGTACCTCAAAACAGAAAGGTTCAAAAAAACAAATATAAAAATAAATCCCAGAAATTTTGTCACACAAAAGAAAATGGGATGTGAAAAAATATTTACCCTTATTTTTATTCTCATATTATGTTCTGCTCTTTCTATCTTTTTACCTACCTCTGAAAAGTACATGAGCTCTGCATTCTTCTTTTCCCTGTTTTCATAGAAATTATTACTTCTCTCTTCTCACATCTTACACCGTACCCATTCAACATCACATAGCTTTCCCTTATTCCCCATTCTCATTCTTCATTATTTTCTTACTTATCCTTCCTTTTTTTCAGCCTGGATGCTTGTTTCTTCCTCATCCGTCTCAGCCACTTCATTGAGCCACCAAGAGCCTGAACATCCCCAAAGACCTTTGTCCCATGATAAGAGCTGTACCTAAGATACTGGTATTTTCCTGTATGTTGGGTTTAGTTGTTCTGTGAAGCAGAAAGATTACTTCAGGTCTCCACTAATCAAATGGAAAATGGATGGCATGAGCAAAATATGAAAAGCTCATTGGTAACCTCTGGAGAAGTATTGCATTCAAAGCTGACAAATGGCAGAGGATTTGAGGAGGGCATGATAGGGCAAGCAAATGGCCTTGCTTTCAGCAACATTATTCATCAGAACATGGTCCTTCCTTTCAGAAAGTCAGGTTATTTTGACAATAATTATGAGTATTGTGTATTTGTGCAGTTGTACAGTGTAATTTGCTATACAAGCAAAATGCTATACTGAAGTAGGCAGTTAATCAAGAGTTAACCTCAGTTCTGGCATTTCTGAAGCAAGCGTCTTCATTTACTCCCCTTTCCCTTGAAACAGTATGTTAACATTTTTCATTACAGGATCATGTGTGCTTTATTTCACAGCATTCCTGCTCCACACAGTATCCAGAGAACAGCCAATCAATATATTATTTTATCTTTGTTCATTATGTGTGCCAATCCCTTGTTTACTGGATACTGTTCAAACTTTTTCCTGAAAACAGAATTTTGAGCAACCATCATGGGGATTTTCTGTAGTATTCAATGTTTTAGAAACCAAGGGTTTAATAAACAATGATTTAATGTATTCTTGCAGAAGTATTTGCTTCATGGGGAGACCAAGGCATAAAAAAATTAAGGTCAAAAGTACCTACTAATTTTGCATGCCTATTTGAGACATACAAGATTTAAATTTTAGAATATTTATAATTCATAAATCCCTGACCTTTAAAGCCAAGTCCAGAAGATATTTTTATGTAATTTAATTGGTCTTCTGAATATCACAGATCATTGACTTCAGCAGTTGTCCCTGTATTGAGCCCAGAAATGTATGGATTTTTCAAACCTGCTTTCCAGAAAGGTATCCAGATGTGATGTAAAAATTCCCAGAGGTGGAGAGACCACCATTTTCCTTTGATCATTTAGTCCAGTGATTCAAGTTGCCCTTACTCAACTAGATTAAAAATCCCTTCACATCCTGTATTTCGTGTCCATTTATCAAGGGACAATAAGAATCAGTAGCAACATAAAACTATTCCAATCTTGGTACTTGTTCAAAATTATCACATGTCCTCAGGGTTTTTTATAATCTGAACAGAATTAGCTCTTTCACTATATACCTTTTTCTCTAGTGCCTGTGTTACTGCTATGGCTCTTTTCTGCATCTTCTCTGGGTTTTTAACATCCTTTTGTTTTCAAATGTGGACACTAATACATATGCATTTTTATGTCTTTATTTCTCAGTGTCATAAAGTAAAATCATCTTAGTTGCTTCATGGAGATACTATTTTATTGTGTGTAAAACCAAAAAAAGTTGCATTTTCCCAGTTTTTCCACTGCATTATAATGTCATCTTATATTGAAGTGTCAGATCTTTATCACAGTCAGTGTTTTCAGAATATAGTTGCTCTTCCTGTAAGTGTAGCCTGTGTTCACTCTTCTCAGACTGAGAGTTTTGCATTTGGCTTTATTAATTTGAATACCCCACCAAGTGACCCAGAACATTGTTTTGTCATCATTATTTGCTTAGTTTGTTGTTCATGAGCATACTGGCTGTGTCTACAGTTGCAAATAATTGAAGGATATGCTGAGTAAGAGCATTCTAGTACTGATACCTGCTCAACCTTGATAGTATTCTAGTGTTACTCAGTGACAATTGCATCTTGAAACTTGGAGGCTTTGTGTTTTTTAATTTTCAGCCCATTCAAAACCCACTTAAGTTTTTTTCTTGATGGTGCATAGTGATTTTTTTAAATCAATCTGTTACGTCTGACAAGTGAAAGCCTAAGTAATCACTATACAATGTCCTCATCCATGAAGGAAGTCAGGTTGTGTGGAAGACCTGTTTTACCAAAAACATGTTGCCTGGTAATAACTGTAGTCTTTCATTAAAATCTGTATTAATTATATCCAGTGTTTTCACTTATATGGCCCAGTTTTAATACCACTAGTCTTTTATTCTTTCTTTCTTTTTTTTTTTTTAATATTGACACATTATTAGTACTCTTGCAGTCTGTGAATGTCCTGGTATTTTAGCAACCCTGCAACACCTGAAGTAAAAATTGCCTGAATTTGTAAATGTAAAACTTATTCCTCCTTGATTTCTAATAAACGGAAAGATTCTGGTTGTTTTTTCCTATGTGGAAATCAATTGATTTGTTATCACTTATCTCCAAGTATTTATCAATCTCCAGCACAGTGATTAACATCTCTTGTGTTATAATGGAATTGTTTACTCCATGCTCATAAATAATATATAGTTTTTGAAAGTGTGTAATATTAGTCTATAATTTTCCACAAAGGAGTCTCAGAATATGTGTCTTAAATTGGTCCCCTATAACATCATTATTTTTCCTTTCCAAATATTATAAATATGTGCTGAAGAAAAACTTGGTTTGTGCCCTAGTTAGCTGATCAGTAAGTCTTTCTTAAGTTATTTTAGTTAACACATTGACCTCTACGTGTTCAAGAGCTGTGGTCCTGTGTTACTGATCACTCTAAAAGGAATAATGGCATGGGGGGGTGAGGGGTGGTGTTAAGGCATCCTGTTCCCATTCTGCCTCTCTTATCCTTCCTGTTCATCAGAGATTTTAACATGCCAGTTGTCCACCTCATTTTAGTAGTGTTGCTTATATAAAATTTGTTCCCATCAATGAGAGTTTCCTCTTGCTGCTTATCCAGATTCCTTGGATCAATACATAAACAATTGAAGAGATTCTTTTGATTATATTCTTTGCCACATTGGTTCAATTTGCTCGTTAGGTGCTGAATTTGAGCATGTACCTCATTTGCCTTCCAAATAATCTCCCCTTGTGTTGCTGATTTAATATCCTGGCTGCTCCAGCTAGTTTCCAACTGAGAAGATTAGCCTCCTACTTGTGTGGTGTAGGCTGTCCTGTTCATACAGTCCCTTCTTTCACTGATGTGCTGTTTCACAGATTGAAATCAGCCTGTTTTTTCAGTTGCAGATGACAGGCAGAAAATAAACTTTCTCACTTGTAATAACTGTGGATAGCCACTTACATTTTAATTTTCCTCTTAATTGCTTTCAGTGTGGTTGAAACCTTCGGTAATTTCATCTGAGGTCTGTTGTGAAGGTATTATATAGCATTTATGTTCTGTCTCCCATTGACTCCAGTTGCAGCTGTGAGTGCAGGATACTTCGGCAGATTAGAGACAGGGGATTTATCTTACACAGTCAGAAAATGGGTAACATACTATCAATCCTTCTGGCAATTTTCAGTTAATTCACGCTGAGGTGCTGTGGCCAAAGGACAGATACATTCCAGGACAGCTGAGCAGCATTCATCTACATTAAATATGAAGCATATTTGCTGTCTTACTGCAGTTTCATTCCAATGGCTGCAACAAAAGCAACAGGAATAAACAGGCAACATCTCAGGATTGATTCATGCCCAGGTATACGTCCACCCCATGCAACAATTGGAAAGATGTCTGGAAAAAAATGATCAGGTAGTTAAAAGAATCATCATGATGTGTGTGCCCTGGTAACCTTACCTCTGGCATTTCCCAATATTTCTGTACTTCTCTTCATGACCTTATTAATGTCCTGCAAAGTAAGGGGTTCACTCACCCAGCTTTAGCTGCCATTTGTCAGGCTCCATTTGTGGTCAATACAAAGAGGGGAATATATCACCAAAGGGCAGTTTGTCTTCTCTAAAAATAAATGCAGAATATAGGTGAATTGTTCTTTGGAAGTGCCTGTTTCACTTAAACTTCAGGTGGCTGAAGGTAGGGGCAAATAAATAGTGTGATTTCACTGTGTGTAGTTTTTGTGTGTATGATTATATACATAGGTCTGTGTTGAAAGGTACACTCATAGATGTGTCTAGGTGTTTGTGGCCCTATACACCCATATATATACAGTGTTAATCTCTAGCTGTACATAGTACTGTGTGTCTCCTCTACTTACAGTACTTCAAAATAAATCCTAAGTCAACCCTCAGGTGTGTTAACATTGCATTTGAACTGAGCTGCTGAATTTGGATCAGGTCTTAGTTTGCTCTGTCACTGGTGAGAGCTAGTAGTCCTTTCCTCAGATCATCTCTGTAGAAGTGTGTTCTATGTATAGCAGTGATATGGAGGTGACTCTGGTTGGTGAAGAAAGGCTCCTTCCACTTTGAATGAGCCAAGAACTGCTCAAGGCATGGGTATTGATTGGGTTTCTGTTAGAAGCTTGGTAAGGCATTGACAGTGAGAGGTTGTATGACTTCCATCCTTTACTCTCTATAATGAAACAGGGTAAAGATGTGTTACCTGGAAATCGAGAGATATATTTCTTTTTTTTTCCTCAATCAATTGCTAATGATACCTACTTTTTTAGATACGTGTTTAGGAGATTAGGCTAACCTTGAGACTGATTCCCTGGCATTGTCCTTCCATTTCTACTAAGAAAAAATATTAAGCCATTACTTACCTTCTTAACAAAATTTTCTTCATAAAAATAAATTCCTAAAGTGCATGTCAGCATAGGAGATTTTTCTGATCAATATTCTTGATTTAATCTTTGTTCCTTTGAATTGTCACTCATTTTCTTCCTGTGTCATAATAACTGTAAAATCACACTGAAAGGAAAATGATGAATGGTTAGTTTAAGTTATTGTCTTTTTTTACAAACTTCTGGAAAGTTCCATTTTGTTATAATAATAATTTGTTTCAGTGGAGTAATAATGAAATAGCAAGGTACTTCTATTATCAAATATACTTTGAATTTGTCAATCAATATTTCCTTACTGGGAGCTTTTTACTCAGTTGTGAAGTTTATTGTAGATACCAGCAGTTAGTTTCAGTGTTTGTAGCAACAAATATTTCAACCTAAATGCTTTAATTACAATAATGATGATGTTATTTATAGCTACTAGAGAGCAATTATTCCTGACTATAGTTCTCCAAAGTACAGTATAAGGAGAGTTACAAAAAAATCCTTTACAATAAATCTATGAAATAAAGACTTTTTTAAGAGAGTAGGACAAGCAAAGAGGTCAGCTAGTAACCCTGTCATAGGAGTAGTTACCTAGAGTTGAAAAGCCATTGTTGACTACAGACTCTGACCTAGCAGTTTATCTAAGAGATACATGAATTTTGTTTTATATAAAAGGGCTTGTTTTCAGAGAAACTGGCAGTCCAACTGCAATCTGGTTGATGTTAAAAGTAAGACTTTTTGTGGAAGGCTAAGTACAACCTAGGTGATGGATGAAGTTCTCAGAATTTTTCAGAGTACCACAGTGCAGTAATTTAAAAAGAAAGCTAAGTTTTATAATATGTTGTATCTTAAATTTGTGTCACACTGTGAGGCCTCAGCAGACGGTCTGAGTATTAAATAATGCTTGTTTGAGAGTAGAAGTATTATTTTCTTGAAGCCTGAAAAATTAATTAATCTTTGTAGGAAAGAAAGAGTTTATTAATTCTTGCCAACAGTAACAACTTAGTGACTAGACCAGAAAGAAACCCCTCGCCCCTACTGAACTTACTGTGGCAACTTATGTTGGCATCAATGGAAACAGCTTTGGACTAGGAGTAACTAGGTCCAGTGAACTGCAAATATTCCTATGACATAATTTTGACAGTTGCAGTTCATCTTTAATTGTTTACACTTCATAAGTTATCACTAACTCTTTGCTAGAAGATTTTATTTGATATTTAAAAAAAAAAAAAAAAAAAAAAAAAAAGTCCAGGTCCTATTGATGGCATCTTCGTTCAGCAGCTGTTGATATGTCCCTAAGAGCTGGTATGAATTAGCACTTTCTTTTCCCTCAAGAATTGCAGCACAACTGGATTTCCATCTTTGAGAAATGGGGGGACTTCAGTGTATCTTCACAGATCATGAACTGAGACTCTCCCAGCTTCCCTGAAAAGCAGTGTCTTTTGGGTCTGAACTTGAAAATTCCTTAATTTTATGAGTCCACTCTTTTGAACTCTTTGATTTTAGTAAATAAGTTATTTATTTTGTTAACTTTGATACTTCAATTAAACTTAGAGTATATCTTACTTAGGGAACAGTTAAATTTTACCAGCTGCTAGGATTCTGGACTGAAGAGCAAAGCAATATTGGCATAAATGAAACAGTGATAGTTTATATTTTGTAATATAAAAATCAAAATTTAGTCATTATGGACTTCCTTATGGAACATAGAAAAAGTGGGATTTGAGGGAAAAAGTCTTGATTCTGTAATATTTGACTTCAATTTGTAGCCTCAACAGTTTTTCCTGCTGCTTTGACCTCTAGCAGTAGTAGTTGTGGATACTAACAGCAGTCCATTTCACCCAAGGCTGTTGATAATTTAGTCATCCAAAACAGTTTCTTCCAAACAGTGTCTCGAGGATGTAGTTTCTCCCTCCAAGGGGAGTGGTCTTTTGTTAGATTATGTAAATCATGAAACTAATTCATTACCACTGCATTGCTAATTCATGCCTTAACCTGCAGAACCAGGACTTGCATGACTCTTTTCCTGCATATAGCAAACATGAGAAGCCGCTGTTCCTGCATTTGCTTTGGTTTCTCAGGGGAATTGAATGAAAGTAGATTCAAATCAGCAGGGGATTTGTTTGTCAAATTTTGCAAATCAGGCTGCAGAAAATGGAATTTTACAAGACCCATTCAGCAGTCCAAGACATCAAACTTGTTTCGGTTTTCAATATAACATTCATACCAGCTCTTTCAATCTTAATTTTGATTGATTACTTACCAGCAGAAGTTTATACTGAAATCTTTGCTTTGTCCTCTTTATCCCTTGGTCCCCTTTTCATTCTTTCCGTGTCAATTATTAACACTGTGACGTTACTTGTTACTGCAGTAACTTTGTTTCACTGCAGCTGTTGCCGGGTGAATTTTCTCAAGGGCTTGATTGTCACATTTACAAAGATTTTATGAGATATCAGAAAGGATTTGTTTTGGGCAGCAGTCTTCAACTTTACATTCTTGAGGAACTGGCCTGTGCTGTCTCTAGATGTTTTATTTGGAAAAAAAAAAAAAAAATTAGAACGGGAAAAGCACTGTGCTTTGGTTCCAGATGATGTGTGGTGGGTTTTGTTAGCAAGGTAGGTACCAAGACATTGACATATATTGACTTCAATTCACTGGAACAGATTTGCTGTGGCCCTGGTGCACAGGAGGTCCACAAGGGGCTCGGCAGACAGTGAGTTGGATTCATGTGTTAATTCAGATCATCTTAGGTCTGTTTTTTTGCTTGGAAGTGTTGCTCTAGTTAGGTGGTGAGTTTGTCCAAGCTCTGTGTTACCAGTCTGTGACTGTTGCAAGACAGGGGACCAAAGTCCAGGTGCTTTCAGCTCCCTGTCACCATGCCAGTGACCACGAAGTACACACCCTCAGGTGTTTTTCTGCTCTTAAGGGTAGGGGCTGGTAGTTAATCCTGCAGATACAGTTCAAGTTGTGAACAGTTCACAGGCCTGAACTGCAGCATTCAGGCAACAGAAGCCCTTGCTGCATACATGCAGTTTGAAAGTTTCCTGCAGTTTGAAAGTTTCCTACAGTATGTGTTGGCAGAGGTGAAACAACATTCATTGTCATTTTCTTCTGCAAGGCTTTAAGTTCCTGCTTGCTTTGGGGTAGTTTCTGCCATGGAAATCCATGCAGAACACCATTTCTGAAGAATTTCCCAATTCTATCCTGAATTTACTTAGCGTCTATCTATCTACATTGGAAAGAAATATTTCTTCAGTTCTCTCTCTAAGTCAGAGTAGCCCTGTACTGTCCATTGCTTCTCATTGGCACAGTCTAAATGTTAACTTTGCACTGATAGACCAAAGCAGAGTGAGACCAAAACTAAACCACTTTCCCCCTGTCCCTGATCCCCCCCCTCCCCCGCTGACTCATTCATGGATGACAAACAAAAGGCAAAGAGCCAAGTTTTGCCTTCCAGGGGAAAACCCACTGTAAGGATCTGAAAGCACTACAAGTGTAGAGAGAAGCAGCTGGAGAAATAAGGAGAGAATGAAAAGCTGTTGCTTAAAACCATTCCTTCTCCTTTCCTCTTCTCATAATTTCTAGCATTCTTCCAAAAGTAGAAAACTGACAGCTAAGCTCAAGTACACCGTTTCTTTTATAGTGTGTAGTGAATTCCTGTTAATAGATGGAAGGATGTGTGTACAAGGATGCATGTCAATTTTCTTGCTATATTGACATGTTTTTTTTCCTTTTGAATCTGAAGTGGGAACAGAGAAGTACATTGTTTTGCTTTATTGCAAAATAAAAAATAATGCATCCTGCAGTGTATCGTTCTTAAAACATAGCTACGATGGAGTATGATGTATTTTTACCCATCCCTGTTATTGCAACTTTTTGGCTAGTTGATTTCTTCACATGTCCCTTAAAATGTTGGTAGCTCCTGTTAATTGCCCCAGTGCCTACTGATGAGCCCAGAACTGATTGTCAAACTTCCTTACTTAAAGCTCAGAGAACAAGCTGCTTATGATGACCCAACAGAGACATAAGGGAGGTCTATGAAAGGGAGAGTATTCAACCAGCCTTAATCCTTGCTTTCAGTAAGGCAGTGTCTTTAAGTGCAGACTAATTAGTGAATAGACATGATTGTAGATTCTTGTAGACATGTCTTTTGTTGGCTTGAGATGAACTGAGCAGCTAATAGAAATGGTTTAAAATCTCTGCTTTGCCTTTCTTTTAATGCATTTAATAGGGTATGGAGATGAGAAAATATAAATCAAAGCAGGGGCAAAAGTAAATACAAACTATCTGACTACCTATGTTGGTATATTCCATTTAGATATTATATCCATTTAGATATTAGGACTTATGGTTGTGCCTCCCATGCCTGTGCTTCTTAAAGAACTATTCATTTTATAACCTTTGACATATATCAATACTTGAAAAGCATGTGGGGTTTTTTTACTGTTACATTATGCAAGCATTACTTTGCATTTAAATAGTATGTTAAAGTCATCAATCATAAAGTGATCAATCACAATAAACACAGTTCCCCCATTTTAGTGCTAGAGAAACTTAATTCCAAGAAGTGAAGTGAATTTCCTTAAGAATTGATTACATGCCTGAGACAAGAATCCAACTCCCTAGAGAGATGCCCCCCCCCTTTTTAATAATTTCTTTATTACATATTGTATAATAAAATTTCCCAACAAGTAGGAATAGCCATCTGCACATTCCAAAACATTTATGGTTAAATTGATTGCAAGGAGAGTTATATGGGAAACTGAGTGAACAATGAGTGACAACTAATCATAGTCACCTGAAAGATCAACAAGACATAAAAAATAAAGTAAGAGGGTTAAAAAATGGAAAAGTTGTGGTGTGGGGGGTTTTCTGGTTGTGTTTCCCCTCTTATTTGCATATTGCATGACCTTGACACAGTGCAGATAGGAAGCAGACGTAGCAACTTACTGTTCTACTTATTTTCTAAAATCAACCATAAATTCCACTGATATTCACTAACAGTACCTTGGTTATTGAAACTCATAACTGCTGCCTTTATCACCTGTATTATCCATAGGAGATAATTACTGCAAAGCAGCTGGCTGTTGATTTTAGAGAGCATCAATTGTTCTCCTGTCCCAGCTGTTGGCTAATAAGGGCAGTCAACACATCTGTTTCAACAGCTGGTAATTAACAAAAGCCTAATTGCTGCAACTCTTTTAACAACAAATCTATGAAAGAGTAGGGATGTGGAGGAATATTATTTACTTTGTTCTCTGCACTTTCTGTGACCAGTTTCTTTTTTCTTTTTCTACTTTGAACACCACTGCCTTTGTCTGACACATTGAATGGCAGGACAACACAATATGGTAATCCAGAGCTTAAGTTTTTCAGAGCTTTGTTGGTGTTTCTTATTGCAACATTTCTTTGCTAAGTTGCAAGATAAAATGGATCAAAAGCATTTTGTGGAGTTTCATACAACAGCCACAATCCACAGCACTATGCTTATGCAATAGGGCTGCCAATCCAGCAGCCTCCAAAAGAAAGTAGTGGGTTTCCCTGTTTATGTATGAGTTTAATAGCCCTGCACCCCTTCCCCCCAAAAAAGTGTCGTTCTGAAAGTGGTGGTTATTTGAAGCATTTTCTTAATGTTCTTCAGATGCTTTGCAAAATTTGTTGCACAAATGGGTTTTTTTCCTTCCTCTGATGAAACCTGCATATATCGGTCACTTTAGAAGTAAATTCCAGGTGGCACCTTGCACTGCACAAACATCCCACTATTTTATCATAACAGAATTGGAAAGGTTTCTGCACAATGTTTGTCTAAATATCTACATTTATAGTATCAGTCAGCAAACAGAAATTCAAAGACATTTCTCTTAATTAGACTTGTCCATGGGTATAGCACACATGTAATTGGAATACTCATCACTAAATAGAGAGAATGCATGTATACAAATACAGGGAAATGTTAATCCCATGGAAGTCAACAGTGAACTTCTGTTGGCTTCAATGGATCACGATATTCTCTGCAAAACCAAATTTTCTTAAAACCTGGAGATAAATTTGGCATTCATTGTGTTACCCATGAAAAGAAGGTATTCAAGCATTAATGGAACTATTGGCTGAAGTATTATGCAAGTCAGGCATGTATTACAGACTGTGTGAGTGACTGAGTCAATAAAAATTTCTAAGAAATAGCATTTAAAGTGGTATTTTGAAGTTATAAACTGACGATGAAAATTGTGATTCTTTGGTAAAAGTTAGGTAAGATCACTTGATTAAACTTGTCTTACTAACATTTCAGTTGGCAAATATTTCTGTACACTGAGTTCTTAATTGTCGTATGTTGAAAGGCATATAGGAAATTCTGCCCAAGTGCTTGCCATTGACAGAGTAGATTACATAATTAAAATACCCTGGCAAGACAAGTTTAGTTCAACAGGTGTTCAAATGGAGAAATGTATAATAGATGCAGTGAAAAAGTATAAGATATGCTTTGAACAATGAAAACAAAAGCGTTGGCTAAAATTCTAACTGTAGGATAGGGACATCTAGAAGTGTTTACTGTCTGGGTTTATCAGGAAGATTTTTCTGTACACACTTTGTTGCTCAAAATGGTTTGTCTTGCACAATTAATAAGAAATGCATCTTCTGTATTAGATTGCACTGTAGAAAATTACTGGAGCATTTGATAGTTGACCAAAATGTTTATCTTTTCATTGGATTATGTTATTTCATTTCACTAATTATGATTTTTAAGAAAATTACAGTGGGTGATGTATCACTCTTCTCATTCACTTCTCTTCCTCTGAAGACTGCAAGAATTATCACATATGCAGCAATTACCCTTTTTTCCAGTTGTAATGGAGTTGAGTCTGAGTGAGTTGCAACAGAAGTTTAGGCAACTAAGCACCGAAACGTAGGTAGGAACTGAAAAGAATGCTTTTGCCCAATGCAAAGATCTAGTAGAATCTAATTGAAGAGATATGCAGTAGAGGGTAGTATAACTACCTCATAAAAAAATAATAAATAGATTTTTAGCAGAAAGGACCAGAAACTTTAGTATCAGAAGATACTTTTGAGTCCTGACTGAATGTAACTCACCTATATCAACAGATCTCAGCCAACAGCGTAGCATCCATAACAATCCATGGATGCATCTATCCCCTACTGATTCAATAGGAAGGTGCCCTCTACTGTATATTCTCCTGTACTATTTCCATCAGACAGATGGTTCCTATAAATACCTTAATGTATGTTCTCATTAACACCTCTATTTGCTTTTCTTACTTTAATTTTAAATCCTTACTCTAAGTTCCACTTGGGGGGAAAACATTGCAGCAAGATTGTGGAGAAAGCAAGATTCATGGAGTTGTTCTGTTCAAATTCAGCTATTCAGACTCAGTATGAATGATCCCTTTTACATATCCAACATTGCAAAATTGAGATTAAAACTGTTTTAAATTATCTGTAGGGGATTCTCGCATCACAGGAGACATGATGGTAACTTGTTCACACTGTCTCAGAATTTCATAGTCACTCTAGTTGCACTGGTGGCTCAAGGCCATGAAGTCTGCAGCCAGCATCAGGACCAGGCATGCAGCTCCATCTTTTTCCCAAAAGTGCTAGGACAACATTAATCCAGGTGGAGAAAGAACCCAAAGTGTCTTGCTACATTGATGAGAATTTTGGATATCAAATGAGAAATACTAACAGGCTTACCAGATTCAAAGTTGGTTTGAGAATGTCTTGATAGTTAGGGTCTGAACATGTAATTGTGGGACATATAATCATGGATTCTTTCTTCTTTCTAATTTTCCTGATAACATACATTTATTCAATAGTTGGTTTTATTTTCTTAAATGTAACAATTTCTTTTGAACTTAGCACTTTGGTTCTATGTTTCTTTGTGTGCAAGAATACTAGACATGAGTTTATATCTGCTAGTAATTCATTTTCCATAAGGTGAAGACCACCAGATAAAGTAATAAATATTACCTTTCAATCTCTTCCCTGCCTTTCCTTCAAATCCTGGAAAAGTAAGTAGTCCCACTGAAATAATTGGGCCAATTAATTTTTATAATCTTCCACAGACTCACAGCTTTTATGAAAGATTTTTAGTTTAATTCCAATAGTGGGATTAAACACTGCTGCCTTCTGCAGTAGTACTGTCTGTCAAGAGGTAGCAGTCATTCTGTCTCTTTGCATGAAAGGTTATAATTTGGAGAGTATTATCTCTTAACATCTGTTTTAAGCCTTGAAGCGTAAATTGTTAACTCCTTTTTTTCCTCAGGTAACTGTCTTGCATACTTCTTCTCTGCTCTTTTTAGGAAGCATGAATGACTTCAATGTATATATTTTCTTATGGAAAAAAGCCTTAGAAATATTGCAGAGTGTCTCAGTTGGACTAAGTGTTTAAGTTGGACTGGTGTCACACTGAAATCAGGGGTGATAAGGGCAACCAAAATCAAACAGCAATGAAAGGGCATCTTCAACGGCTGGTAAAAACCAAGGACTTTAGTATACAGTGGAGTCTGCAGCAGAGATTGAGTGATGAAGAAAGATTAGAAAGATTTCCCTAAGGAAGATTTTCTCCTGCATCCTTGGAATGGAGCTCTGGGTGACACCTGTTGAACGGTTAAGAGTGCCCTCACCAGCCTACCGGGACCAAGAGAAAGTCAGATTTATCAATCTTGATCAAGTTTATTAAGCCTTTATTAGTCAACAAGACCAGTTACCTGTATCTACACTAGTAAGTAAAATAGGATCAGGACACAGGCTTGCACAGTGACATGCAACCATCTATGCATCTTTTTAGAAAGTTCCCTGGCATGGTTTTAACCCACTCTCCCAGATGGTGCTTTTGTATACCAGGGCCTACTCCCCTTTGATAGTTTGATGTTAGCAGCCCTTCCTTATAGGGGTGAATGAAAGAGAACTTTGGACTTTTGTTTAACACAGGGCAGGTCATGCATGGTTTCTGGTCAGTTCTTTTTAGCAATAGAGAGGTGGGTGCTGTGGTCACTTTGGGGTCTGTAAGTGGAGCCTCAAAAATGTGCCAAACGAAGAGCCCTGAGAGCACACACAGTTTCTGGCTGCAGCACAGATAAAACATGTCTGGTTGTAACACGAACTTTCTTCTGTTCTTCTGCCAGTTCAGTTCCGGCCTGAACTGGATAGGACACTTTTGGGACTGAGGCAAAAGTTGTTTTTATTGAATAGGGTCTTTGTTACCGCAGAGCTTCTGAGACAACATTACAACACTACCTTTTGGATCCTGTGATGATGATTTGCTGTTTGTAGCAGAAACTGATTTGAAATCCTAAGTGGCCAAAGTAATTTTTGTGGACAACAGGTTTATCATGGGTGCTGACATTTGAAGCTTTCCCAGAGTAACCTGCCACTAGTACTCAGACACCACCTGGAAGCTTCTTCAGCTTGCTCCAGCCTACATGGTCATTTCCTTCTTGATTTCGCCTAAGATTCCCAGTAAGTTTTCTTATATAGTGCAATAATTTTCATGCTGTGAAACAAGTCAGGTCTCTCAGAGGTGAAGGAAACATACTTATTATTAAAGTAAGTTAGAGACATTTTCTGTCCTTTGTTTTAAGCTTATATTTGATAACCTGATAGGCCTTTGAAGGGATGTGTTTGTTTTCTAGTCCAGTTACCTATGCAGCTATGAAGGGGGGCACAGTCGTACTATGCCCAAAACTATGTACTTTATTTTCCCTTCAAATAAGACAAGTTTCTGTGTATTGCTGATATTTTTCCATTGTTTGTTTGAAATTGCATTTTCCCAACTGATTTTTTAGATCATAAACAAAGTATGTGATGTCACCAAGGCCAAACCTGAATTACAGAACATGAAGAAATTTTCCCTTTCCACAAGTACACAGCTGTAAACAGTCTTTAATCTGAAAAGTAAAAACATGAACTTGTGTGTCTTATTTTCATATAGATTGTAAAGCCATGGCAACTATGCAAAAATAGCAGTTGTGAATGACTTTTTGTTTCTCTATTAAAACAAAGTGGTTTTGATTGTTTTCTTTTTAATTTCTTTTCACAGTGTGCATTGTAGTTTAGTAGTGAGACAAGTATCTATCTATATATGAAAACCTAACTACTTGCTCTTTTAAACCACCCCTTCCTTGTGTTCTTAATAAAATCCCTCCTACTGAAAGGTCAGCATCTCTGCTCATAGCATTATTTACGTGCAAAGCCCAGTCCAGTTATGAGTGTGTATTTTGGAGCTGCCATCCTTGAAAATTTTCAGGGTCTTTTGGTTGTCACTAGGCTTATATCTTACCTGAAGTAAGATTTGCAGTATCATTAGGTAGTTATCCATATGCACATAGTAGGTATATATGTTGGCATCTCTGGGGGTTTTAGCTATGTGTGCAAACAAATGGAAACCGTAAATGAAATCTTGACCCTGGGAAGTCAACTACAGTTTTGCTTAAACCTCGTAGGGGCAGAATTCCAAGTTTATCATCCTTACTCCCTGAATCATTCTTTACAATAAAAATGGTTCCATGTATTAGTCTCACACTCTCATCATGTGCCTTGGATTGTCCTTTGAATAGCTAATTTTTCCTGCAATTTCAGTATACTATATATTGCTTGGAAGAAAGATAGGGTATTACAGAATAATACTGCAGATGATGAAGATACTTTGTCTTGACACCATATCTAAGATTAGATTATCAAGTTCTCTCTGAAAAATATCAGGAACATTTCATATAGACACTTCATTGCATAATGTGATAATGGAATGAATCACAGGTTGGAAGGGACCTTGGAGATCATCTAGTTCCAACGTCCCTGCCATGGTCGGGGGCACCTTTCACTAGACCAGGTTACTCAGAGCTCCATCCAGCCTAACCTTGAACACCTCAAGGGATGTGGCATCCACAAGATTTCTGGATAAATCTACCTGTAATATGTGCTTGTTTGGGCACATCATTAGATGTGTCCAAAAAAGAGAGAACTGCTTGCTTACTGCTGGTAGAGTGAGCTTCCCAGTGTGATTGTGACCATGTAGTACAAGAATGAGGCATTCACACCTCAGGCATAATGGTTCAATTATTAGTTGATCCTGTTTGCTCTTACTGTAATAAAATTAACCAGATATGTACCTAGTAAGGGGAAAAAAGCTATTGGATCCTTTAATTTTCTTTGTCAGAGCAGTAAAAAGTTCTTTGATGATTTGTTTTTGTTTCTGATTGCATGATCCATGTAATATTTGTTGTGACCTGTTGCTGTAATCTCAGTCACAACAGGGCCTCTTACAAATGAACGACCATGAAAGCAGTGTTTGTATGATATGATAATGTATTCTCACTGAGGAGTTTGATGTGATGAAGACAAGAGTCTGGATGTCAGATCATGACATCTGCTGCAAGTCTTCTGAAAAACTTCTAAAAACATATGAAATTAGGGATAGCATAAAGGCTAGATTGGGGAAGGTGGCATTAGACAGACTTGATGCACAACACTTCTTGGAAATGACAGTTCCGTTTTGGAATAAAAGGAAGATTACAGAGTTAAAATTTTTAATTCCAGTAAGAGAAGACATTAAAACATTCTTTTTAAAGTAACTGAAAATGATGCACTTATACAGGTTAAAATGCCAGTGTTGATGCACACACATCATGTATGTGAAAACCCCAATTTCAGCTCCCTAATTCAAGTTTGGTGCCCTCAAACATTTTGATGGCTGAACTGTGGAGTTAGTTTCCTTTCCCATGATGCGTCTTCTGTCTGGATCTGCTTTTCACATATTCAGCAATTTAATTAAAAAGTATTTTTGCTACTTGTGGAGAGAGAACACAGACAATGTAAGTCACCAGAAACATGGAGAATTCACATTACTTTAGAGAAGGGAAGTATTCTCACTGGTCCAAGTCCGTCAGATTTCCAGAGTGAGTTAATGCAAGAAGCTGGGACTCAGCAATAAGTTTCTGCATTCAGAACCTAATCACATGTCTGGGGAGGAGTTCTTCTGTCAGAAATCCTGTCTGACATTCCTCAGAAATATTTCCATCTAAACCAGTGTATCTTCACAATGCATTATTGTTCCAGTGAAACAATACTTTTTATTAAAAAAAAAGTTTCATTAACTGATATTTATTCTGACCAACAATAATATTAGATTGTAGAGTAAAATCTTATTATGGTTAATTGTTTCATCCTGATGCAAACTCATAAAGGTCATGTTTGCTGTTGAGATCCCTTTCCTTTGTGCCCAGAGGGAATGTCAACCCGGGTGTGGTTGTGGCGGTGTGTTGGGGAGGGCTGTAATTTAAAGGCTGTTAGAATTCCCACCGCTGCCACTGTTACCCTGAAATTCACACATACAAACAACCCTCAGCTAGTTCTTCAGTGTATTTTTACTAGCTGTACTGATCCTCCACAGTACTGCAGATCCATCAGAGATCAGTAAGGTAGTTGCTTGATTTACTCCAAGTTAAGACAGGTTTAGTAAAAACTATTTCCATGAAAAAATTGTGTGCAGAGAAACAACTTTTCGCACATTCCTAGTAATTTCAGTTAGTATCACAAACTTTTCCAACTCCAAGTTTATCTCCTATAAGTTTTATTTCATTAATTTTTAAACCTATATTTCAAACTTCAAAAATTCAACATTCAATTTTTACATTCTAAATTTGGAATTATTATTGTTAATCATGCATTTCATGATTTGTCAATATTTTTATAATATCTATTATAGTAAGTTCTAATTTTAACTTTTAATTTTTAAAATCTCCAAGGGCAGCTGATACTTAAATGTCTCTTGAAACATTTTATCTAATTTTCTAGGTCAACATGTCCCCTGTTTGTACTGTAGTGAAACAGTTTGACATGTTAGCACTGAGATTTTTTTTAAAAAAAGGAGATCACTTAGTGTGTTATTGGAGCACTAGGAATTTTGAGTCCCCTTGTGTTAGCCGTAGTGAGACAAGTGCTTATATTCTTTTCTAGATGAAAGCGTCACCTACGCTGTTGGTGGAACTGTTTGATATGTTGACACTTTGATATAGAAAATAAGATGAGCAGTTGTAATCTGCACTAAGTAGCAGTTGCTAATGTAAAAATAACAGAATGGTTAGAAGTTGGATGTCATAATGTGTCACAACATGACCTGCTTTATCATGCAGTGTGTATTTCTCTTACTGATGATGTGTAAAATGTTAAAGTGTTAAAAGTAGTGTAAGACAAAAATATTTCTTCAGTTGTTTAAAACATGTTTTCCAGACTAGTTGTTTTGGTTTTTTTGCTTGTTCATTCTAATTCAGGATGAAAGAAATCTTTGTTTGCCCTCTGAGTCTCCTTCTGCCCTGAGAAGATGCCTGACTTACTACTATCCAACTCTAGCCTGCTAATATCAACAGAAACATACTCCTGCCCCATGAGAAATGGGGAAAATTCTCAGTTGTCTGTTTGTGGATTGATTCAGTTTCAGACTCCAAATAACATAGGACCAAAGGAGCAGAAAATATAGGACCAAAAGAGGTGTTTTTCCCTATTTCCCCACTACAGCGCTACCAAGTATAAAGACTGGGTCCATACATTGTGGAAATGATCTTTGAGACTCCCCAGACTTCTCACCCCACCTCTTTCTAGTCCATAGGAATATTCTCTATCAGTAGAAAGCAAGTTGTTGGTAGGTAGCGAGTACTACAAGTAAAGGAACACTTGTGCATTAACAGGTATGTCAGTCAAGCCAGAGGAAAATGTGCTGGGTGAAAAGGGTGTCAGTTCTAATTGGGTCAGTTATAATCTCCATACAAATAAAATACAAATAAGTCATCCACAAGAAGCATACTTATTAAGCAAGAAAGTTATATCTTAGAAAACAGGAGATATAGAGACAAAATAAAATTGCCTGAGGTTAAGCTATATTTGCCCTTGGAAAGGAAATTAAAACAAACAATAGTGTAATGACTGAAATGAGAACAAGGAAAGAGGAAATGTGCCATTGGTCTGAGAATGACATGGAGATCAAGGATAATCCGGATTAGGTCTGAAAGTGTGTGATTTTATTTTTTTTCTCTCAGCATTGAGCAATGATGATGCCAGCTATGAGAACTAGGGTAAGAAAAGTGAAAATCTGAAAATTGAATACATTATAGCTGTTCAATAGATTATTGTTCTCAGATTGGAATAAAGAATTATTTCCATCCCCAGTTCTGAAACAGCTTGTACCCAAAATTGTGGGAATACTAGTAAAGTTCTTTAACAAATCGTGAGTCTGTACTGTAGTGTGATATGACAGGAATTAGCAGAGGCAGCATCTATATTTAGAAGGGAAAAAAATGTAATTTTGACAACTGCACACCAGTTAGTCTTTATTGTGAGGCCTCAGAGTAAATTTGGAAGGAAAATTTTTAAAGCAAGTATCTATCAACAGTGGATTGAAGTACAGTTTTCACCCAAGTATGATCATGCAAAAATTTTTCTTTGGTATGATAACTGGTTATTTAGACAAGAAAACTTTTTAAATATAATCTGACACATAAGCTTATATGTTTTGCCATATGGAAAATTATTAATTATAGTGGGGAATGTGTATATTGTTATTTTACAAGCAGGCACAGGCTTAATGTGGGAAATGCTGTTTGCTGTTAACTGGGTTCACCTAGAGTTTCTTGTTTGGAAGGATGGGCTCATTTAGTTCATGTCTGTCTGCAAAATGTCATGTACCCATGAAGGAGATGAGGGATTAGTCAAAGGCAATAAGGAACTAGTTAGCAGGAAGGCAACAGCAAACAGCTTTAAAAGAAGAATCGTTAAGGTCCAAGTATTTCACTAGTGGAATTTCTCTCCAATTTCTTACCAATTGGTGCTGAACCAGTTTTCTTTAATGCTGTCATTGAGAACCTTTGGCATGAAGAGCAGCAGCATAACAACAAAACTGCTTGATGATGCAGAGCTGGGAGATGTTATTAATAAGATGTGGAGATATTATTAATACAAATTACTTTCAAGCTGTCTTGTAGAAAGGTTGGAATAGCCTCAAGTACTGAAAAAATAAAGTGGGGTGGAATTCAGTGCTGCCAAGTGTAAGGTATTATCTTTTCATGATGAATAAGAGTTTCCACTGTCAGCCCAGTAATACCAGTGTGCAGGAGAACAGGCAGATACCAGAGTGTGACTGTGAGAAAAAAGGGTGCAAAAAAGTATCAGGTAAGATGTTTCTCTGGCATTAGGACCTACTGCTACAGAGTACTGATGAGGGACCTGTTTGAACTGATCAGGAGAATGAAGTGCCTCCTTACTGAGAGGTAACAGAAAAGGTTGTTTGTTTAGCCTATTTAAGGAAGGAAAATTACACACTTACTATAAGTATGTATAAATGGGAATATATATGCTGTCTATAAATGTGTGAGAAAATAAATCAGTAAAAAAATAAAGCTATGAAACTTTATTAGTTAAGCTCACTGGATTTTTTTTTTCTCGTGAATATTGTAAAACATTATTAAAAGCCATCTCTCATCCAAAGGCTTAGGTTCCAAAGAGAACCTGCCAGCATAGGATGCTGTGTGTTCTTACCTCTTTCCATTTAAATTACAACTGAGAGTGCTCATGTTTGCCCTAGAGGAATTAGAAAAAGGTAAAAACTAGTTTTACCCTCTGTTTTCCTTTGTTTAAGTCTTTTTCCAGACTTTGTGTTAGGAAAACACATAACATAGTTCCTTTAAATGTTTTGAAACAAAGGCAACAGCAAAAGAATCAGTACTGAGATTTTATTTAGTTGAGATTGGCTATTTTAGGTTTGATAGTAGCAATTAGAATTTTAGATTTAATTGGAAAAATTAAATTTTTGCCCAATAACAGCTACAATGCAAAATGAGATAGTAAAGAAACAAGAATGGGGGAAAGAGAAGGGGAAAAGATCTATCCACATGAACATAAATATGAAAGTGTAGGAAATTATGGTCAAAACAAAATCTTGAGAAAGAGATGATATCAAAGTTATCAAAATACCCTTTCAGGGTTGCACTGAGGATGACACCTATACTAAAGGATGACCAACCTCACCTCCAAAGTGACTTTTCTAGGGGAAACCTCCACCAGGGGAACCTGACTGTAGTTCTTTTTCTACTTGTTACTTCTTCCTTTACCCTATATTAAAAAAAAATTAATCAAAATTATTTCATTTCAGTGAAAATTTTTGATTTCTACAGCTTGACATTTTCCAGAGGAACAATATTTTGCTAACAAGTTCCCAAGCAGCTATTGTTATTACTAGAGATGAGCTCATGCAGGATTTTTGCCATGTGCACTGTGCATGGATTTCAGTATACATTGGAGGAGTCTTCCAAATGCTTTATAGTAGTGCAGACACCGTTATTTTAGTTTGCAATTTAACTTTGTGATGGGAACAGTTTTGCTTTTCTTCTAGTGAAGGAAGACATCTCTCCTTTAGGAAGATATTTGAGTCATTTGTGTTTACCACTCTTCAGGCCTGTGAACAATGGATTGTTTCGTCACATGGCTTCATGCTGTGTGTAAAGACTGTTCTGCTTGAATTTTTGTTGGCCTCATGAAGCTTCCTAGTATCAAGTCCACTACGTGTTACTGAGGAGGTTAACACACATTTTTCTTCCCTTCAGTTTTTGTAGCTCTTGGAGTGTTTTTTAAATCCAAAGTACCTGATTCAAACCCAGTGAAATCAGTGCAGTTTTCTCTGCTGAAAAACTGACATAAATAAGAGTCTTCAGACTCTAGTGCTACTGACTTTTGTCCTGAAAGGCAAGTGGAACATTAGGTGTATTTTTTATGATAGTTCTCCAAAGAGACTAGCCGTTAATCTCTCCGTGAGTAGGTGTGTCAGCTCCAAACATTTCCTTCCAGTCTACCATTTCAATCACACTTCACAGTACACTGAAAATTGGCAAGGATGTTAATTATTGGCCTCTAGAACAAACCACCTACTTTGATTCAAGCGTGTTTTCCAATTTTTAAGAATGTTGTTTCACCTACAGAACAGTATAATTACAGAAAATAGCTTGGTTTGGCCAAGGTCTTGTGTTCTGTGAGTTCTGTTTGCAAGGCAGCAAGCAGCACTGGGCAAGAGGCTCACCTGCAGAGGATTTTAACCTCTTACTGACAGGAGTTAGGGCTTGCCAACATCCAGTACATTGTTTTCAGTATCAGAAGCTCAAAACCACTGTCACTCAGAGGTTAAACATTAACACTTTTTGCTTTTAAAACTGAAGTGTAAGAAAGTGGGGTTTTTTATTATTCTCCGGGAACTTCCTGTTAAAATGTTATGAATGTCTGTTACAGGAACAATTACTGCAGTGGGTCCTGTACCCAGGCAATGCAAAACTCTGGCTGCAACGTGACCCACTGAGCAGCACGGTTCAGAGACTGCTTGTGTAGCTGCATTTGTGCAATGCAGTGTTCAATAAAATTTGCCAGGAACCAGCCATGTATCCAGGACATGATTAATCGACCAGCAGAATAAATTGCCCATAGATGACTGGGAGTTGACAGTAAACAGTAGAACACCTGCCTTGAAGACTTACAGTCTTAAGAGACAAACAGGAAACAGAAGCAAGTGGGAGCTCTGTTTTAGGAGAGAGACTTTGAGGCACAGGCAGAGTTGCTCATGATTATACAGTGAGTTTGGCAGAGTTAGAGTCTGAACTATGTGCATTTCCGTTCATGGGTTTGTAGCTCATGTAACAGGTCTTTAATTTACCAAGAAACTTTTCTGCAATGCTGTCCTGAAGAGTTGACAGAATCCACAGTTGGCATTTCTCACACATGTGGCTCTTGGTTAAGGGCTCTACATTTTGTACAATTAATAACTTACACCATGAATTAAAAACATTGGAAAACAGCCCAATGCTCAGGCTCATGTATCAAGGAATTACTGTGCAAGCCCAATCTTACTTGTTGCTACAACAATAAATCATCCACTGATTTAAAGATAATTTATATGGTACCTGGGCCCTCAAGAAAGTCCTGCAGTCCTATTGAAATTGAACATTTTAAAATTAATGATGATTAAGCTACAGCCCCATATTAAATATACTTGATTATTTATTTCTCCTCCCTCCTCTTTAACCGTAAGGCCTGTCAGGGCTGGCTACCTTTCTGACTTACAAGCCACATGCTGCAATTTCCATAATGGTCATGAGTCACACTCCCTTCGTAGTTCGGTGTGAATCAACAGTGGGAGCGGGAACATCCGGTTAGGGTTCACAGATGGGAGATGGCAGCAATTGCTCAGGGATTTCCTTGGTCCACTATAAACCAGATCCTGGGTGAGAGTGCACCCAGATCCCAGTGTGTTCTGTCGGTGCCAGTCTGTGCAGTCCCTGCTGCTCATTGCCTGCTGCTGCTCAGCAGCCTGGTTATCCAGCAGCTCTTCTGCTGCTAACATCAGCCGGGGACTCCTACCGTAGGAGCTGCTCTTACCAGCCAAGAAGCCATGTGCAGACCAAAAGTCGTGCATTGGCAGTTCATGACTGAGTGCCTTGCTCCACTCTCTATATGTTGGTCAATGCTTTTGCACTATAGGAACACACACGCGTGTATATATATATATATATATATATATGTATATGTAAGTATATATATATAAGTATGAAATATGTTTTCTGGTAACCACTTGGCTAAGCTGAAGAGTTCTAACCTTAGCTATTCAAATAATTTGCCATATACATGAGGGAAGCCATTCTAAACACAATTCTGCTACACAAAATAAACGAGAAGCAATTCCAATGCTAGAACAAGAAAGAATTTTTTCAGAAGAATTTAATAGGTAATGTGTCCTGTTTTCAGCTGGGATAGTGCTCGTTTCTTCCTGGTAGCTTGTACAGTGCTCTGGTTTGGATTCAGTACAAGAATAATGCTGATAACT
>VXBX01007003.1:1255868-1313461 GCA_013400415.1 Scytalopus superciliaris | reverse complement strand
GTTCATGGGTTTGTAGCTCATGTAACAGGTCTTTAATTTACCAAGAAACTTTTCTGCAATGCTGTCCTGAAGAGTTGACAGAATCCACAGTTGGCATTTCTCACACATGTGGCTCTTGGTTAAGGGCTCTACATTTTGTACAATTAATAACTTACACCATGAATTAAAAACATTGGAAAACAGCCCAATGCTCAGGCTCATGTATCAAGGAATTACTGTGCAAGCCCAATCTTACTTGTTGCTACAACAATAAATCATCCACTGATTTAAAGATAATTTATATGGTACCTGGGCCCTCAAGAAAGTCCTGCAGTCCTATTGAAATTGAACATTTTAAAATTAATGATGATTAAGCTACAGCCCCATATTAAATATACTTGATTATTTATTTCTCCTCCCTCCTCTTTAACCGTAAGGCCTGTCAGGGCTGGCTACCTTTCTGACTTACAAGCCACATGCTGCAATTTCCATAATGGTCATGAGTCACACTCCCTTCGTAGTTCGGTGTGAATCAACAGTGGGAGCGGGAACATCCGGTTAGGGTTCACAGATGGGAGATGGCAGCAATTGCTCAGGGATTTCCTTGGTCCACTATAAACCAGATCCTGGGTGAGAGTGCACCCAGATCCCAGTGTGTTCTGTCGGTGCCAGTCTGTGCAGTCCCTGCTGCTCATTGCCTGCTGCTGCTCAGCAGCCTGGTTATCCAGCAGCTCTTCTGCTGCTAACATCAGCCGGGGACTCCTACCGTAGGAGCTGCTCTTACCAGCCAAGAAGCCATGTGCAGACCAAAAGTCGTGCATTGGCAGTTCATGACTGAGTGCCTTGCTCCACTCTCTATATGTTGGTCAATGCTTTTGCACTATAGGAACACACACGCGTGTATATATATATATATATATATATATGTATATGTAAGTATATATATATAAGTATGAAATATGTTTTCTGGTAACCACTTGGCTAAGCTGAAGAGTTCTAACCTTAGCTATTCAAATAATTTGCCATATACATGAGGGAAGCCATTCTAAACACAATTCTGCTACACAAAATAAACGAGAAGCAATTCCAATGCTAGAACAAGAAAGAATTTTTTCAGAAGAATTTAATAGGTAATGTGTCCTGTTTTCAGCTGGGATAGTGCTCGTTTCTTCCTGGTAGCTTGTACAGTGCTCTGGTTTGGATTCAGTACAAGAATAATGCTGATAACACACTGATGTTTTACATGTTGCTAACTGGTGTTTACCCCACAAAGGACTTTTGAGTGTCTCATGCTCTGCCAGTGAGGAGGTACAAAAAAGCTGAAAGGGAGCACGGTCAGAACAACTGGCCAAAGGGACATTCTGTACTGGAGAACACCATGCCCAATATATAAAATGGGAAAGTTACCAGGAAAGGAAGAGGTCAGCAGTGGTCAGCAGGTGGTGAGCAGTTGTACTGTGCATCACTTGTCATTCTTGGGATTTATTTTCCTCTGTTCATCTCTTTTTTTTAATAATTATTAGTATTAATATCATTATTAGTATTATCTTTTACTTTGATTCTATTATTAAACTGCTCTTATTTCAATCAACAAGCTTGATTTTCTTTCCTGCTTCTCCTCACCATGCTGTAGATGGAGGGGAAGGGCAAGTGAGCAAGTGGCTGAGTGGCATGTAGTTGCTGGCTGGGTTTAAACCACATCACTGTTACAAAACAATATAACTCTATGGCTGAAATGAATGCACAGATTGTTATGTTTTCAAAGTAATATGGATATTCTGGGTAAATTGTTTATCAAATAAATTGTTGTTCAAATAAATAAATTATTTATCATTTCACAGGCAGAATTGATAGCCTTGCAACAAGAAAAAGAGGTTGCTTTTCAACAGTGCAAAAAACTAGAAGAAGAAAACCAGGCATTGCGTGTTTATTACAGGTAAAGTGATTGATTGTAATATGAATGAGTGACTCATAGGGGAAATTTTCTGTGCTGTGTCTGACTGAGTGAGGAAATGGCCTTATCAAATAGGTATTTGTTGGAAAAATGTGAATACATCAATGAATCAAAGCCCACATTTCTGCTTTACTGCTCACCAACCATCTCTTTGAAATAGAAGCCCCTTTCTTATAGCCTGAATTTTTTATTAGTTTCTTCTAAGGGAAAGGAAAAGTTGCTGATAGTTGATTCTCACACTAAAAACTGTGCTACAGCAATGCAATCACTTAAAAACACATGGACAAAACTAGTTTACATAATTGTTTGTTTATTCCCAGATTGCACATACCTAACTTAATTAACATAGATTTTAAAATAATAAAGTCTGCAATTCTAAAAGACTGATTTTTTCTTCAACTCTAATATATGTATGTTTTAATTCCTTATGTTCTGTAGTAGTATGTAGAATGAGCGAAATACCCATTCTCATTAATTTAGGTGGGCTGCACTGAACATTCGCATGGATCAGTGTGTTTTAGTCCCTAAGGAAAAGTTCTGTGTGGTCCAGGGAAGGATTTAGGTTGTTTTATGGAGTGATGTTGGGTTACAGCTCTCATTTCATCCTGACCTCCTGTGTGAGAGGGGATACAGATCTGCCAGCTGGTTAAAGGCAGGAGAATTGGCATCAACACAGCAGAAAATTGTGAATCTGAAGGCTGAATGTCTGTGATGAGGGATGTGGGCTGCAGAGGTAAATAATATATGTAGTGTGAATACTATGTTCATTGGAAATAAAGAGGACTAGTTAGTTATGACTAAACAGCATTTGCAGCAGCAGAACTGTGTATGTTTTCAGTGTTTCAGCAGTCACAAGTGAAAAATACTTGCGTTTCTAGAGGTTTTTCAAGTTTCCCCTTCTCATTAAGTTTATTAAAACCTTGGAGGGAAGTTTCAAAAACAACTTTTGTTCCTAAATCTCATAGGCATTTATTTAAAGCCTGTTAATAGTGAATAGAAACCCCAAGCAATTTGTGATTATTGCTTTTAATGAATTTGGTCAGCATTTAGTGTGTGCACAAATTATGGTATGATTTACCAAGCTACAAAGAATTTATTATGGTGCCCTTGCTACTCACTTAAACAGGTTTTGTAGAATAATTTAAAAACTCAAATGAATTTTTTTGTATTGATATTTCAGAAAATAAGAGCATGCTTGTGTTTTTCTCTGCACATTGTAGGAGATTTTTCATTGATTTTTGAGTTATATTTTTGGAATAGTCTTTCAAGTTTGCACAAACATATAATGTTTAACAAGTGTATCAAGCAACAACTCAGTTTATTCATGTAAATGCTTTAAATCTCAAACAATTCCTTGCAGGAATCAGCATTGGACTGTATCATGTTATTAACTTAATTATGTTATTGCTCTTAATTTGAACAGACAAAATTTCACTGTAAGTTAGATGATGATATTGGCAAGATCTAGCCATAAGGTGTGAAAATGCTTACCTGATTATCCCCAGGGCAATAACTATTGTATCACTACTAAGTTATACAAGTTATTATACCTGGAGTGGAAGATTTTATCTCCTTTCTAGCTGTTCTAGACGCTAATGAATTTTGAAGCTGACACACAGTAACTAATTGAGATTGGCAGGGACCACTGGAGGTCATCTGCTCCAACCCCTGCTCAAGCAGAGCCAACCAGACTTGGTTGCCCAGGATCATATCCAGATGGGGTTTAAATATCTTCAAGGATGGAGATTCCACAACCTCTCTGTATGGAGATACTGTCTGTCATACAGAGACATGACTTGAGAAGCCAAAGGGCCACCCAGAGTTGAACATGGCGAGGGATGTAAAAGGCAACAGAAAAGACTCCTGTAAGTGCATAATTTTGAGTCCATTTGGTGGTTTCTCCTTCTTTTAGGTCTTACGTGGGTACTGCTCCTGTATAGCTTGGAAAAGAAAAAAATACTTATTTATTTGGTGGCTCCAGGGAGACCTAACAGCAACCTGAGAGAGTCTCTGTGGAGGTTGTCTGGAAGGACAGTGCTCCATGATAACAGACTTGAATTGAAGCAAGATCATTTCAGACAGCTTATAAGGGAAAGCTTTTTTACCATGACATCTGTCCATCATTGCAGCAGGTTGCCAGAGAAGTTTTGCTGTCTCCATCCTTGGAGATTTCCACTGCCTGAGGTGATAAGGCCATAAGTAACATGGTCTGATCTCATGGTCTGATCTTATACCACTTTGAGAGGAAGGTTGGTTGGACTAGAGACTGCCAATGGTCACTTCCAACCTGATTATTCTACAACTCTGTGATCTGATAGCTGCTGCTGTTTGAAAATGTTCATTTCTTTCTCCAGCTATAAAAGAAGCTAGTGTTGTAAACCATACTTCTCTTTTCAGATGAAGTGAAAAGTGCATCCTAATTGAAACTAGAGTTTCATGGAAAACCTGAATTACTTGAACCAAAATTAAAATGTGCTTTTTTTTGGAATTAATGATGAAACATTGATTTTCTTATGAGTGTTGACTTTCTGAAAAGAAAGCACGTCCCAGAACAATTTCAGTCTTATTTAAAAACGAACGTGAAAAGGAAAACCAAGAAAAGGAGGAAGAATCTAGCTCAGATACAGAAGGGAGAAGTTGACTCCAGATAAAGTTTGGCAAGTTTTCTGCTTCTGTTTGTTCTTATTGTGTTGTTTCTGTGTCAAGTTTCAAAAGGAAAATTGTGTTTTCTGGATACTAAATACAAAAATACAAAAAATACATCTCAGAAACGAAAATTTGCATAATAGTTAGGAACAGCATAGAGTTTCTAGCTTACTAATATAATTATTTCAACACAGTAGTCTTTAAGCTAGGGATTAAGGCAAATCATAGATCCTCAGTGACCAAAGAAAGCTATATCCAAATAATCAGTTTTGAAGTATGTGGGAGTGTTAATCCCACTACCTCTTTCTCACATAGCTCTGTTGTTTGAACATCATCACAAGATTTTATTTGCATATTTTTCAGTTATGTGATCTGTCCATTTTTATAATCAGGTTCCTTCTTCCCCTAGACTTATATGCTGAGCATGACACTGTATGGTATGGGATATCTGTCTGGTCAGCTGGGGTCAGCTATCCCGCCTGTGTCCCTTCCCAACTTCATGTATACCCCTAGCCTGCTTACTAGTGGAGTGGTGTGAGAAGCAGAAAAGGCCTTGACTCTGTGTGAACACCACTCAGCAATAACTAAAACATACGTGTATTATCAATACATTTTTCAACACAAAATGTAGACCCATACCAGCTACTATGAAGATAATTAACTGTATCACAGCCAAAACCAGTACTATATTGCAGAATACTTGGAATCCATAAGTTATGGCCAGCATGGGAGAAAAAGATGGTTTATTTTACAGTTATGTGATGTTTTTTGATAATGACATAGAAGAATACCTTCAGTGAGGCCCCTTTTACCAGTAAGTACAGTGACCTGAAATAAATATTTTTATATGGGTAGCCTCTCTGTCAGCAATGCAAGCAGTTTTCATGCTCCCTCACTTTTGTAAGTTATAAACTCTTAAAGAAATGTAACAGAATTTAAATCTACACATTTTCAGTGCTTCTGATACTTAATTAAAGTGGCATTCATGTTTAAAGGATGCAAGCAAATTGTCTAAATAACAATTGCTTTTATGGAGGTCTATATATTTTTCCCACGAAGTCTCTTGTAAAATAACGTGGAGGCTCATGTTTTTAAAGACTGGAATGGATAGATGTGAAAGTAGATAATCTGAAGGTTTTTTGTTATTCCCTCAAATGAAAGACTTACAGATGCAGGGACAGACTCAATTTTAATTTTAATTACAGAACTGAATCACCCTATAACAGAAGAAATAGATGAAGAACGATGTTGTGTGAGGCATTATTTGCAGTCCTGGACAAAAAGGCAGGTTTCTATACAAGTTTTAAATACAGTTTTGTGTGTGTTCAGTTAACTTCCATTCTATAGTTTCATGACTGATATTATGGAATATAAAGCTCAGATGGTACCATTTCAACCATGCTCCATGGATAGTGTGTGTGGATATAGAACGATGTAATTCTTGCTGTTAGACTGTTGCTCTCGTTCCAGTTTTAAGGGCTGTTAAAAACTGGAATTGATTTCTACCTAAGAGGTCAGAATTCATCTTCACAGCTACTGCAGTAGCATGTCAGAATACAATTGCCTAAATATTCTGACTCCTCTACTCTGACCCCTGCTTTAACATTTCAGCCTGTTTGTTCTGCCATCTCTCAGTCTTTTTCAGAATTCACTCAGTCCAGATTTCTCTCAGGGGGACATGATATGTAGCAGAAGACTGGACTGCTCTAATACCCAGTTTCACAGACCAAATGAAGTGGAACCCATTTACAGTGGGATTAGTGATGCTACAGCCACTAATGCAGAGTTGTGATCTCAGTCCTTCCTCTAAAGCAATAGCAGGCTAGCACCTGTCCCTGCAATTTACCTCACAGAGTTAGTCTTTCCATGCCTGTTTTTTTTTTATCTCGCTTTTTCAGTTATGGCCGTTGACTCATTTTCCTGCTCTTTTCATCCTGTCTGCTTGCTGCTGTTCTGGCAGTTGCTATTGTTGTTTCACTGCTAGTTGCTTTAGGTGTAACACTGTATAATTGCAGTCACTGAGAAGAATGACCAGATAATGGTATCACTGTAAACTCTACTGTTCTTTTTGCAGGACAGTTTTGGGGAGATCATGGAGAAGACAGCAGTTGTGTTTTAAGTATTCTCTGTCCTTGCAGCAGTGACCTCTAGTTATCCAAGAGTTTTAGACACCTGACATTAAACATAAATCTTGATCTAATTAAATTTCCCACCTCCAAGCACAGAAGTGTTTCTCTTTTATACCAAAGAGATGCTTGGCTCTATTATGCAGTGGGAGACAGTGTGATATATCTTCTTTTAAAGGAACCTAACCTACTCCAATTTGATACATCCAAACATATGGAAAGCAATGGCTCTGTAAGGGAATACCAAGGGTTTTGCTTGTTTTTCATTATTATTAAAAAAAAGTCATGTACCATCCAAACTATATTTCTTAGTTTATTTTCTATGTATAAAGTCCCATTGGTTTCTGTGGGAGATTTGGACTTGGAAGGGATGAAAACCTAGCCCTTGTTTGTGGTTTGGGGTGTTTTTTGATGTGTGTGCTTTCTTTCTGTTCATTTATTGAACTAAGTGCTGAAATNACACTTCTGTCTTTTAAATCAGATTGGTTAAAACTACACCCTCTCTCAGTAATCCATGAAAGTTTCACTGAATTTTTAGTCAATTTGGGGGAGTGAGGGGAGCCAACACCCTGGTAATTTGGAACTGGGATTTAGAAGATTCTTGTTCAGTCTTCTCCTCTGTTATTGTGCCACTTCCAGTGGGGTGCTGCAGCCCCAAAAGAATTGGGGTTTTAGGTTGGTGGGTTTTTCTCATTTTGTAGTCTCATAAGCATTTTCCCACTAATAAGCCCCTATTGTCTTCTTTTCCTGTCACTTTATTGCTTGTGCAATCTCAGCTCTTGTTAGTGTTACAAGAGACAAAAGTCCAAGGTTGGGGGGCTGTTTCATGAACTGAGTCAGACAGCTGAAGAGGGGAAGACAGATCACTAAGCTGCTCTGCACTGGCAAAGCAGCTGCATGTAGTTTTACTGGTGCTACTGAGATTGCTGTATTTCTCAGCATCTTGGTGGAGGTGAGTGAAGACCCCGCTTGTTATCCATCTTATCCTCATATATTTCACACTTTTTTGGATTTATTACCCTCTTTCCCCTGCCCCATTCCCAGACTTCTTGTTCTCCAGCCTGGGATTGATTGTTGTCTCCATTTCTGCATTTGTTCAACTTTCTAGAAGTAGTAAAGTTAGAGAGACTGACTCATAAATAAATCAGTGGATAGAAAAATTTCTTGGAAGTGTGGCAGACCAGACTGACATCTGTACTCCAATTAATATTTGACCATTTGCACAGAAGATGGATAGTAGGGAAAAACTCTAGTATATACCATAGGCTTGGTGTTTACAGTGCCAGTTTGCCACGCAATGAAAAGGCAAAGCAGTATCTGAACCTTATGGAAGACTAGGGGATGTCCTTTTTTTTGCCTCACAATGAAATATTTTAGCCATCAGAGTTAAAGGTCTCCAAGCTTTCTCTGTCTCTCATTCATTTAGAAACATACACAAAAAAATACTTTTGAATATTTCTCTTTTTGCCCTGACATGATTTTGAAAGTTTTCCCATCTCACTGGGAAAAAAACTGTAGCATGGAAAAGCAATTTCCTACTCAGCTTTAGTGATTTATGAAGACTGAGAGGAAGCACTGAACTGTCAGAGATCCCAGGCACCTGATGGAATAACAAGTCACCATCCCTGCAACCAGCACGGAGGTGAATGTAGTACACTCAAATTGCCTTGTGCTGTTGACTGAGATATGGATTGGTCTGACCTACACTTTATGAATTCTTTGTGCCTAATGTTTCCAGGGACTGGCTCTTGGCCTTCAAAAGTGCCTTGCCAATACGAAACACTAAGCAACAGATCTGAGGAGAAACACGGGCGGCATGAATACGGACTGAAGTGCCTAACACACTCGCTGATGCAGTTTTAATTTGTGCCATGTATGGTGATAATTATGCTACTGCTTCTGTTATTGGGTGTGTAATAGTGGCAAAGTTTCTTAAGATCAATTGAGGACCAACCAGTCACTTTTGTGTTAAGTACATTAAAGCCTGCAGCACTCTGCAGGTCCTTACACTGTACTTCATCAGACTTGAGCAGAGTTCTTCTCTACCTATTTGTTATCATGGGGTAACATGAATTAAAACAATGTTTACTTTGCCGTTTTTGCTGTAATGGGCCTTTTCAAATGAATTTCTGCTCTTCTCTTATAGCAGTGATTTACCTGACAGAAAGGAATTCCTTGTCAGTGGATGCTAATACGATGTCATGACTCTGAATACATTGCTCTGCTAGCTTTCTGTTCACAGTTCTCCTGTGCCTGGCTAGTTCCTTCACCTTTTTTACCTCTGCTCTCTGTGATTTTCTGTTAGGACTTTCTTGGTTTCTCAGTGAGCTGAAAAGTCTAGGAAGTGTAATTTTGTTCTGTATTTCTTGGAATAAGCACATAGTTAGAGGTGTATAGGAACTGTTTTTCAAAGTTGTTAAAGCCTAATAAAATGGAGTTCTTGGAAGGAAGCTTTAAAGTTTGTGGAAGAACTACCTATAATCAACCCACTGACTGCTACTGGTAATTTGGAGTGGATTAGCAATACAAAGTATTGTAGTATAGAAAAACTTGTAAAAATTAGGATGTTGAGATCACTAGAGTTCATATGTATTCTTATACAATGTAAAAATAGTCAAAAGAAAAATTGGAGACTCTATAAAGAGTTTATATGCATATGCAGGTTTATGAAATCTGCTATCTGGTAGAAAGGGAATGTGGCCAGAGACTACATATTCCGATTCTGCCATTGAAATGCTGGGTGAATATAGATGAATCACATCACTAAACTCTGCTTCAGCTGCTTTATTTGTATAAACTGAATAAGAAGTTCTACCATTTTGCATAGCACCTTTAGAGACTATGAAAATCCAGGTACTCCTGCTTTAAACTCAGGGAAGGAAAACATACAAGATAAGAAGCAACCCTCTCTAGAGCAAGTTAAAGAAACATAGGAAAACTGTGTGTGTAATACGAGTTATTGGGAAGAAGTTTCCCCATGAGAAGTTAGAAAGAAAATCTGAAAGTGTAAAAAAAGAATTCAGCTTGCCCTATAAATATTGTATAAAAGGAAATTCTTTAGTTATTAATATGATATTTAGAAGTATGGTAATAACATTGTCAGGAGGACTTAAAATGCCATTTCATTTTTTTTGTTCGTTTTTCACAGGACATGTTTTTATGTTAAATAGTCAATTCAATAATTTTGACAAATCATCACTTTGATGTGTTTCAGTTCTCTTCAGCTGAAGAACTGAAACAAAATGGCATTTCAAGTTGAAATATTAAGGTGAAAGAAAAATTTTCACTTAGAAATTTGCCACAGGAAGGCAACATATATTTTTGTGTTGGAATTTACATCTCCCAATAAAGAAAAAAAATTTATGAGACTTTCCTCATAAGCAATTTTCAGCCAGTGCTAGACATGACATTGCTTTTCTCACTTTGTGCTTGACACTGCTTGAAGTGGAAAATTATTACGAAGTATCTAGGAATGCAAGTGGCAGGAGAAGTCCTCTGCCTTTTACAGATCATAAGCCAGAAGACTGCCCAGCTCTTGTGTTTACAAAGAGAAAAGTCGAGAGTAAGGCATTTTCTTTATTCAGTTCCTCTCTAAACTTAAGAGCTTTTACTAAATTGATACATGCATGTCATGCTGATACCTTTTACTGGAAAAATTTCCATTTTTACTTGCCATCAGTGAGCTGCTTTTCTAATGTGATAGAGGTCTTGTGTTTTGGAAGCTGAAGGTTTTTAACCTTGTTTCCCACATTCCATAGTGATGCATTACTCATCTGGTATGGGTCATTCTTCCAGTATAGGTGTGAGTAATTCTTCCAGCATAGGTATGAAGGCTGTCATTTTGAGGAAAGTAGATACCAACTTGGAAGCTTTAACCACAGTTTTCCAGTGAATAAATAGGCCTGCTGGGATTTTCACAATTCTGAGTCTCTCAAATATCTGAGTAAAGTGTAACATACTAGTAATAGTTTGCTTTTATAAGCTGCAGTTCATATAGTCATGACAGGAAGGAGAACTAGCACAGAGCCACTTGTTTTTTTACTAATGCGCCGGAGAAAGCATGTGAGCAGTGGTACAGAGCTGCTGTTCCACTAGCAGAGGAGCTTTTCTGGCTCTAAGTTTGGAAGGAAAAGCCACAGAAGGAGAGGGAGGGGAGTTATGCTGAGTGAATCATCAGTGGTATATTTTCTTTGACGGCAAAGAGAGTTTAGAGAAACTCTTCCCCTACCTGAGCCACTTCATGGTATGGTTTTGTCTTCTTTTCTCTTAATCTGTGCTGTATCAGTGATGCAAATTAGAGCATGGCCACCCACGAATGTTTTCACGACTGACAAAGAAGTGCTGTGTTTATTTATTTATTTATTTCACCTTCACACTGCTAGCTAGCCAGACTTAGTATGGCAGTGAATTGAAAAATACAATATTACACTGTGAAATAGTAGAAGTTTCTCCTGGTGACTGGTGACTCATGTCCTGAGTAAGTAAAAGAGTGAAAAATGAGATCTCCAAAGGAAGAGAAACCTGCAAGTACTGTAATCTGAGGGTTGAATTCACTGAGTTTGCTGACATTTGGAGCAAATAAAGTCATGGTCTGCCACACAGAATCCACCGCTGTGTCTCTTCTGTCATGAAGACAGCTATTTTTTTGCAGTTTTTGCCAGTTTCTTAGGGCTCCTGCTTAAATTTTTAAGAGCAATTTTTTGACTCAGGTAATTTAAATAGTTTTTCTTCATGCTTGACACTCATTGTTTCCAAGCTTTCAGGGTTAATAACATGTGTCTGTACTGTTGACAAACCCATGACAAACCATGACAAAACCACTGATCACTACAAAATAAACTTTGAGATGGCCACATGGTTCCAAGAGTAGGAAATAATAATGGGAATTGTGTAAAATTTGTACATAAATGTTGCAATGTTAAGAGCTGTAACTGTAAAGGATCTCCCACCTTTCGGTGTAAATTTGTATTTAGCACTGGTGAAAGTAAACTTGTATGTGCCAGCAATATCTGCCCAACAGTCAGTAGCCTAAACTGTAAATACCATAGATTATTTGGGATTTCTTTGCTTGACTTCTGTATCACTGTTTTTAAGAAAGAAGTAGGAAAGTATTTAAAAAAAAAAAAAAAGAAGAGTCCTCATTTGCCTTTTGTATTATTTTGTGTTAGATACTTTTAAAAAATAGTTTTGATGCTTGTAGCAGGAGAAAATATCCTTCTATTTCATTTATCTGTTCTCTTAGTAGTAAGTTCTCTTACATAGTAAGTAACAAATGCTGGGTAGAAACAAAGAAAAGTCACAGTTGGATGTTACTGTTATAAGATAGGCGATGACAATGGTATCTTTTTAGTGTATCTCTTATCTGTAGTGTCATTAAATCTAATGATGTGCTAAATAATAAAATCCGTCTTATCACATTGCAAGGCCTTCAATTGTCTAAAAGTTGCCATGCCTGCAGGTTCCCTTTGGCTTTTGGAAAGGCTTCGGTGTCAGAAGGAGCTGCAGTTCAGAGTGCATTTCTGCGATCAAAGCTCTTTAGACAGATGGCTGCTAGCACTCCAAAATGATTAAAATATGTTCCAAGCAACATCAGTCTGTGGGCTTGGGGACCCAACCTTTCATTAGTCAATAAAGGGTCTTGAGTTCTTGAAAATGAAATCTTTAAAAGCTAATAAGGCTGCTGGTTTGCTCTGAGCTGTTTCTTTGGATTTGCAGTTGTGGATTGGACGTGGGCCAGTATCTGTCCAATAATATAAGGCTTTAAAAAAATCTGGTTACAAGAGGCCTCTCAGCATTTCTGCCTGTTAAACAGTGTGGCCAAAATTTTCAGTCTCATATACATAAATTTAGGCACCTGAGTTTCCATATAGGGAACTGGGAAGGGATCTGCAAGTGTCCCTTTGAAAAGCCAGTCATTTTCTGGAGCAAGTGTTTAACTATAGGTGCCAAAGCTGGATCATTTTAAATCCATATGTGTTGATTCAAGATCATCTCTAGACTACTTTCAGGGTACCGTAATTAAGATCATTAAGCAAGTTTTCCAGGGCTTCTAGAAATCAGTAATATTACAGCATTCTCAACTGTTGTCAGTACTTGTCAAACCTGAACATACAGTTATGTGCTACAGCACGGTTCGGTTTATTGTCTTATCTAAACCTGGCTTGTGAGAGATAGCAACTGGGGCTTTGTGCAAGTGTGAGATGTCTGTAACCTCTGCATTCTGTGTGAGGGCAGCAGCAATAAATGTCTGTTCAATAAGATACTAACACGTTCAAGACTTCTGTTTCTTTTTTTTTTTCCTTTCTCTGACAGGAGAAAATCTGCTCTCACAATTGGCAAGTTTCTGAACTTGAAGTGTTGTTGTCCCATCAGCTCTTTCCACACAGGTCTCAAAATCTGAAGATACATAAATTGTCTCCAAAATGCCTCAAGATTTAGGCTACTGCTGTAGAAAGTATTTTAAAACACATAGGAGTTTTGACATGCACGAACAGAAGTAAAGCAAGTCATGGTGATCCCATTAACTCAATGTGATCCCATTAGCCACATTGTTCAGCTTGTCTTCTTTCACCTTGGGAACAGCTCTCACATTCCTTTTGTCAGGACTTGATGGGGCTGGCAACTGAATTCTTCCCCACACACAGACCATATTTACTTGGAGAATGTCATACTCCATTTCTTTTTCCCAGAGTCCCCCTCTGAAGGCTTGCCTGCACCTGAACAGCCAGTGAATTTTACTCATCATAAACATAAGCAAGATGTTACTGTCTTTTGATAAATGTACATCAGATTCTGGGTTCTGATTATCTTGGTCAGCTCATTTCTTGGTCAGTTTCATTTATAGAATATCTGGAATTCTATATAGAATATAGAATATTTGTGTGTCCCAATGTTTTGTCTAAACAATCCAGTCATCTACTCTGCTCTGACAAATGATCTCTAAATATTTTCCCTAGCTCTAGGCATAACTATTTTACTTCTATTCTTCAGATTCCTGTGAACTAATTTTTTCCTCAGACAGAACTAAGAACTCATTTTCTGCAGAGTAGGCAAAACAAGGCAAAGATCTACACTAAAAGCTCAGGGTGTAGTGAACATGACTGTTTCTCTTAGTGTCTTCATTTCTGAAGTTTCTTATGACCAGATATATTTACCTTGGACTTGAGAGTTCTCACGTTGATTTTAGTATGCTCTGAAGTGGTCCTGTTATTTTTTCTCTGTTACTGTTCTGCCTCCTAATGACCTAAATGAGTCAGAACTTCAGTATAAGGAAATACACAAAGCTTTCACCAAAGTGTTATGATTTTAAGGCTCAGTAGATCATGAAAAACTACAAATGGGAAAGAAAACTATAAAGAAGAGATTGACGGTGTCTTGGGAGCAGACAGAATTTCTATCATTAGAAATTATGTCTCTCTTTGTATCTCCTAATGTATCAGAGTTCATATTAATCACTTTTCACTCCAGGGAATCAAATCAAACTTATTACTAATCAAGCCAGCATTCTACATAGCCTGTATATATCATTTCTTTTTTGATCATTTTTCTGAGCTCTGCAGAAGCTCCATTTCCATGTAACAAGCAAGTGCTGCCAAATGCTCCACCCATATACTCAGTTCTAAGGTTCCCAGAAAATGAGCAGGACTTAAGAGCAACATGAGTGTGGAGAAGTGGATGATTTTTTACATGCTGCTAAAGTGCTTGGGGGACTCCTGCTTTGAATGTTCTGATTTGTCGTTTTCATCTGAAGTTGCAAGTCCCTGAAAGTTGTAAACACCAAGTCCTAAAGGTCTCCGTTTGGGGAGTGGAAATGAAGGGCCTCTCTTGAAAAGTTTTTTCTTTGCCTCTTGATTCCCCAAGCTGTAAGATGTAAATAGTGCTACTCATGCATTTTTTTTGAAAGTACAGGTTTAAGTTATCATTATTAGATTCTGCTTAAGTAGGGTAAATCTAAATTTATCACAGTAGCTATTGCATTGCAGTAGTCCTTATGAAATGCAAGTACAGAACTGCCTTTTCCAGGCAAGTCATACACTGTGAGTGCCCCAATAATATATTTAATGTTTAATGACCAACTGTTTCTCCTGTTTCCTCCAAATTACTGTAAAGTTACTGTTTCAAGGGGAAAAAGTAACTTTTTATTCTGGAGAAGTCTGTGGCATTCATCACTTTTAGTGAGAATGTAATCTTAAACAGTTTGTAATATTTTCTCTGCTAAAAGGCAGCGTGAATTTGGAAATCTTTGACATAGGAATGAAGCTGCAAAAGAGAAAAAAAGGTGTCTGCTTTCCAGATAGGTGAATTCAGTTGTTGCATTAGTTCAATTTTGGGCTGAGAGGTGTGTGTGTGATCAAATTAATGAATATATCTATAACTTTGTTGTAGAAATATTGCAGAGTTCCTTTTTTTCTGTTTGTAACAGTGCAGCTCTTTATGATTGGGGGGGTGAAAAAACTGGTTTAGTGAAGGAGCCTGCCAAAGTTGATGGAGCTGAATTTGGACAGCCAATTAGTGTGGGACAGCTAGACGGGAACAGAGAAGAATGTAAAATGAGTAGATTGCTACAGATTTATGCTTGCCAGAACAAAACAGGAAAATTGTTTGTGATTTTAAAGACCCTGAGTTTGCAAACTTGAATAAAGACAGGCCTTAAAAAAACTCCAAGAATATATTGGTATAATGAAACTTCTTTTGCCCGTTATGCTAGAGAAAGGGTGCAAGAATGTCAAACATTTAAAAATTATTTTTACTCAGCTAATGCTTCCATAATGGACGTTAATACTGTTGACATTACTCATGGATTGAATGCGAGCAATTTAGACAATAGATAGTATCAGGTGCTAATAGATCAAATGTAATTATTCTTGATGAAATAATTTTACACAGTTCAGCAAAATCGTTTCAATTATTCACTGTAAAAGAAAACACTGAGTAAAAGTGAAAATACTAAGCTTTCTCCTCTAGGGGCATTATATGCATTTCTGGCTCATATTTTTTCTTCATAACAACCTTCCCTCTATAACAGCTTCCAGTACAAGTTATTACAATTCTTTTTGCATAAGATAGGTCATGTGAAGTTCAGCTGTAGGTGGGGCCACTGTAGTTGATTGGGGGACAGTCTTAATAGATCCATTTCATTAATTAAGTCATGCATTTTTTTATTAACAAAACCTGTATGTCAGGTTCAGCCAGCTAGGAGCCATTCTTATGGTTGTTATCTTTGTCAGAAGGAATATTGTGAAAATAAGGAATTACTGTACACGCTTTAACTCCTGATTAAACAGGAATGACATCCGTTCACCTGCTGTCCATGAAAAAATAACTTAGGGGCATATCATGGGGTTGATTCACAGGTTCTGATCTTACATATCTCATTAAGGTAAAAGCTCTGTACATTGCAGTGAAAATATACTGTGAAGGACTTGTGTCATACCAACCCTGTGGTCATTGAGCTAAACAAGGTTAAAGCCTAAAGTTCAAATGTCTAAATTATTTTTTGTTTATTTTTATTCTCGAAGGAACTTTTTCTTCTTGACCCTCTTTTTGGATGTATAAGGTAATATTTTCTTGGATTCTTTTTCTTCTGGTCTTCCATTTCCAGAGATCAGGAGGAAGTAGCAATATTTCCAGGAACTATTTAGTTGTACTAGACACCCAGAACTGTGTAAGCACCTACCAACACCCAGAGCCTTTAGCTTCTTGATACAAATAAATTCAAGGCAGTCTGCACTAGGCTTTCTACTGCTTCTCACTGGGAAATGCACTAATGGCTTCCACTGTCATTAAAGAAGATTGAACTGGGAGCAACTTTCAGCAAAGAGGAAGAAGTGGTGTATATTTGTCCCTCACCGAAAGGAGTGGGAAGAAGGATGGGTAGCAAGGTTCATATTATCTCATTTATTTTTCTTTTGCTTCTTAGCTAAGCAGGATCTTAATGTTATCCAGGCTCATTTAACATCATGTTCTGTTTGTTTCAATCATATTCTGTAAAGGAGACTTCCATCCTAAGAGTTTTGGTGGAGATACAGAAGTACATATTCTTCCATTTAGTTCTTCTTCCCTACTGTCTTTACCAAAAGAGTCATTTTACTATACTTCTACACTTGTGACAGTAAACTGAGGACCGTTGTGATACTGGAATTTAGTTCTCCCTCTTGAGTAATGTTACTGCTCCCATCAGAGGAGGGTATAATATCTGTTGAATATGTATAGGCATAGTAGGCAGTATTCATACTAATAATTATCTTGTCCTGTTCAAAAAACAAATAAGGAATTGAACAGTGTTGAATTCTGTGTTGGCTAGATTTCACAAGATCTTTCATATTCATTCCATTTCCTTGTCAGGTCCTGAAAAAATATTTAATTCTATTGTTCAGTGCAACCACTAAATTTCCTGCTAGAGTATTTCACTTTTACCTGATCATGGAGTAACAATCTGCTGGCAAAAAAGAAAAAACTAAAAATTAAAGCACACAACTATATTATTCTTTTACAAATTTTATTTAATTAGCCCAGTGGTCAAAACTCATGAGAGTAAAGGGAGAGAAAGGTGAGGGAAGCTGATTTAAAAGTTTTATGATACAGAAATCAATTCTACACTGTTTACAGCCTCTTTCCAGCCCCTCCACTTGGGAACTCTCTTTTCACTGATTTTTCTCCAGCAACCACCAGTCAAATCTCAAGCTCTTTAAGAGGTATGCAAGATCTGTGTTTTGGCCTCCAGTCGATGGGCCATATCCAGTTGATGGCCCCTTTTGCCTGGGAGGAAGGCAAGAACATCTCAGGAAACAAGGATCATTGTGCTCACAGCAGCTCAACACAGCCCAGGAGGTGGCTGTGACCACCTACACCTCATTGTGACAAGGGTGGCTGAACCTGCAATGGGAGGCAGAAACTTGTGAAAAACTGTTTTTTCCATTAAGGTCCAAAATCTGGTTCTGTCTGCTGAGGTTAACCAGGTTGATATGCATTGCCAGCATGTGCATACAGTTAATTAGCTCTTTCGTGTCATTCCATGAACAATAATTTGAGCTGAGACCTGAGCCAAGATCAGGGCCTCAGGTTTCCAAGATGTAGCACAATTAGGTAATAAGAAGTAATCCAGGGCCCCCAAATCTTAGAATTTAAAGATGACAAAGAGCTAGGGAAAGGTACTTTACTCTCTGTTTCAGCATGGCAGGCTGGGAATTGCATGTTGTGACTTGCTCAGTACCACACAGAAGATGTGAAATAGAAGAGGGAATTCAAGACAGAGCTTTTATACCCAGTCCACTAAATCATTCCCTCAGCATGTGTCCTTGTTTCATGTTAAAGAAAATGGCCCAGGCAAGTCTGCCCAGTTGCTTCAGTAAGCATTGGTACAATAGGGAAACAGACTTCCCCTGTATTAAATTTCTCAGGTGCTCCCTTTATCATTTAAGCCATCGTTTTAACTGCCTTGTTTCATAGCGCTTAACTGTCCGAGGAGCTGTATGATTTATATGAGTAAGGGTTTGGCAGCAGCAGCTAGGTAAGACATGACTTACTGAGTAACAATATGTTGCCATTGTGTCATTTACCTGCCTTTCAAGAGGCAAGTTGCTAAGTGTGTATCTGCATAGCAATCCCCAAACTTGCTGCATTTTTGTATGGCACAAACCACGATAGCGTTAGAGTAGGCCTTATGGATGTCCATAACAGAGTGGAAAATGGATTTCAGACTGCGGAACATGCAGTCCTCCTGCTGAGTCACCAGAATGCTACGTGTTGCTGTGCACGGTACCAAGAAAGTGGGGGAAACGTGCTGGGCACAATCACCTAGAGTTCATCAGTACCTCACTTCTTGGCACTCTGGTGACCACAGTTGGGCAGGGGCTGGAGCTCAGGACACCATGTTTGCCTTTGGTCTGAGTTGCATAATACTTTTCAGTAACACCTGTGAAAAAGATAAGACAAAACTGTTCAAATACTCTTATTTTCCTGGGGCAGGGAAGGAAGTATCCTCAAATTTAAAAAGTTACATTTTCATTTTTTAAAAAGTCATTCAAAGATTTTTAACCCACTGAATCATTCAGCAAGAGAGTAGAGACAAGGGGCAAAGCCCCCTGTGATTCCCCTTCTCAAGTTAGTCACACTGAGGGTTTCTAGCTTTAGAGCTACTCAGATCATCCATGAGATCATCCCTCTCTCAAATTCCATATGTATTTGGTTATTCCATCTTTGAAACACATGTCCATTCTTTGTATTTCTTCTAATTGGCTTCTTCTTGAGAGACTCTTCCATCTACTCAGCTGGATGTTCCTGGCCATGTTGGAAGGCAGGGCTGACTTCCAGCTCTGGGTCCAAGACAGATTTGTCTCTTGCTTTTCTGATTCAGTGGGAGTGTTAAGCCAAGTGATCACAATAGCAAATCAGGACAGCTGTAAAATTCACAATCATGTCTGATTTATAAAGATAACATTGAATTAAGTACAAGATGTTTTCTGAGGCTTTCTTCAGGTGATCATTGCTGAATGGTGCCATGTGCTTTACTGCTTGATTGATTTATATGCCTTTATGATTTTAATTAATACTGCTTTCATCAGAGGCAATTACTAGTGATTGGAAAGCTTCAGGCTGTTCAATTTATCTATGCCAGTGTTTGGAAAGTATTCCTGTGATCTTTATTTTTGTAATCTATTGTATGGCATCAAGAACACTAAGGAGGCCTTGTAAACACTGGGGGAAAATAATGCTTATACTTCTGGGAAAACATTTATGGTGATTCACATTTTGGAAAGTGAAATACTATCAATGTTTTATTCCCAGCTTATTTTCCAAGAAAAAGCTTGGATCCATTGCTGAATCTGTTTCTTCAGAATACTTAGACTCATACTGAAGTTGGATCATGCAGAGAAGGCTGGAAGACTGTGCTGTGGGAGGGGGTTGGAAGACTCTTCCATCCTCCATGCTGTGACTTTAGCTCAGATGCATGGAATAAGCCCATCTAAGTCTCTAAGAAGATGTTTGCATCCTACCTGGTTGTAGCAGAGGGGTACCTGCAGTGGATATTAAAGGATCAGGACAAAAATGTGTCTCTGTTAGTAATCTAGACAAGCAGCTTTGCACAGAAAAAAATAGAAAATGGAAACATGCTTAATAAAACTCATTAAATAAGAATATACTCACTTGAAGGTGGAAACAGTCACTGTATGGATACAAAAAGTCTCTGAATCTTAGTACAGCTATTTTAGAGTTGCTTTTTTCCTTCATGAAAAGAGGCTAAAAATCCTACGTTGTCTTGATGTGAATGAGAGCTAAGAATTTTACAGAAACTTAAGCCTTGTAAGAAAATCTCAAATGTGCACTTGTATAACAGGTTTTGAGTGAGTCTGGTGCAGTATTTACTACTACAGTATAAAGGGTTGGGTTTCTTGATGTATATTTCTAGCTGGCATTTTATCAAGGAAATAAACCTCGGTTTTTATTTATTTTGTGACATGTGGATTGAAACTACATTTTCTCTGTCCAAAGCCTTGATTTAAAAGCATTAGATCATTAAATTAGGGGCTTTTGCATAAGGCTAGAATTGTAACTGAACAAATTATTTATGCAGAGAGAAGCAAGATAAAGTTTCTTTCAAGAGTTCTTTAACATATCAGATTGATAAGAGTCAAAACACCTTTACTGCCATTAAATATTTACCAAGACTTGGCTTTTGGAAGAGGGGCAGTTCAGTGCAGTGTGTTTGGCTCCATGCAATGCTATTGATTAGCTATCAGAAGGACATAGTTAATGGGTAACTGGAGGTATTACAGAGCTCTCCACATTCTTGTCAAGTCTTTTCTCTGAAGATGACCTAAAATAAAGTCAGTTACAACTGGCGTTCACCCTGAGACAGATTGCACAAGCTCACCTACGGTATGAACAAAAGGTTCACAAGGATCAGTTGACCAGCTCTTAGGCAATCCTTTCTAGTAGTTGTTGTCATCACTGCTGGACTTTAGAACTGCACGTGTTTACATTTAATTAGAAAGAACACACAGTTTACACCGCACAGTAGCTATCAGTATCGAATCAGAATTGATTTCCGTTCTCTTTCTCAAATGACTGTTTCCTTCAGCCTAATTAAAAAAAGGCACATAACAAAATGACTCATATAAATTTTAAAGCAAAGTAAACACTATTCCCTGGAGACAAAAATAAAAGTCAACAGCGCATAGTCATTTCATTGAGCTTGTTTTCAGGTGATTCTAGTGCCTGCATTATAATATATATCAGTAAAGTCAGATTTCTTTTATATAAATATACATATGAAGTACCTCTTTGCAGTGAGTGGACACTTCACTGACTGTTTTGGTTTCCAGGGTCAGGATTCTCACTTGTTTCGTCTGAATTGTTGCGGTCTATCTAATATGAATTGATTTGCTAATATTGCCACTTTTTGCAGGAGGATTTTGTTCATTTGAAATAAAATGGTCTGTGTCTAGGTCACTTATGTAAAATGGAAGTCAGAAGCCATTATCTTTACCAGTAAGAAGCTGCAAAGGAAACTAAATGCTCAAGCCAAATCAGCCTTAACTTCATGCATAATTTCTAACAAAGAAATCTTTATTAGATTTTATAAGTTCGGCAGGTATATCTAAATTCAAACTATGGTGACAGGTGACATTGATTAGGATTCCTAGCAGAAATGCCTGGCTCTTGAATGTGCCCATTCTTTGTCATCAAAAAAGATTTCCGTGGCTGACATTTCAGAGAGTGAAGGTTCCTGCCAGCAGTACTGTCAAGTCTGTGGGGTCTGAAGGGGTTGCTGAAGGTCTAGACTGGATTGGTGGGTATGTAGGACTGTAGGAAACACCTGGTCAGAAGGCCTGATGTTCCTTTATGGTGTAATAGCCTGGCTTCCTTGTGAGCCACAGCATTCAGAATTAAATTCTTGGCAAGGATGATCAGAAAAAGACAAAAAGTAATACACAGTGGTTTTAATTACATAACAATATGCCATTTTCTACCAGTTTTGGTTTCTGTGTCAGTGGCAGTGATTTTAGCACACAACCAGAGTTACTGCTTTCCTAATTAAGTTTAGCTTTGAAAAAAAGTATGTACTGCTCTTTAAACAGTTGTCAAAAATGTTGTCAAAAACATACTCTTGGAATAAAAAAAATAAATCACTATGACCTTTAGGACAAGATCCTCTCTCTCTCTTCCACCAAGCTTGCATATCTCCAAATCCCTGACATCGGCAGTTTCCCTGCTGGCCCCTGTCCAGAGCTGCTGGCTCCGCACCACCCACGTACACGCCCCTTCAGTGATCCATGTCAACCCAGTGGCCTCCAGCAACCAACAGCGAGGCACAGGTGCTGCCAGTTCAGCCTGGGGATGGGGAAGGTGGCAATGCCTCTTTGTGAGCTGGCTGTGCCCCTCCTCTTTGCCTGCTGCCCGCAGCTGAGCCAGGTGCTGCTCTGCCCCTGCTGCAATGCTTGCACTTCCCAGGAAAAGCAGACAGGGGCTTGTGATACATGGTAAAACACAGAGTTGCTGGCACCATCTTAAACATCCATTATATTCAAATACTGAGGTCACTCCTGGTGCCAGTTCTGTCTTCGATTAATAGATAAGGTTCTCTCTGTATTTGCAGATTTACCTAAACAATCTATTTCTGTAGGGAATAACTACAGCATTACAAATACTAAGCTAAAGTTATTTTGTTAACTGAAGCCATTGGCAAATACTTAAGAATGGTCAAAGCGTATGAATTGGCAATAAAGAGCAGATACAAGATAGCAAAATTCTTATGTGTAACTTCTACTATGGTAAAGTAAACACCATACAAAATAAAATTATTTTTTAAATTTCGGGTTAATTTTACTTACTTAGAACAAGCCTTCAGGGTGCATTCTGAATACTTGGGCTAGAATATGCTAACACAGCCAATTCCCTGTCATAACATGGCAGGAACATTTTATGGAAAGATGGTTCTAGGAAAAGCATCTAACCTAGGAAAATGGTGAGGAACAGCTGCAATAGTTGCTGTTGTATTGAAAACAGTCCCCTAATTTGTGGAAGCAATTTGAGAACCTGTGAGTCTGTATCTTGCAATTAGCACAGGTATGTTGTGTAACCCTGAAGATGTGTAATTATTGTTAGCATGTATCAAGTAATATTCAATATTAAAGCCTAAAATCCTCAGTAGTCTCTTCTGTAAACTCAAGTGCACTATAACTGTGAAAAAATATATATGTGTGAAAAAGGCTAATGCTAAGGTATCATCTTCCAAACTCTAATCAGTTAGAGATAACAGAGACCCTAGCCCTAGGTGCATCATGTACCCAGGGAATTCAGGTGGATTTCATAGCTACAAACTGTTAACTATGGGTCTGTGATCTAGCTGAAGAGAATAGCACCACAGCTGCAAACACCTCAAAACCCCTTCCTTCTACTCATCAGTTTTGTGTATGTTTTACTGTTTCAACCAAACGCTATTAATCCAGAAACTGGTTTTGTCGGGGTCCTGGACCATTTGATGGTGGTGCCGAATGTCATGTGCCTGTTGGTTATGTGAGGCTATGCCATCTGAGCAATTTGCCCAGGGCCTGCATTAAGTGAACAGTAGACATCTGATTACTGTGCGACTCCGTAAGTGAAGGGTTTGTAATGGAGTTATGGTTTCCAATTATGTCTTGTTTGAGAGCATGTCTTGCTGGTCCTTCAACTTCAACAAAGGCTCCAATGATTAACTCACATACCCCGTGTCCTTACTACCTCTCCCAGACTAGTCACAGGGCAGCAGTGTGTGAGTGAAAATGAGGCTGAAAAGAAAATATTTGCTGCTTGGCATTACCAGAAGACCATCTGGGTTCAGTTTTGTTCTCAATTCAGATGGTGCTGCATCTAACTTAGCTCTTTAAATGCTGATGAGTTTCTTGACATTAGTGAAGCTCAGAGCACCTTAAAAAGGTAGTATTGTGATTGCTTTTGTTTAAAGATGAGCAGACTGAGGCCCAGGGAGGAAAAATGTGCTTGCTGGTAGCCTGTTATTTGTATTTGATAAAAAACAGAAATTCACTGTAGCTAATGAACCTGTGCTTGAATCATCTAGTGTCCAAGCTATTTAGACCCTTGTACAGGTCACAGATTTCTCTCTATCATTTCAGGAGAGAAGGCTGAATCACAAGTTGTTGCTTGCTGTGGATCCATACTCACATGTAATTGAGTTTGGACACTATGGACACTCATGATCAGCACTAATCTGTCGACATTTTATCCTGTAAAATACTGTAATTACGTGACTAATCACTACAAGAAGAAAATCAGTAGTGGGGTCTGTTCAACAAGTGTTTATCACCAGGTTTGGTGAGAGAATATGAAAGAAAGAGGTTGCCTGAGCTCATCCTAGACTAAGGATGCATGGGTACACCACACATGAGAGAGCGACACTCTGTGATGAACTGTGACAGTGCAATGAACATACTCTGAGTTATGTGCAATGAGCATTAATGTTATAAGATGGCCTGTGGCCTGTGCACCAGAGGCTAGCACAGCTGCTGCCTTTGGTTAAATTGGTGAGAGATGATTGGTTCATTGTACTGAGAAGAAAACACAGTTCTCTTAACTTGTGTAATTGCAGATGAAGGAAGACTAGTAAAATATTTGTCTATGGTAGGGCAATGCCATCTAGTTACCAGCCTGCCAGCTGTCAGGTTCCTGATTCACATGTAATGCAAACTTGACCATTTTATATCCTCCACCTTACAGCAAAATGTCAAAGTCCTTTTAGGTCTTATGGGCTGTTTTTCTTTTTTTTTTTTATAATATCATCTTACTGCAATGTTTCCTAACAGAACCTTTAAGGTAGCATTTTCAAGGTATCAATGCTGCCTGGCCCTTGAGTGCACTCAGCAGTATTAGGGGACACTCTTTAAGCCAACCTGAGTGTAGGCTGAGGTCTGAGAGGTCTACAGAACTTACCTGAATGTGAGAGACATTTGTGGTGAAAACCAAGGTCAGAACTACATGCCTTTGGGAACACTGGATATGTTTATCACTGAGGTGGAGGAACAGGGAAGGGGACAGGTAGGGAATGTTTGGGCTTTTGCTGGTTTTGGGTTTTTTTGGGGGTTTTTTCTTCCTTTAGGTGGAAGGTTTCTCTATGTTGTTAAGTAATTCTTTCAGGTGGAAAATCATTTCGCACCTTGCAGCAAAAGTATGCCTGGCAAGGTGAGAAGTGTTTTAGGAGCAGCACTTCACAGAGTTGATTTTCAGCCAAAGTCAAGTCCCTCTGGGAGCAGTTACAACTGGTGATGTTTTGTAGCAAGCTTGAAGCTACTCTGAGGGCTGAGGAAACCTCTTGCTATCTGCAGGAACTGCATAACTGACAGCATCACATGTCACTTTTTCTTCTGCCTTAACACGGTTAAGGTGGGCCCTTGAAGCTCTTGGATCAAAGCTGGAGCAGGAAAGGGGCTGTGCTGCCATAGTAGAGCAGAAGGCTTACTATAAAGAAGATGTGAATTACTGAAATGCAGGAACTGTTTGAATACTTCTGTGACCCATTCTTCAGGCCTAGAACTCCCATTTATTTATTTTTTTATAACATCAATATTCTTTGAAGACATAATTATCTGGACATTAGTGAAGGAATTTCAAATTAGTATCAGAAGGGACTAAAAAGTATTTTACCAAAGCACATAGTGGTGGAAGTCTGACAGTTGCATTCTTTTGGAAAAAAAGAAAGACTTAAAAATCTATGAACCACAGTGCCTTTATCTGTAGGAATCACACTGGCTGCAAAATATATACACCAGTATCTGTTGGCCACTCAGATGCAATCATTATGAGTTAAGACATGTAGTAGTATATTTCAAACTGTATTGTTTGTGGCCAATCTTTGAGAAGAAGCCCAGCTGTAGCCACACGGAGACAGTATATTAGAATCTAAATAAATTACTATATTTTTCATATATTCTGGAAAAAAAATTCTCAGCTGGTGTGAACAAGTTATAGTATTTTGGCTAGTTTTATGGGGTTTTTTTAATCAGGGATCCATATATTTGCTCAACAGTTTAGCTTCTCATCTGTCTTTATTTTCTTTTTCTTTTAATCTTGTGCCAGGTGTTTAAGAAGTAGGCAGCAGTGGTATTTTGGTAACCTGCTTTTGGCATTATTTGCATACCTTTGTGCTTTTCTGTGGTGATCAGTGCTCAACCATAGTGGAATTCCAGTCAGTAAATTTTATGTGCAACTGCTAAAGTAATTTTTTTAATTAGTCTGTTCTAGGAATTCTAATGTCCCTTTATAAATATTTATATTTTCAATATGTCTTCATTTAATTGAAAAGGTTCTTTGCATTATTTTCAGATAACTGCAGGTGGTAGGCATAATGACATGTCAAGACTCTGACCTTTTAGCTTCTCAGTTCATCCATGTTTTCTTCGTCCATGTATATTATATTTTAGTTCGTATATTGTTTTCCTCCATGGGCTATTGGGACAGACAGTATTCCATAAAAACAGGAAGAAAATATGCTATTGCATGCTAGCAACTGTTATGTAGACTGTCTTGAATACTGTAATCAGTGTGCACTGCTACTAGAAATCCACTCTCAAATAATGTTTGATTTGTCCAGAACTTTCAGGCACGCAAATACAAAGCATTTAATACTGTTTTCTGCTTTGTGCAATGAAAGTGTATTTGGTTTGTGCCCTATGATTTGGAATCTCTATGAACATACCTCAAAATCATGGATAAAACTCAATGGGTTGAATATACATCTATGCCACTTCAGTGTGAAATAGATGACAAATATGTCTACTTTTTGCCTGAGTGAAGCCAAAACAGTGGGTCAGAAAGGAACTTGCAAGAAGTGGAAGACACTATAGATGTTGAAATATCCCTTGATAAAACCCTGATGCTAACAGATTATCTATCTCTGTCTACTATAGAGAGCCTATTTAAGACACAGCATGTTCTAATACTAGCTTCTTTAAACCAGTACCACAAAATATTTTAAGTTTCCTCTCACAAAAAGTATCGACCAAAGACCTTTAGAATCGGTTAGCATGTTCAAACCATTCATATTTCTAAATAATCCTGCTGATCTATTGATTTTCGGTTTTGCATTATATATCTTTTTTCTTTTCATTATATTGAAAAATCTCTTTTTGCAAATAAACCCCCTGTAGCTAGTGAGCATGCTTGCTACAAGAGAGTCCCATGTAGCATGAGTTAATAACACATCAGTAGCTTACACTGATTAATTCAACTTAATGTAAATCACACCAGTGACTTTTTGCTGCAGCTCAAAGGAGATCAGCAAGATGCTGCAGCTGAAATATCCTGTCTTCTAAGTTGTTGCTGAATAATTTTTTGACTTTCTAAAGTTGTTACATACTTCCAGAAGAACCTTGTGGAAACGGATTGTTCTTTTTGTTCTCTGTCACTTTTGAAATAAAACTTGTTTTGCTATTAGTGCGAGTCCACACATGACGATATTGAAAGTAGTATTCTTGCAGCTCAGCCTTAGACTGAAACTTAGTAATGTGTATCATTTTGTTTTCCCAGCTTATATAAGTCTTTGTCTGAAGGAATGAGTCTCAAAAACCAGCCTGCCTGTGCTTTCAGTACTTCTGAAGCTGGACTGCAGGGCAGGGAGGATGTTGTGACCCTAACTTATCACCAGATTGAAGATCTGGCAGCTCAGCTGCAGCAAACTCGGTCAGAGCAAAAGGACACAGAGATGAAGCTCCAAAAAGCACTGGAAGCTTCGCAGGAGGCCAATGAAAATGTTCAAAAGTAAGTAATTTGCCTTCTGACAAAAATTGCAGTTGAAATCCAAATAAAACATTATTTCTTTTGGTATTTTATCTGTGACTACTGAAAGTGTGGCAGTACTCAGAAACCATGCTTTAAAATTATTCCTTCTTTGTCGGCTCACTACCTACTCAGTGTGAAGCTGATAAATTTAACAGTTTCGTGTTATTAGGTAAGTCAGTGTGCCTCTCTGTACTGTTATGGAAATTGTTTTCTGCATGTGCAAGGCACAGAGAAAGTCTTTCCATCTCCTGTGAATGGTTTTCGCTGTCTTTTTGCCCTCTGGCAATCCTATGGCAACAGAGTATTTGCCTTTATAAGTGCATGGTAGAATATTAAGGTTCTAATTTTTTGTGTGTTACACATCTGACAGGTTTCATGCCATGGTAAATGCTGATGGGGTTATTTAATGGTGGCTTCAAAATCTCACTGAAAGTCACAGAAGGCTCTGAGTTGATGAACAGAGATTGTGCTTTCCCATCCTAAGATTCCCTGTTAAAAGGTTACTAAACTCCAAAACCTGAAGTTCATCTTTACTGAAGTACTTATTGTCATATTTGTTATTGCTAGCACATAAGCCTTTGAAAATCTCAGTGCTGGGACATGGGCAGAGCCTTTGGCCAGTCCAGCACTCCTTATCTCTGCATGACATTCATGAGCTGCAAAGCACTCCTCTCTCACCCTTCCAAGGTGGTCGATGCTGAACTGATGCAAATTGTCCTATCTATATTTGTCTTCAACTTTAATGTCTGCAGCATATTTAGAGTAGCAAGAAATTGGCTTATAATATATTGCAAAGACTTAATGAAAGTTTTTCTTGGTTTAAAAAAACATATTCTATTTTAAAAAAAAAAAAAAAAAGAAAGGCATTTGTGTATTTTTAATCTATTTGTAACTATATAAAATGTAGTTAAGGTAGTTGTATTTGAAAATGCATCTTTTCAGTCATCTCTTTAAAACTTCCAGTGGCTGTTTTATAGTCATTCAAGTCTTGATTCTGACCACTTAGATATATTTGAGACTGCAACAGGTGTGAGCCTGATAAAAATAAACCTATGAAAAATAATTAAAACATGGTAAAGAGAATATTAGTTGAGCCTTCTGTACATTGTTTTAAGTTGTTGCATCTAATTTTATTTATACATATTTACCAGCCATATATATTTACATCGAAGTTGAGTTTTCATTGCCTTTTTTTTTTTTTAAGTGAAACAGTCTTGTTTAATCCCGAGTACCCAGGGTGCCTAGAGTAGAAGCGCAGCCACAAACTGAATTAAAGTAGTGGTGATTCACTGCTATAGTGAAAAGAATTTATGTAATTTAACATGCTCAACTACTTGGGAAAATTTTGGTCAGGTTAGTTTTCATTATTGCTAAGATCAGACAACTGAGCCTATAGCAAAATTAAACAATTGGTTGAAGTCTTTTGATGACAATAGCATGCCCTTTTTACCAAGAAACTGTGGAAATGCTCTGTGCGTCTTCCCAGCACCCAGAGTCATCCACCCCCATCTTATAATTCAACCTGCAAACAGATTAAGCAGCTGAGTTTGTGGAAAGTGTGTTTACTTTGAGCTAAGAACCCTTGTGTGACACTATAGAGATTCCTCTGACACCTCTGGGAGAGCTACACAGACAGTTCGTACTCATCAGCAGGGAAACCGGGCTGAGAATTCCCAATTTCTTTGTAACCAAAACTGCTTAATACAAATCAGTGTTTGGCAATTAGGCAGGAACTCATTTGTTAGCTTAGCATTTTATTTCAAAGTTGTAGGATGTTCTACATTTCAAAAAGGAACTGACAATTTATAAAATTGTCAATGGGTAGAATTTGTATTAATTACAGCAGTATTAATTATTAGCACTGCCTTAGGAGGATGTTTAATGTAGTTTAAAATGTGACACTACAATTCATAGCCTAAAGAGGGTTCTGAAATATCTGTTTTCTTGACTTCTTTTAAATGCTCAACTAAAATTGAATTCTGATGTAGTTTCATCAGTTATATAAACTAGCTTCTCAATATTATTCAGTAAAATAGCAATAGTTAAAAATCAGAAGAGGAAAATAACTATGACCTTCATTAAGAACATAATTGAAATAATTAAAGCTGGAAAAGGATGTACTATGTATCTTCATACAGTGTAATTTGCTGCTGCTCACTGTGCCTTTGCGAATCTGTTCTCTGGCAACACTAAAGAATTTTTTAATATTCTTAAAAACTTCAGTGTTTGCATCCAGCATGATATGGAGAACTTGAAACAGAGGTGTAATTTCTCCACAGTATTGCCATCATGTCAGCCATTTGTGTACCCCCCCAACAATTGTTGCTTTCTAAACGTGAGTTCCAAGTCAGAATAGTGGTCCTGTGTTTTCTGTCAGGACAAAAGGCATCTAAAAAATGTCTGGATTCTGTCCCACATGAAACAGCAGCTGTGAACCAGAAGGGGGATATATTGGAATCTGCTTATAGTGAACTTGGACGTAGTAAAAATCTGTTTATACTGAAGTAGGGTGAACATCTCACGGGCTCACTGCAGTGTGAGATATAAATTGAGACTCTGTGCTCTTGCGGTGAAGATAATTCACCATCCTAACAGGGGTGATGATGTGAAACAGAAAATGTTAATGCTCAGAAAATGACCACACATATTTAGCTGCACTTGTTTGAATCTATTTTGATTTTGAAATGTTATCAAGATACACATTAGACTTTTAAGAAAGCCCTATTCTAGTTTATAAAGCAAGTACACATTTTAACTGTGATCTATGTAAATAAATGCATGTATGCACACACATAATACCTACTTATTCAATAGAAAAATATGATGAGCTGCACGGTAATATTTTTATCAGTACTCTGTAGAACGGCTATCACTATAATTTTCTTTATTTAACTAATGTTTCTAATTCATGGTTACAAACAAAGAATTAGGACAGCAGCACAGAATTCACCAGGAGTGTTGGTATAGTGCCACTGGCTCCCTGCAAGTTTGTCCTGCCTGGGAAGCCAGGAGCCAGCTGGTGCAGCCCCAGCAGGGAAATAGGCTGACCTGGAGAAGGTGGCTGGGAGAGCCTGTGAATTAATTAATACCTCTGCCAGCAAAGGAAGCAAGGCGTTTTGAAACTGTCCTTCCAGATGGAACCTCTGGGATTGTGAAGTGGCTGCTGATGTCAGTGAGATCAGAGAAGGTTATAATGTAATACCAAATCAATATTAGCCAATTATCAGTAAAGGTTGAGGCCACTTTTGATGTGGTTTTTCCAGGAAATGTTCTATTTTTCTGCAACAGCTTTGCAGCTGGAATGAATTTTAATGCAATTTGTCCATTGAGGGCTTCTATTTTTTTGTCATAATTTAATGATTCTAGCTCAGAAAAGCACAGCTCTCTGCATGTGAGCATAGGTACACTCTCACACTTGTGTAGCTATGTAAGGTGGCAGAGGAGCGTGAGTGGGTAGAACTTCTATGTAATGTGCTAAAAATAAATACAAACCCCACAAAGTAACAGTGCAATACCAAAATATACAGGTAAGAAAATAAGCATAAATGATGATAAGCATGCTGCTTGTGTACTTTGTCAAGGTAATTCTGATTATAACTAAAGCAAATATAAAAGTGATGTAAGCCAGAAGTTTTTGCTTCATTTGTCCTTAACTGTTTATTAAAAAGACCTTTTATTTTGATTTTTTTTTTCTTTCTTTGTTCTGAGGAAGAAGTCAGGAGAGTTACAGATTTGAATAAAATATTTCACTGGATTGAATATATAAGAAAACTAAGTGGTCTTCTGAATAAACAGTTTTATCAAAGGAAATTACTGTCTGTCATAAATGCAATTCTATCCTTAATAACATTTGGTTTTCCCCTTAAGGTTTGATCTTTTTGGCTACCTAAATTTCATTGTGACTAGAACACACACTTTTTTTTTGTTTAGTCCTGAATTTCCCTCTGACATTTCTGAACATGCTTTCTCTACTTTTGTAGTTGCTCACTTAGTTTCTTAGCTGATGCTGATAAATAAGTTGATTGATGACACAACAGAAACAAACAGTTCTTATAAGCAGTTGATGCAGTTGAAAGGAATGCAAAAAAAAAATGGAAAGAAATAAAAAGCAGGCACTTATTAAGTAGTTAGTGTCCCCCTCTTCTGCTAGTAAAACTAATTTGCCTTCCAAGTACAGGAGCAGTGTGTGTTTCACATCAACATCCAAGACGTTCTTCAGTGCTGGCTGGAGGGTCTAATCTTTCCCAGAATGATCTGAGCAGTGCAGTTCAAGAACAAGAATGAATATTTGAATAATCACACCACAATGTGAGGTGACCCTCCAACAGGGTACTGACCAGATACACATATGGATTTTGGGAAGAAGCTCTGATGCTCTTTTTTAACACAGCTGTGAGAAGAATGTGGCTAAGACCCAGTAGTCTTTCTGGAGTATAGCTGGCAAAGGAAACCATGAGGAGAAGAGAATTTAACACATGGGTGTAAGAGAGTCCGCTTCATTGATGCGATCTGAGGGGAATGTCTAATGACTGGAAGAATCAAACTTGGCAATGAAAACACAAAGCTCTTTTCATCAATTCAAACGCAGACTCTAAAGCTGCAGATGGTTACCTCCAGCCTTGCCTATTCAGTGCGGGGTTGTATAAAATGGCACTTTGGTGAATACTAATAGATCAAAACAAAGATTTAATAACATAAAGATGTGGTGTTCATTTTTAAATGAGGATACAGGTCAGTGTCTCAGAAAAGAGTGAAATAACTATCTTTATGTATGGGTCTAAAGTCTCTGGAGATTTTTAATGGCAAACATGGTATCTTTAGTGTGAGGATTGTATTCAGTACAGGACAGCTACACAGGGAACAGCCTAAAAGCAAGATTTCTGAATTATTATACTAATTGAGCCTTTTTGCAACATGCAAATGCTGTTAACTAGTTAGCTCCCTTTTAAGTCATACCTGCATATGTTTAGTTGGCGTATATACATTGTAGCTTGTTTGTGTTCAGTCACTTGTTGTAGAGAAGAATGGATCTAGTTAATTAGAAATTGCAGGCAAAAGCACTGCACAAAAGAAACAAGTTGTACATTCACTGGGACTTAAAGCTATTTGTTTTGAAGGAATGACCAAATGTTAAAGAACTCAGTTTAAATTTTAGAGATAGATTTCTTTTATTTTCTTCTTTCAAAACAATAAATATTATTTGAGACTTTCTTATTAAAACTAAAACCAAAGTGTCTTTTTTTTTTTTTTTTTTTTTTTTTTTTTTTTTTTTTACCTACACAATTGTATTCTGGTGAATGTCATATCAAAACATGAAATACTGAATGCTAGAAGTACAACTTCATAGATATTAATACTTTAACTGATTTGTGTCAGTAAATATCTTAGCACAAGTCCAAAGTGATTTTGATTTCAGTGAAAACCCCTGTGCTGCCTGCTGCTGTGAAATTCTGCTGGATTTGACTAGTTGGTAAACTTTTAATATCATAGGGGAATAATTTTCCTGGTGCTGGCATTTTGAAATGTAAAGTATGTTCTGGTGACTTGTTGAAGAATGTAGATATAGAGCTAGTTTCTTGATCACAGCAAATTGACTTTGCTCTGTCACACTAAGTTGCATTCATTTGTCCCAGTTAAGGATATGACCTGTAATTTACTGAGAAACAAATGGTGATGGGTACATTCAAAAGATGAGTGAGTGAGGGCAAAATGCTGAGAATGTTTTACTTGCTATAGCAATCCACAGAAGTCACTGGTTATTAGAGTTTGTATGGAAGGAAATGGGGAGCCGAGGAAGACAACTTTTGTAGTGGTCTAAGATACCTATGCAAATTAACAATGATTCTGAACTTTCAGAATTGGATCAAAACTCATTAAAGGAGATTCAGCATGGAAAAAACTGCTTGATGAGTACTGATGTGTTGGCTGCCTCATGCAATGATTAAAAGCAGATTATAAGCTCATGGGGCCCATAAGAGATACACAGTCTCCACAGGCAGGGTTTTATGGTGTTTAGGAAACCCACACTAGCCAGACGGAAGATTCCCAGACACACAAAACTACCACATACCCTGAAGAATTCTGCAGAGCTGATGCAAATTTATTTGGTGTACAAGACATGAATAGGAACATGAGTAAGTCTGAAACACAAAATCTAGTAACAATCACTTCGTATCACATACAAAAATATTACCATTAACTAGAGTAGTAATAACAGGCAGTGTGAATGTACTGGATTTAGAGGCAATAGGTTGGAACTTGTTCTGCTTTAGTCATGAGGAATTAAGACTGATTGAAACGTGTGAAAAAAGTCATGTGTGATCTAACTGAAAGCAATACATAGTAGGGTCAGGATTTATTTACACGCTTGGAATTCTGCACTAACACCAGTGATTCCTCTCAGAAAAATTCCCTTCAGACTGCACTAATATGCATGATAAAATGATGAATTAAACAGTCTTGTAGAGATACCTGTTTGTTGTAATAAAAGAATTTAGTAAGCCGGTGAGGTTATGTGCAGCCTCAGAGAAATTCAACATGTAGATAGAAATAAATTTTCTGGGTCTGGAGAAAATAAAATATTGAACTAGTATTTGAGTCTAAGGTGAGCTGAACAAATTCAGTCATCATTGGCATATTCTCTGGGCTGTTGTAGTTATGCTGCATTTCTGTATCACTAGACAGACCTTGTTTCCCTTGGTAAGGCTAAAGTATTATTCACACAGTACAAAAGGAAATCCATAACTTTTGGAAAGCTGTAATGAAATGTATTTTTCCACATTGTATTATATTACTTTTATTGAATGACACTTCACTTACAGGTTTTGAATTGCATACTTCATGTTACAGTCCAGGTCAAATTTGCGGGCTGCAATGGAGAGAGTGCCTAAAAACTCAGTACCTCTAATGCTGGTAACTTCCCAGCCCAAAGGAGAAAGGACTTGCATCAGCATAAGCAGAAAATTTCTGAGTGAAAAAATTCTAACACAATTGACGTTTTGTCTTTTCTGCCTGGATTCTTTGGCAGCCCAAATAGAGAAGCACGTGCTAAGTCAAAGTTGGTTTAACTGAGATTTGTGCAGAGCCGTGTAAACCCAGACACTTCTTTTAAAAGGTGCCTTAGCATGTGCCCCTGCCCCAGCCTCAGTTTTCTAAGTTGTTTGGGAGCAGGGGTTCTCCTCCAGAGTGTGACAAAATGGATCTTAGTTTCCTCCTCCATCTGTGGAGGTCCTGGTTCGGATCTCTTGTACCTCAGAGGAGTGTTACAGCCACACAGGTTTAGTTTGGATGCTCTCCATTCCTTGCCTTGAAGTAGTACCACACAGCAGAAAATAGTACAGGCATCTTGGATCAGAGAGGAGCAAGTAGGCTACTCACCTCAGAGAAGTGAGACTTAGTTCTGACACTTAGCTTTAGGGTTTTTTCTCAGTTTTATCCAATGCCTCTTGAACATAATTACAGAACCAGTATCAGAATATCTATGCCCCATTTTCCAGGTGGGTATGCTAGTTCACTACCCACAGTATCACACCTTCAGGTCTAATAGCATTTCATATGTTTCTTCTGTAGAAAATCATGGCATTAGAAAGAAAAATACAGAAGTCTCTTCAGCACTGCTCTCCTGAGAAGTGGCAGGTGTAGGTTAGAACCACGTTTTCCTTAGCTTGGCTGAATGCTCTACATGATAGTATTATTATTTATATTTGTTTTGAAAAGGAGGACTAATATCACTGCTGTTATCTTTGTCACCTTAAAAACCACTAGTGGCCTCAGGTTAATTTTAGAGAAGGCAGCTTGAGGACCTCTGGACGGCTTAAAACAAGATACTTAAAACAGTGGACTGAGATTTAAAAAAAGGGGGGGGGGAATGAAAACAGCCCTATTTGGCGAGTTTAGGAACACCTATCTCCTTAGACTACTTGTTGCAAATCCCATCCCATGGTGCTGCAGTGCTCTCTGTGCAGTCTGGAGGAGGAGTGTGTCGGTCGAGAGCACATGTGGAGCAGTAGATTCCCATTTGCTATACCAGAGTCCTGAAAGATGGCCTTGGTGATGTTCAGAATTGCTGCAGCCGAGACCTTCTGTTGTATGAATGATTCACAGTATCCTTTGACATCTTCTTTCCATTTGAAGATGGCCCTTAATAGAGCAGGTTGTGGTATAAGTACCAAAAGTCTCATACAGTTATAATGTGTGATTTTGTCAGAGCAGATTATGGGATATCCTTCTCATGGATATTTTGGGTATCATGAATTATAGTGAGGCCTGTAGTATCTGACAGTTTATGGTCAATGCCAGGGTTATGTTCAGTGCTGCACTTAATAGAATAAAGGCAAAAAATCCCAACTAAAGGGAATGTCAGGTATGCTTTTTGTGCATTCCTTGCACAGCCAAGATATCTGTTGGCTGCAGGGAGTTTCACATGGATGAAGAATGCACATACAGTCTAAGTCAAGTATTTATTTTCTTTTTGTAGCTATGGTTTACTTTTACTTAACCTCTGTAAATTGCGGATTGCAGTGCAGATATTGTTTTCTTGAAATGTGGGTAGTTACAGCATAAACACAAATATTTATTGTCATTTGAATATTTATCATCTCAGCCTTTCACAAAAACAAAAGCAATGCTGAAACTTCATTCTCTCAAACACTAAAATGTATTCTATGAAAGTCAAATGTTTTCAGAGTCAACATAATCACAGCATCCCAGTTTTTGACCTGTGTGTTCATTTACAGTTTACTTATAGCCGCTTCACAGAGATGGAAGTTTGTAGATTACAACATGGTTTTATTGATTTATCAGTAGCAAAATACACTAAGTATACTCAGTAAACTGGATCAGCTAGCTCTTGGCCTTGTATTGTATAATATCAGCTTGTTGTGGAATACTTCAGAACAAAATCAGAATGTTGGCATAGTTAACTTCAGTGGTGTAAACCAGACTTGCAAAGACTAATATTTAGTAAGACCAATAACACAAACAAATTAGATTTTGAAGTTGTTTGCCCAATAGGAAGAAGCATGCTGACACAGTATTTGTAAGCTTATAGTTAACAATTCTGTGACAAATTATTAAATAACTTTGAACAGCAAATTGAGTGCTCCTTGAAGAACAGCAAGAAAACTTTTTCTCATACTTACTTTTTTTTTCCAAGACGATAAAACGGGTGTCACAGCAAATACTCATTTGCTTTAATATTTTATATCCAAATAAAATAAGTCCATGGCATTTACATTGCCGTTACTAAATAGTATTTGGTTTGTTTGCAAGAGTCATTTATTTGTGGCTTGGCTGAAGGAATAAAAATAAATTTGCGGTTCTTTCTGTTAATACTCATACTGTTTCTTAACATATGCAAAAGATTGAATACTGTAAATGTATGTGCAGGAGCTCAAAAAGAAAGTCCAGACTTTCTGAAGCTTCTGAATTACATATAACGTTTTAGAGAATTGCTGGGACAGTTCTTTACAACAAAAAATAGAAATAACTGACTAGGCCAGAAAGGTATTTAATTTTAAACAAACTTGAACTCATTCAAATTTCTTTACTGCTTAAAATTAAGTAAACCTTTACTAAAGCAGGAGCTGGTTATCTGTGAAAAATTACAGTTCATGTTTCTGATCTAATACTGAGTCATTAATTAATAGCCAGATTTTTCCATAAGGCTTTTAATTTTTTTATCAAGGTTTTGTAGAAGGGCAGCATCAACTGTATGAGAGCTAACAATAGCTTTAACCCCATCATTGCTACTGCTGTTTTATTGGCAAGTTGCTCGACTTTTCTGTTCCACATTTATGCTGCGATGTGGATATAAGGATATAGATCTAAACATTGAGCTGTTGGAAGGCATAAATCTTTAGGACTGAATTTTATCATTTCAGCTTCAGATCATGGAATTCTTGCCCATAGAAACTATCAGAATTCAGCCTTTGAATGAAAGACAGTGCAGGTATGGGAGATGTGTATAATAAAATTATTTTATTTAGCACTTTATTCTGTGTCTCATAATATATCCATTTCTATCACCTCAATCTTTGATAAAATAATAATGAATTATTTAAAGGATGTAATAGATGCCCATCAGATAAAAGGAATATCTAAGTCGTGTACTCAAAAGAAGTTTCACTGATTTTACTCTATGTTTTTGAAGAATTTTGTGACTCTTTATGCAAAGCCAAATTTTTCTGCTTTCATCAACAGAAATTGAAAGGTTTTTCTCCTGCATTCAGTTGCATTCATGTTACAACCGGGTGGAATTGCCACCAAGGCCTGAGTATGGAAGCTCACAAGTTCAGAAGAATTAAAACAGTCCTCCAAATGAGTTGAAGGTCCATTGCTCTCCAGAGTCAGTCTTGGTTAGGAATTTAGTCACCTCCCAGGAGCAGGAGAAGCTCATTCCCAGTTAGATGGCAGCAACATGGAGCAAAATAGGCCTGGAAGACACTGTGGACCATAATGCCAAATCTCAACTGATATTTTAGAAACCCTTTTTCTTGTGTGTAAGTGTGCAGTTAAGTATTTTTTTCTGGTTTTATTCCTGCACAGTGGGTCTGTCATAACATCACCATAATAGACAGGCTTCATGCTGATGACATCTATCTATAGTACACTGCAAACATTAAGAGGAGGGATAGGATGTTTTGTCCATGGATTTTTGTTAGTTTTTGAGGGAAGAATGCTCTTATTTTTTCTAGAAATACTTTTCAGAAGTATACCAAAGTGTGAGTTGCCCCACACCCCACCACCCCCAGAGGGTTGAGGAATTCATCTACTGGTCTGAGCCCATTATGAAGGACTTATCACAAGTGGAACTTATATGCTTTCCTTTTACATCCAATCCCATTTCCATTGTTACTTGACCTCTCAGTGATGTGGAAGTTGTTCCAGCTTGGGCAACATCACATTCATGGTAAAATACATCAAACCTATGTATAACCTCTTATTTTTAATGTGAAGTGGAGGGATTTGATAATGGTTTATAGGAAGGAATTTTCTCTCCACAAGCTCCAGATTACTTTTGGTCATGAGATGGAACCACCTCAGGGAGCTGGAACATAACTGAGAGCTGCCTAGAGCCAGCAAGTCTACACCAGGTTTTGTAAAATATTTGTGGAATCAAGAAAATAGCTCGTGTTCTCTTTCTTGTTTATGATATGAAGAGGAGTCTGCCAAAGTTGTGTTTTGATGGGACGGACTTGGGAAACAGCCTGAGTAGTTGTGGTTTAACCCCAGCCAGCAGCCAAGCCCCACACAGCTGCTCACTCATTCCCCCACCAGCATGATTGGAAGGGTAAGAGAAAACTTGTGGGTTCAGATAAAGACAGGTTAATAGGAAAGGCAAAGGGTGCACATGAAAGCAAAACAAAACAAGGAATTCATTCACCTGCAAGCAGATGTTCAGCCATCTCCAGGAGAGCGTGGCCCCATCATTCATAACAGTTACTTGGGATGACAAGTGCCATCACTACAAATATTCCTCCCTTTCTCTTTCTGCTTTCCACTTTATATACTGAGCATGATGTCATATGGTATGGAATATCCCTTTGGTCACTTTGGGTCCCCTGTTCCGTCTGTGTCTCCTCCCAACCTCCCATGCACCCCCAACTTCCTTGCCAGTGTGGCAGTACAGAAAGCAGAAAAGCCCTTGGCTCTGTGCAAACCCTGTTCAGCAAAAGTGAGAACATCTCTGTATTACCAACTCAGTGTTCAGTTCAAATCCAGAACACAGCCCCATACCAGCCACTGTGAAGAAAATGAGCTTTACCCCAGCCAAAGCCAGCACTGTAGCACATCAGTATTTGCAATTGTACAAACGGCAGGACTAGTGTTTGTTGGGAGCTGTTAGGAATTAATTATTTTTCCTCTTCAAATGAATAAATACTATGGCAGAACACTTCCTATGGGGAAGATATATTAACATAAGGTTACACTGCTAGTTTTTCCTAAGCAGATGGCACAGACTTCCACTTAGCATTTGGCAAGAAAATGTAAGAAACCCTGGCCTATTCATATCAGCACAAGCTTCATGGAAATGTAAGGAGTACACTGTAAGGAATAGGCTTTAACGTAAAAATTTCTTCTGAAAAAGAGACCAGCTGGGACATCAAATGTGTGGAAACAGTAATTGTCAGTGCTAAAAGTAATTCAAGCTCAAGGAAGGGTGTGTAGAAAAGATTTTTCTGGCACGATTATAAGCACTAAATTTTGCATAATATTGCTGTATAAACTGTTGGACTCAAACTGAAGTAATTAGGGGAAATTCTGTGATCTGATTAAATATTCCCATATATCCTCTCTTTCAGCTATTGTTAATTTTTTAACTCTTCAATATCAGCCACATGTGCAGAGGTGAATGGTCCATCCAATAGTAAGAGCCTGGTCTGTATGATAAGCATGGTGTAGATTTCAATGTACTGAAATACAGTGTAGTTGTTTCAAGGTTTATTTTTCTTTCTCATAAGCTCATTTATTCTTGGTAATCAGCATATGCTGTCCTCAGAAAGCAGTTGAAAGCAGAGGAGTATTACCTTTCACAAGGTAGGAGTAAATCCAGCATAGAAGCAAAGTCTTGATTTTGCATTATCCTGCAATGTGTAACAACCTACATCAATGCAAAGTAGGGTGAAATGCTCTCAAAATAGACTAACTGTGTTTACTGCTCACTTTTCCTACTGCTAGTGATGGCACAAGGTGAATAGTATTGGTAGCTAGCTCATAATCTTTCAAACAGAAGGTAGAGAGCAAACAGTTTGACAAGATTAGTTATTGTGGACCACAGATAAAGGCTTAATATTTTAGCCAAGGCCTGTGTAAGCCAGGTTTATTTTGAAATATGGCTGCTGTCAGGAGCCCAACTGGCTGTATTTGCTTCTAAGTTTAATCATATACAGAATTACTCTTTTGGGTTGAGAAGACGCTGAAAGGGATTTAATAGGAATGCTTGTTTGGTGACAGTGCTTTTCAGAGTCAGAATGGTTTCCTCTGCCAAATCTAAGGCCTGCAAGTTTAATGGAACATACTTTTTGGAGTGACATTACAAACAGTGTTGGGCAGGCAGAAATTGGCGGCAATGCCTGTAATGATTAGATTCAACACTGTGGTCTACCACAGTTTAGAGCTTACTGATGCTACTAAATCAGTCTCTAAGACTTGTGTTTTAAGACCAGAAAGGGCCATTAATACCAGTCAGTCCAGCCACCTGTCTGACACAGGGCACTGAATTTTAATCAACAACGCCTGCATCAGGTTAAAAGTCATCACTGAACTCCAGTGTGAACTCCAGAAAGACTCTCAGTCTCTGATCCAAAAGATGCAGAGGGAACTTTGTTAAGAAGAGAGAGGTAGCCTGGTGCATCAGAACCACATGTGTTCTCTATCAATATGGCCATTTATGAAGGAATTGTTACAGACTGGTACCTCACCATGGGAAGGGAAGGGAAGGGAAGGGAAGGGAAGGGAAGGGTTTTTTTTTATTCTAAGATGAAATTAGGTTAATTTGTTTGTATGATCACTCATCAAACAATTGTTCTACTGAGCTGTACTGCTAAGCTACTTGTAATGCTTTTGTCCAATGCATTTTATTTACCTGCATTATTTTCAAATGCTTAGTTTCTAAAGGAAATTTGTGTTAGCAAAACACATTCCGCAAGAAGCCAGAAATCATGCAAGTAAGGCCATCTTCACAGCCTGGGACTAATCTTATCTACTGGAAAGATAACCAAAGGTTATAGTTTAGGTTTATAAGCCTTTATATAGCATTTCAAAATCCAGATGGTTTTGGTTTTATCACTTAACTCCTCCATTTACAGGCAGAAACTATTGTTTTCAGCTAGTCTATATATTGCTTTACAGATAGGACATAGGCTACTTGAAGGATGCCTTTTTTGGTCAGTTGGGTATCCATTTTCTCTGTTTCTGGGGCATGATTCCCTGGAAAATCACTTTGTCATGTTCAGAACTTGTGGATAAAGGCCACTGCTGTCCTCTGGAGTGAGTTCCTTTGCCCAGAGGTTGAGCAGTGTGGAATGATGTACCGATATGTCTGGATTTATGTAATTGCAGAGGTTTTACTGATCCCAAACTACAGTTTAGAGCTAGATTTCTTCAGTAGAATATGTGAAAGAGGAGAGTAATGTTCATAGGAGTCAGCAGTAGAGATCAGTAGGTACCATATTTGCACCTGTATGTTCAGCTTCTGGGCTCCCAAAACAAATTTCTCTGTCAGGTTTTTAAGTCTGCTTTATGGAGACTGATTCTAAAACCAAAATTGCTTTTACTCACAGAAATAAAGTTTTGTAAGGCTTTGCTAAAAATCAGAGCACACTGTCAAGCAATTCAGGAGCTTTGTTAGAACACTCCATACAACAACATATGCTCCTTTCAGACATTGTCAACTGTGTGCAGAGGTGATAAGGAACACAGTTTGAAATAACTGGAAGACGAGTTGAGAATGGTTGAGAATTTGTCTTGGGGAAGACACATCTAGCAATGTTCCTGTTTAGGTCGTTTTCCTCTGAAGAGGAGGATCTTCTGAAAGCTTAGCAACACATTTAAAAGTACATGATTAAACTGGTAATATCATAGCAGCATTTCCTCTCATGGAAATCTATTTTTTTTCTGTATTAGAACACAAATTCAACTGCTTAATTCCAAATTCCACAGAACTGAACATTGAGTCTTTTGCTAACTTAAAAGTGATGATGGACCAGATTCTATGGGATGATGGTCACTTTCCTAATTTGTGGGGTTTATTTTTCCATTTCATGAAAGGACTAAGATGATCATTACAGAAGTACATAGTGTAGTTAAAAATATTTCTAGCCCACATCCTTGTGCTTTTCATGGATGCAAATTCCATCTATCCTGAAAAGCATGGGACTTTTTTACTTTGTATATGTGCAAATCAGTATAAATAAAACTAAAGTTGTAACTATTTATCTGAACCCATAGCTTTTTCTGCGTTTTATGTCTTACTTTTTACTCATAGTATTTGTATAGACAATACTGAAGTGGCATTTGTTAAGAGTTTATTTGTTAAGGGACAGATTTTCTAGAAGTACTAACTACCAAGAGATAATGGTCACCCACTGCGATTTTCCAAAATGTCCAAGCAAGAAATTGAAATCTGTGAGAATGGGGAGTGAGCCCTCAAGAGACTTTTATAAACTTTCCTAAAGGTGTGTGTCTGTCCTTGCAAATTTGAACCCTCAGCACTGCAACAAAGTGGCCCACCTACCATATCATTCTTCTGTCTGATCTAAAATATGAACCCAAATAGGTTTTTTTGAATTACTTGTTTGGTTGCTTCATGAGATGAAAATTCAGTGAGTGTCTTTGCTTAGGAGAAAGTGTTGTACTGCACATTTAATTTATACTATGAGGACTCTTCACAAGCAAAAAGACAAATGTCATTTATTAATTCTTTTTCTTAGTTTCCATTCAAGCTTAGTCAGCGCTGCTTTCAGTTAAGTATCCAAAAAGGTCCCTGAGGCCTGTATCAAGAGTTCCTAACCACTGATTCAGCCCATAGCATTATTTTGTAGACTTAAGTGGAATTTTAGTGGTATATTTGGTCTTGTGTCTGTGTAGAGGTAAATTTGCCCTCTGTTATCTTATAAATAGTTACAGTTTCTCTTTTATATTATCATTTAAATGTCTTTCAAAGGTACAGTATTTTAGTCCAGCGTAGCTTTTTTTGCTTCTAATAAAGAATAAATAAATTTGAAAATCCACACATGACTGAAACAAAAGGCAAATAAGCCCTGCATGGTTTGTATTTGGTGAGGAATACCTCATTTTGATGATTTCAGTCATCATTCATTTGAAAACCAGAAGCTATGATTGTTAAGCCTCGTTATTTTCAATGAAGCCTGACAGTTTCAAGGTTAAACAGAAGACAGCTACTTTCATCCCAGTGGTATTTCTCTTCAACCATGGGCAGCTCTTCACTAACTTGTTCAGCTCTGGTGTGCAGTGCCGTTGCTTGGTCACAGAGTGGTGCACATTCAAACTCAGTCGTAGGACAGTAGATAAGCAGTGACCTCCAACCTATGTCTGCCCAAAAGGAGCCTCAATTACTGAAGTCGTTTTTCTTGTATAAGACATAATATTTCTTTTTAACTGAACAGTGATTTAAATAAGCCATGATCTCAGATTTTACTATTTTTATGCTGTCTCTGAGTAAAACAATTTGCAGCCCAAAGCTTTTGTTAGTCCAAACAGTTGGAAATGTTTCTCCAGAGCTTTGTGTCTCTGAAGCACATTAGAGAGGGTGCTAGTGTGAAAGAAATCTACAGCCATAGTTACAGTGTCTGAGAAAGCTGCCATGCTTCTGAATATACATGCTATTAAAGGAGAGGACTGATCTGCCATTGCTTTCTGAGATTGCACTTGGACTAACAACTGATTTAACAGGGAAATTTTGCAGTAAAAGAGAATGAGGAAACTGTGACCTATCAGTAACTCAGAAAACATTGATTCTCCACTGTGAGAAAACTTCCAGGAATGAATAATTTGTGAAATCCTTGACTCTATACTTGCATGGACTGACTGCACTGAGTTATGGCTGTCAGGCTCTTGCGTCCATAAAGATGAAGCAGTGCAATAGGAGTATGTTACAAAACCAGGAAAAATGCGCTAGTTGGTTAAGAAGGAAAAGCAGCTACTAAAAGACTGAAGGGAGAGAAGTATGTAAGAAGTAGTTTTTCACCTGTGCTTTGACTCCCTTAGAGTCCCTGTGAAACAGCTAGAAGTAGCTAAACTTTCCACATACATTTCCTGGTGTCTCATGATTACATTTGGGTGGTGAATGCTTAATCTAATTTCAGGAATTAAGTCACCTGGTGAGTACAATGAAAGGTGTAGCTTCATCGTGCTTGGTGGTTCCTGGAAAACAAGAGCGTTTCAATACGTACCAGGTGTGTTAGTCATGACTTTTGGCAATAAATCCATGTTAACTAGTTTACCTGCACTGCAGTTACTAATGCATCCATGAGATAAAACAGATTTTGCAATTTTGATAAAGCTGTGCTATTTTTATTTCCTATCTGTATTTCTCATGCTGTATCATATATATATATGGGGGGGGAAAAAAGGAAAACAAAATTGTCATTTCAGATAAGAAAGAAATGCTCAACTTTGTAACAGTGATAATAGCTATTTGAATCTGCAACTCTATCCATTTTGGAAGTTGTGTGTATAATATTCTGGACATGTTTTGCTACACAGAGGATCTGCTTTTATATAGATAGTTTATTTGTGGGAGAGTTTTCATTGAAGGATTCCATAAAATACAGACAAATTGAAGAAATAGTATGAATGAATGATTAATGGTGTGCTGAAGATAAACATGTGCAGATGGAAAATACTGAACAAATTTAGTCCTTTGCATTTGCCTACATAGTTTAACAAAAGGAAAGAACAAATTAAGCCAGTGAGATTCTGAACGTGCTTATATCCTGTGCCTTAAAACTAAGAGAGGATTAGGCAGCTTTCTGTCCTACTTATTTAGACTGTTTATTTTTCTGTAGTTGTGTCGACACAAGAATCGTCCAGGCCACCTTCACAATATCATCATCAACATCCTCAGAAACTTGGCTTGTTGAGTATTTTGAAAAAGTTTTTGACATCAAACACGTGGGGTTTTAGACATAAATTTATAAACTGAACCATAAAAGTTTCTGTTACATAATGGGCAAGATATTTTTTAAGAGAAAACAACAGTTAAGTTTACATTTAACAAGAGCCATGGACCACCATATTTTTAAAAGTGCAAAAATTGATTGTCCTACTTACACCAAATGTATATGTCCTGCAGGATTGCTGCACAGAGTTTTGTGTTAACCCTCAGATACTACATATACTACAAAAGAAAAGTGAGCTGATATATTTCACTGACTGCAAATGGTTGAGTTGTAGGTTAAAAAGTTTTCCGTAAGTTGTCTGCATTTTCCCTCAATGTCTGTCTTTTACAGTAGTGCTTTGTTTCTGAGCGTGACCACCACCAGGACAGCTTGCTTCAGTGCAAACACTGTCTCTTTCAGCCAGAACATTCCTAACATTAGCTTCCTTTTTTTTTTCTCTCCTCTCCCTCTCCCCTGCCCCCTCTCAGGTTGGAAAGGCTGGTGGACGTCCTGAGGAAGAAGGTTGGAGCAGGGACCATTAGGACCGTGATCTGATTGAAAGCTGTAGTCTAAGGAAGCATTCACATCTGGTGACCAGGCTGCTTCATTCAGCACTGTGTAAACACTAAAGCCTTAACTTAGCAAACAGTTGTTAGAAGTGGGACACTCCAGCGACATTCCAAGCTGAGATAAAATCAAATCATAAATGTTTAACTACTTTGCTGCTGAGTTCTGTGATTTGTTGAAATGTTTCATTGCAAATATGTATTTGTTTTTAAGCAAATGCATTGTGGCATTGTGTACTGTGAAAAACGATGTAGATGCTTATTTTAACTGTCTGTCCTCTCAGTATAATCTGCTGCAAGGCACAGCTTCATCGTTTTCTTAAATACTGCAGGCTTCAGGTTCAAAATCCTGCAAAGCAGTTTCAAAATGTAAATCCCTTGTTATTTCTGAGACTGCAAACAGTCCAGTATTTGTATGTTAAATATATTAATTGATAAAGTAGCTTGACATTCAAGAAATATCTCTGGCTACTACATTGGATATTTTTTTCTCCTTACTCATAGCCCGTTGAATTGCAGCTAGTGATTGTGGCTACATCAAAGGGCAAGATAAATGTATAGTTTTATACAACAGTTGAATAGCTTCTGCTAGCACATGGCATTTTCAGTGTACATTAAAAAGAAATTTAGAGTTAGATTTGACTGGAGGTACATCTTAATAAATTGCAACATGAAAGCCTTGTGACATTGTACAGTGTCTCAGACAGTGGAGGAAGTTTCCTCTATTCTTTTCAGTCACTCCTCTGTCCTTTCCTATGAGGCAAAAGCTCTCAGATATTCAGAAAGCACCTTACAGATTCAAAATTTGCCTTTTCAGTGTTCGCCTTTTCTCATCCTTTTCCTACAAGACTTCTTGCCTGCTTGTTCTAGACCTTCAATTGCTTTGCAGTGCAGGAGTACCATCCAGGCTGGATTTCAGGACAAACTGCCAACCCTCTGCTTTGTATACTCATGAAGTGCCTCAGGATTTAAGTTAGAGGCTGGAAGATAGAATCTTACAGGGAGGGCAGAAACAGGGCTGAAAAGGAAAATTTGGGGTAGACAGACATTATAGACCTTACAGATACAGGAGAGTGGGACCTAGAGTTATGTTTGTGACCCAGGAATCTCCCTGTATGAATGGCCAGGTCAGCACTCATATAACCTGCTCAAGAAGGCATCTGTAATCTCTAAGCACCCCAAATTCAGTAACAAATCTCTTTGATATACATGCAGAACCAGCCAGCTCAGTCAAGGTGGATGTGCCGCCTAAGATTTCCACTTGCCTGCTTTGCTTCATGTTTAATGTTGTTACAGGGCCTTCTCTCTTAATGCTTGCTTGTACAAATGTTGTAATAGTGCAGTCTAGCCAGAGAAAATGAAATTTTGATTTTGAGTAGAAAGACATTTTAATGTCTGTTTTTTTTCTTTCAAACACCTACATGTTAAACCTTCCTCATCTGAAGAGCTAGCTCCCACAGTTTCAGCTGACCAAACCTAACCCCTTGCAGGGAGATAAGCAGCGTCCCTCCAAGTCAAATTTACCCAGGTCACTTCTAGAAACTTCTGAAGTGCTCTTTTTTGACCTTTGGTCAATCCTAAGATAGCCAGTGAGTCTGGAGCCTCTCCCCCATACCTATTAAGTGGGCAGAAAACTTAATGCTTCCAGACCATAGGACTGCCACCCCCCATTCCCTTGTGCTTCTGTTCAGCACTTTCAATGACTCAACTGCTCTTTGTCCTACTGTCCTCACTGAGCTTTACTGCACTAAGTGCATGACAAGATCTCCTGAACTGTCAGTGCTGTTGAACTATTTCTGCACTAAGGAAGTAGTGAGGAAGGAATAAAGATAAAAATGTCAGGACTATCATACTAGACCAAAGCCCAAAGACTGCCTTTGGCAATAACAAATAGAAGATGCCTAGAAAAGGGTATAAAGTCAGGCCAGTACTAGTGACCATTCTCCCAACTGGTCTCAGCAATTTGTTATTTAGGGGCTAAGTCTTTTTTAAGGTGTCTTTGTATTTAGCAGCATTTTTTCATGATTTGTTTTTGATTCCACTTACATTTTTAGTATCTAGTTGTTCCTGTCATGAGGTATTATACAGTTAATGATGCATTGAGTGAAGAAATATTTCCTTCTCTTTGTTATGAACCAGCTCTATTCATTTGCTATCACCTAGTTTTTGTATTAGAGAAATGGTGAGTAACCACTGCCTCTTCATATTATTTCCATGTCCCTTGTGATTTTACGTATTTGGCATCATTTCCCCCAGATTCTCTTTTCCAGAGAGAGGGGCTAGTCTCTTGTAAAGGAGCTGTCTCGTGTTTTTAATTGGCCTTGTCATGCTAATCTATTTTTTCCAGCTCTGCAGTGTTTTTACTGAGATACAACCAGATTTATGCCTGGTATTCAATATACAGACAAAAAGAGACTTTAATTGTTGCCATAATTATGTTGTCTGTTTTATTCTCTATGCTATTTGTAATAATTTTTAGCATTGGATTTGCTTTATGACAGATTATTTATTGGTGTTAATATTTCTGTAGTAAGAACAACAACTTTAGATCTTGTCCCTCAGTTGTAACGTTCAGCTCAGAGTTCATCATAGGATGAATGAAGACAGAGCTGTTTTCGGAATGCATAATTTCACATTTATGGGTGTTGAATGTCACCTGTTGTTTTAGCATGCATTCCCCAGTGACCATGAGTTCCTCTTCCATGCCTTCTCATAGTTCCTCTTTAATACTCGCAGTAGCATAGTATCTTCAGCATCTCCATACTGAATATGGTGATATGAAATACTGCCATCTCCCAATTAACCACTTCCTCAAGGTGATTTCTTAGTGAAGTTGAACATGGGTTCTGGGACAAAGTTTCCTGTGGGACAATAAGGTAACTCGTCCTTGACTGTGAAAACTATACTTTATTCTTATCCATTGTTTTAATCTAACTTTGAACTACTTATTTTTCAATATAAAGATTTTCCCTCTTACTCCTTGGCAGCTTTGATGAGGAAGTTGTTTCCTGCTTTGAAAATGCAGGTTTACTAAACCAGGGCTTGTTCTCCATGCATGATTATGTTAAGTTCCTCCTTCTCCTAGGAGTATCAATAGCTCCTCACCTTCCCAAGGTATTTCTGCCTCCAAGTGAATAATCTTGTGAGTGCAGACTTCATACAGACAGACTGTTTGACCTTGAGCCTTTTGTGTCCATTAGCTTTGTTTGGAAAAGTAGGATCAGCCAGGCAAAAGCCATCTAGCAGGCATGATGTCAGATACATCTGGTTGCAGGTAATACCTGATTCAGTAAAATTAAGTGATAGTTTTGCTTTGTAATTTTCCTTTTGACACGTGGTACCTAAAGTGAAAAAACCATTCCTGACTCTGTCTTATGTCTTGTACCAAGCTGCCTAAAATTCAGTGAGCATTGTATTTATGGGGTTTTTATCATAAATGACAAATGTAGATAGATGTATTTGATTCATAATTAAATCTGGTGTCGATTTTTAAAATTCATCTGGAAATGTGTGTCTACTTTGAAAACGACGTTGGGAAATTTAGTGTGCTGAGAGGTGAAGACAGATACAGTTGCTATCAACCTGGTGTGTGGTCTTTGGATAATTCCTTAGTGACTGTCACTAAAGGTATGCATCCCCTGAAGAAGTTCTTGGACTTCTCCAAGGAGTTTGCAAAAGCATCTGTGTGGCTAACATGAAAATACTTTCGCTTCTCCACCCACTGAAGTGAGCAGCAAAAGTCACACAGGTCTGGTAACAGAAGCCCAGCTTTTAGTACCCTCAGCTGAACTTCTGGCCCTGTTGAGCCCAGTCTGTCTTTTGCCTTTCAGTGTAACAAGGGCACGAATTCTGCTCTGGTGAGTGGAAATAGGTGATAATGATGACACGGGTTAATTGGCTTTTATCTTGTGGTTTATTCATTGAGAACTGATTGATGTCTGTGCAGAGCTCTGAAAGTTAAAAGAAGCCTGCCCTTATACATCAGGCAAATGTATTTGTCACTTCTGTCCTAATATATGAGAGAAGGATGAGATTGCATCCAATTATGTACCAGGAGTAGCAATTCATTTCCCTCCCAATGGAACAACAGTTCATGATGAAAGGTGACTCACCAAAGGTGATGCTTATGGTGATGGTTGTAATTACTGCCCAGTCAGGGTCCCTGCTGTCTTGAAGAGCACTGAGATACTCAGAAACATCCTTTCCCTGTGAGATTTTGTGTCTTTCTCTTGATGATCCTGCAGCATGTTTTGCATTGGGAGCCATTTCTGGTATATGGCAGGGTAAAATATGTAAATACCATCATGTTGGCTCAGGATAAGAGCATTATTAATGCTTTTCAGCACTGTAATTATATTCCTAGTAAGCCTTCTCTAAGCCCTCACTAATTAACAATATTGTGACAAATCAACTTTAACAGAAAAGAACTGTGGACCTTTAGTCTTTTAGTACTATTTTTCATTCAGCCCACAGCCCAAAACTGGTGGCATGATTTTCTGTACTAGTGTTGGGAAAACTGCTGATATTTGAAAGTTCAGAGGCAGCTCAGTCTTGTTAGTGGAGTCCCATAGCTAAAGTTGATTTGACTCCTCTTTAAATATATTCACAACAAAGTAAAATTCATTAGTTAATCATCAATGTAAGGGAAAACTGTTTTTATAAATAAGCCATCATATTGAAATAGTTTAGTGATGTCAATATGTTGTCATAGGCACATTTATTTGTTTATTTATTCCAAATCACTGGACATTTTGCAAGACTGACTTTATATATATTCTTACCAGGTGATCAAGAGTTGTACCGTCTTTAATCCATGTACACAAATGAACTAGCTATCTAAATGTCAGGATTTCTCTGTGCCTGTATTTCCTTCTTTTCCAGATTAAGATCATTAGGTTTGTTGTGGTTTTTCCTTTTTAATTTATATCCCAGAAGATTTTTCTCCCATGCAAGAATAAACGGTGAGGCACATGAAATCACTGATGGGCAGTTTCTCTGATACTGCACTTGATATGATGGCAGCATTACATGTACTGACTCTTGTCACTCTACCATTTCACATCAGGTCTGCAGAACTGGACTTTCTCTATTTGTTCTTCTCATGCATCCATAAATAAAAATGCACTCAGAAATTTGAGAAAAAACAAAGTAGTGTTCTTGTATTAGGTTGATTATAAGTCAGCTGTTGAGCTTCAGTGTTCTAAACATTTCATTCTTCAGTTTTGTTGGGAGACCACGTGTTCTGTGAGGCTTTTAAACAAATACTTGAAATGGTTGAAAGATTTACATTGCCAGTGCCTAGCTAAATATATAATCTTTAGAAAAGAAATGGTTTATTTTGGCACCATTTGACAAACTCAAATATTTTAAACATTTGTTAAGTTGGAGCTTGCACATTTGAACTAGAAGTTTGCATTCCACAATTACATCTCAGGTTACTGTCTCTCTCTCTTTTGTATTTTATAATCCCTTTATTAAAATAGTGTGCAAAAGGAGTTGGGTTTGGAGTGTGGTTTTTTATTGTTAATTGTAAAATATTGTTATTAACAATCAATTTTAAGGTATGTATGTATGTATGTACCTGGTAATTCTATACAACTACACATGAGAAATGCAAAGCCAGAAGTGTTTTCAGAATTTAGGGCTTCACATTAGTAGCCAAGATTTCTTTGTAAAAGTAATGGAATACAGGAATAGTGGGGCCAAATCCTGCAGTGCTTTGCTCATAGTCATAGTATGTGCTGTGATGAGTAAGTACTAATCTTGCAAGCCAGGCAATAATGAAAGTAGGTTGAAAAGGTGTACTGAACTGCTGAAATATACTAGCTTGAGGAAAAGTGGTCTTTGACCTGGAGTTGGTTTTCTTTTCCTTCCCATGGCAGAAAGGATGGACAAGGGCAATGCTTAGTCTAATTAAAATTTAAAAAAACCCAGCAACCAAAAAAACTCCATCACTTCTATTTCTCTCAAGTTTTAACCTGAAATACGTACTGAAACTTAAAAAGTTGAGAATTTATAAACTGAAATCACCCTATTTTGTTCAAAACCTGCAAGAACCCCTGTTCAGCAAGTCCTGGAGTGCACTGTTACAGTTGTGCTTGTGCTTTGGCGTGTTGCCCAGCCAGTCGCCAGCTGCAAAGGGTCACACTCCTTTCTGAGAAGCTGTCACCAGGGAGTTTGGCATGTTCCCTCCGTGGTGACCTTGGGCCAAAGGTCCATGCAGTGCCATATTAACAGAAGTTCATCATAATTTGAATGGCTTCTGAACATGATAGAAGCAGATTCATTGTCATATTGTAGAAAAACAATATAACCAATAGAATTGGTCACAACTGCTTCCCAGTGGCCATGATAAAGCAAGGGCATGGTAGCCCTTGCAGAATGCATTACATAAATTTGTGATTATTAATACTCACATGTGAATATACACACTGCATTTCTTACATGATTGAAAAATGTAATGGTTTCCCAAAGAATTCAAAGGATGGAAACTGTTTTATTTGTTCTTGCACTATGTATTAGCAGCACTAGATTCTGAAAGAAATTATAAGAAAAATCAAAATATTAAGATGAAAAGGCTACTTTGGTACTACTCTAATTCATTGTCTGAAGCCCCATGACATTGTTCATGATTATTTGACTTTCACTGATGTGGTGCCACTATTTCACAGGTTTTGTGATCAAAGAGGTAAGCTTTTCAAAATCAGTTTATGAGATTTGAGGCTACTGGTGTCTAGGTAGATATCAATGTAGATGTTGAACTCTTGCTTAGAAGCAAGGTTTCAGATATCTGTAAGTGAAAATTAGCTTTTTAAAAAGTTATTTCATTTCTTTACTTGGATATTTAAATTATTCAAAGAACACGCTCAAATGCAATCTCTGTGAAAATATACTAGACTAGAAATAAAATAAAAAGTCTCCATCAATACATTCTCATAGCACTAAAATCATCCCATTTTGGTACTTGAATAAGCTATATAAAATTATCAGCTTTGTTTCTTCCACTTTATATAGGGAAAATTTTCTCTCACCTCCAACAGTCTACCAGTGTATGGAGAACCTCAGTATTACAGATAATGGTTTGTCAACATTAATGGTAGAAGTAAGCATGAAGGGGAAATGTACAAATAAGTAAATATTAGGAATGTTATTGAACGTGGCATTTATTTTATCAGCTAGTTTTCAAGTGTCAGTACAGAAAATACAACTTCAACATATGACTGGTATGGCAAACCAGCTCTACTGCTTCACCATATTCTCACTGGTGGAGGCACTATCCTCACCACGTCCAAAAGTGTAGGGCTCCATACCCACAGTACAGGATATAAACATGGAGCCATGAGGTTCCAAAACACCATATCAAACATTTTGTGCCTGGAGTTATGGGCTTAAATCAGCAAACTGAGAAAGATGTAAATAGATCACAGCTTTGAATAGGACTCTTCTTCCCATAAGACATGGAAAGCACAAATCAGGACACCTGGACTGCCCTACTGATGCTAAAGCAGCATAAAAGACAAAATGCAAGGTAGAAATTGAATTTTCAGAGGATCACAGAATATGTCAAGTTGGAAGGAACCCACATGGATCATCAAGTCCAACTCCTGGCCCTGCACAGAACCATCCCCAAGAGTCACACTACATGCCTGAGAGTATTGTCCAAATGCTTCTGGAACTCTGTCAGGCTTGGTGCTGCGACCACTTCTCTGGGGAGCCTTTTCCAGTACCCAACCACCCTCTCGGTGAAACAGCCATTAGTAATATTTAACCTAAACCTCCCCTGACATAACCTGAGGCCATTCCCTCAGGTTCTGTCACTGGTCATCAGAGAGAGGAGATCAGCTTCTACCCCTCTTCTTCTCCTCACAAGGAAGTTGATGAGTCTCCTCTTGTCCAGGCTGAACAGACCAAGTGACTTCAATCACTCCTCATACAGCTTCCCCTCAAGGCCCTTCACCATCTTTGTTGCCTTCTTTGGACACTCTCTAAGAGCTTAATTTCTTTCTTACATTGCAGTGCCCAAAACTGCACACTAGTGCAGAGCAGAGCAGGATAATCCCTCCCTCCACTGGCTGGCAATGCTTTGGCTGATGCCTCCCAGGACACAGTTAGCTCTTCTGGGTGCCAGGGCACTGCTGACTCAGATTCAACTTGTCATCAGCCAGGACCCCCAGGTCCCTTTCCATGGCACTGCTTTCCAGCACCTCATTCCCCAGCCTGTTTGAACGTCCAGGGCTGCCCCATCCCAGGTGCAGAATCTGGCATTTGTCCTTGTTGGTTGGTGATTGCCTATCTCTCTAATTTGTCAAGGTTTCTCCGCAGGGTGTCTCTGCCTTTGAGAGAGTCAACAGCTCCTTTGAGTTTTGTGTCATCTGCAAACTTGCTCAGTATCCCTTCCAGTCCTTCATCCAAGTCATTTATGAAAATGTTGAAGAGCACAGGGCCCAAGATGGAGCCCTGTGGAACCCCAGTAGTGACACATCACCAGTCTGATGTTACCCCATTCACTATTACCTTCTGTGCTTGACCCATGAGCCAACTGCTCACCCACCACATGATATGTTTATATCCAGCTGTGCTGGACCTTTTGTTCAGAAGGATCCTGTGAGAGACAGTATGGAAAGCTTTACTGAAATCCAAAAAGATGACATCAACTGGATTCCCTTGATCAGCTAGGTGGGATACACCATCATAGAAGGAAATCAGGTTTGATAAGCAGGACTTTCCTCTCAGGGAGCTGTGCTGGCTGTGACCAATGACTGCATTGTCTTTCAGGTGTTTTTCAACACCTCCCAGAACAATCTTCTCCATAACTTTACCAGGCACTGAAGTGAGACTGACAGGTCTGTGGTTTCCAGGGTCCACTTACTTGCCCTTCTTGAAAACTAGAACAACATTTGCCAGCTTCCAGTCAGCTGGGACCTCTCCAGATTCCCAAGACTGCTCACAAATCATTGAGAGAGCTTGTGTGATGACATCAGCTAGCTCTTTCAGCATTCTTGTATGAATCCCATTAGGCCCCATAGATAGGAATTATGTAAAATCCAAGTATGGATAAGTGTGGAAGCTTTGCCTGCTTCAGACATTGAAAAGGAGGAAAAGTTGTTACAAAAAAAGTTGTTACTTTGCTATGCTTACATATAGAAGCTTTTAAAACTTCATGAAAGCAAAGCTATTGTAATATTAGAAAGAAGATGTCTCAGTAAGGTTACATGTGAGTGTAAGGATAGAAAATTAGTTGAAATTTGATCATTTTCACTTTTTTTCACTAAATTCTTGTTTGATAGGACAAGCTACCTTGGTTCTACATTTCAAATAAAACATTTCTAATTAGCATGTAGTTGTTTTGGTCGCTAAGTAATCAATATGAAAATTGACAGTGTCCTCTCTACTTCTGTTGTCCTATTGCTAAGGCTTTCTTGGTATAAACAGGACACAAAAAAAGTTATATCAAAATAATAAATATTTAGTTATCTTTACTAGGGTCCAAACTGTTCTACAATTTCCATCAATAGATCTCAGCACACAAAGGAAAATTAATAGCATTTTGTCTCAAAGTTGGCAAAAGAAGTGTCTAAATGGGCATTTGAATAGATGTTGTATTTCTTCACTGTGAGCCTGATGAGAAGTGACTAGAGTGAACATTTTTTAGACAGATCTTGCCACCTCTGTTGGTGTTGTCAGCACTTAAATGCCACCTTTAGCCATCCACAGTTCTTTATCGCATTTCTAATGGTTCCCATTTTCTAGCTTAGCAAGCCATGGCTTCTGCTGTCCCAGAGATCAGAGAAGGAGCAGACCTTGATTATTTTGGCTGATTTTAGTTTAGCTAGCTTAGGTAGTGCTGAGCTGGCTGCTTGAATGTGTGGCATCTCTGTGTAGGAAGGCAGTGGCAAACAGGTTGAAGGGGTACAGCCTTTACAGTGGACAGACTGGTGACCACTAAGAACATCTGGAAAATCTAGTCCTTGCTAATTTACAGCTCTCAGAGATTCATTCTCAGTTGTCCAAGATAACAAGTTGCCACTCTATGAACAAAGTTAAGGGCCATGTCTAGCAAAGATGTTACTTGGTGTCTTAAATGTTAATGTGCCTTTATTTGCTCAGTAGTTGTTTTAAGATAAGCTATAAAGTCATATCAACAAAAAATACTGTATGTATAAAAGGAATTTTGTTGTTGTCCTGTTGGACTGCTTTATAAACTAACTTTTGACTGCTGGGCCATGGAAGTCTCTGGAACTGGTTACAACTTCCCCAGACTATAACAGAGTGCCAACAAAACTGAATCGTACCATTCTACTTTGCTTTATTTTTTTGCTCTTCTGAATTGCAGTGATGTTCAGCTTTGCAGGAGGGAGAGGGGCTCCTTTGGAGACAGAAAGGAACCCGTGGCATTTCAAGGCATCCAAAGATACATGTGAAAATTAATGGATTTCTAGGGGATTTGTCACAGGCAATAGAGCTCTGAAAGGTTAGTGTGGTCCTAAGGACAGACCGTTCCCTCAAGTGATATTACCCTGTGAGGGTAGCTTGTTTAATGCAGTAACTGAGGTTCAGCAGCGGCACGATGTAGGCAGTCATCTGTGGACTAGATAATCCATGTTCCACCTTCCCTAGGGGTGCAGGATTCCTTGTCTGGTGCACATGCATGCCAAGATAGCAATCCTCCTACTTAGGCCTTTAGACCATATGACCATTTGGGCCCAGACATCTACTGGACTGCAATTCCCCCATGCTGTCCTAAAGTCATTGCACATGGAACTTACTGTATCCATTTATAGTACTCTAGGACTGGAATTTACTCACCTCATGAGAGCCTGAGGTGCAGGAAAAGCAAGGACAAAGGTGTGCTTGCTGCACTGTGTTAAGCAAAGGCTTGACTTGTGCTGCTGGTGTGCAGGGATACCTGTGGAGAGTGAGAGAGACTGCTCATATCTGCACAGCTACAGCATCAAACATTTGGATACAGCAACAACCACCAGAGTACAAGCTGAAATGAAGGGCAGAAAGCTTCCCAGTTTTGCTCATCTTTGATCACATAATGGAGAAATTCAGCTCAAACGCTTTTAAAGCAGCTAAATACCCTGCTTCCTCCACATTACCTGTCTGTTCATGATAACTTCATTTCCCCAAATTTCTAACAACCGCTAGAGTAAGACTCTTACATATCTGAACTGCCTGTGCCTGAAGAAAACACACTTTCATCAAGGGGTTGTTTTTGTAAAATCCTACAGAACTGTTCTCAATAGTCCTATATAACAAATCCACAACTGCCTGTTATAACTATTCACCCTGATTTCCAGTAATAGCATTACCGGTGTAATTTTCCATTCATTTAAATCTGGTCTGCAGATTACTAACTTTGCATGTTATGAGGTGTTTTCTCCAGAGGTTTACCCTCACATAGCCTCATTTCCTGTAGAGTTGACCATTCTGTTGAGTAACCTGCTACCTCCTCTCTCATTAAAAGTCTTTTTTTTTTTTTCAGTTTGACATTTTATCTTCTTAGAGCTCTTCCAAAGCCACCTGCTGCAGGTGTCTAACTAGGTGCTGTGACTATTGCTTTCCACTAGTAGTAAAGCAAGCTGAGGTCTGGCAGGCTGAACCACATATTACCCTCTTGACCCAGGATGTGTAGGAGATATACCACCACCTGTCATAGGCATGTCCTGTTCCCTCCTTCCACCCCACCCCCCACTTGCAAAACCTGTAAAATATGTCTTTAGTTCCTATTCAGTTACTCTTTTACCTAAGTGATTGATATATAACACAGGTATCTAGCTAGCTGCCATGTGAATTTATGGTGATTATTATATGTACATATAGTATATTTCAGCCCAAAGAAAAAAAGCTATTTGAAAAGCTATTCTGCATCATAAATGTGACAGACCGTAGAGAATCATTCAACATATTAAAAAAAAAAAAAAAA
>VXBX01007003.1:1190113-1244675 GCA_013400415.1 Scytalopus superciliaris | reverse complement strand
TTTTGTCCATACGGCTGAAGAAAGACCGGCGGCTTTTGATGAGAAGATGAGAACCGCCTCGTAAGTTGAGCAACAAGTTAGATGGCGAAGTCTTCCCGCTGCCTACTGCCTGTGGATAACATATGTCCCGCATTAATAGGGGCTCAAGGGAACAATTGCCCGGGGGGTGGGGTGGGGAGAGCTCTGCTCTGCACCGGACAGCGGCTTTTTTTCTTCCCTCGTCCTCTGGACACTGATGCCCCGATGAGTCTGTTTTTAAGGGAGACCCGAGGAGATGCTCCCTGGCTCTTGGTTTACTCGTGTGTCCACGGGACCAAGCGACGTGCAAGCGCCGTGTATTGGCCGTAGGCTCTCTCGAAGAGAACAGGAGAACCCCGGTGGGCGGGTGGGAATGTGAGGCGTCACCTCTTGCAGTTTGGTTCTGCCAGGACTCCTGGTAGCCAGGGCATGATGTTAGGTCTGCTGCCGTGTGGTTGAAGAGGGCATTCCCTCTTTCTAAACAGGAATTTTTCCCTACTATTTGAGCTCCCATTTTTTTCCCAACTAAATGTGGGCTCTGGACTTTTGTTGCACTTTTTTCTTGTTCCCTTTTCATTGCATGTAAGTTAATGACATACCTGAAGTCTGTAAATTACTTCCTTAGATAAAGCAACCAGGCAAGGAAAAACAAGAAGAGGAAAAACGTCTGTTGTTCACATCAGATAACCTTAGAACTAGAAAACTTGTGGCATACATTTGAATAAGTTCAGACATGCTCTTATTTCAATCTCCTGCCCCGCAGTTCAAAGATTCCCCGCCCCCCGGGCTTTATTATGCTAAAGAGGTCATTACTGAGAGTCACTATGGAGAGATCCCAGTTTGCAGAATGAGGCCCACCTCCTAGTTTACCAGCATGTTTACATTTTCTGTCTGTCATAAGCGGAGGAAATGTGTGTTAGCAACCCGCCGGGCAGGCTCAGGGAATAGACAAAAAAAAAGGGGGAAATAAATTTCAGCTACTGCGCAGTAGATGGCAAATGTAGATAATTCATTAGGGAGCACTTACGGGTATCAGGTACAAAGGAGGTGTTTGCTGTAGACATGGTTGCTGCGAGAGGGCCAGATCCCGCTCTCGGGGCAGGCGGCCCTGTACCTGGGTGCCCGGGCTGGCTCGGAGCGAGATGAGAGCCCTGCTGCGGGCCGGCAGGAGCCCGGGAGTGAGCCCGCACCTCCCTGCCCTGATAGCCCGACGGGGGGAGGAATCACGCCGGTCCCACTCTAAGAGGCGTGGGGCAGCTCCCGGACCTCCCCCGAAACGGATGCCAGTCTCGGAGGCAGAGGGCACCTCCGCCTGACTGCTCGTGGCCAAGGGGCGACCAGTGAAGGGGATGCCCCCGCTCCCCATGATGGAGGTGGCTTTTATACCGGACGACGGCGGACTCGGCACCGTTTCACTGCCAAGCGGTGTGTGAACGGCCCCGATTTCGGAAGCAGAAATGAGATCACCCGAAGCACGTCCACCTTGGGACCCCCGCTCCCACCCCGCCATACCCTCCGGGGACTCAGTGAAAACGAAGGAACGGGGGTTCTAAACCCAGTGCTGGGCTGGACTACAGGAGGGCAACGCCGTCCGCTGGAGAAGGGTCGTGCTACCGGGGGCCGGGAGGGACACCCGGAGGAGCAGGGAGAGCAGCGGCACCCACATCCCGGGCCCACCGCGCCCCACCGCGCCCCAGTCCCGCCCGCTCTCGTGCCGCCTCCGCGCCGCTCCAGAGCTTCTCCCGCTGCAGGGGAACCTCCGGGGGGCGGGCAGGGCAGCGGGGACACGGCAAAGCTCAAGTTCAGCGCGTGTTCCGCCTGCTGGCTGAAATAATAGTAGTAATAATAATAATAACAAAAACACTAATACTAACAATACTAATACTACCAATACTACTCATAATAATTCCCTGTCTGCCGGTAGTGCACCCTTAGAATAACGAGCAGGTGTATGAACATTTCACGGGAAAAATTAGATTACCAACAGTACAACAGTAATACCAAAACAAGGATGAACTTCCCCTATAGTAACCCAGCTGGAAGAAACCCATTCAAGCAATGCTCCCGCAGCAGAGGCGCCATTCCAGGAAATGATCCTTTTGATGAATTCACCTAAATGTAGGAGTTTTGGGGTAGGAGGAAGAGGGGAGATTGCAATTTTTTCCCCTCATAGAGACAAACGGATTCTGCAATGAGGCTACATATGCTTTAAATCCTAATGACTAGAGACAAAGGTGAGCGCCGGCAGTTTGATCTGTCCAAAGTTCAAAGATCTGAAATCTCAATGAGTTTCTGTTTGAGGTGAAGGGGAGAAACAAACACGATGGCACGGCTTGGACCAGAAATTTGTGCGGTTTGCAAGTGAAATGAGAAGTTATTTACACTAATCTATCCTTAACTGCTACTTTGTCACAATGGGCAGAATAATTATTCGAAAATAACCAGAGAGAACAAAGGCAGGTTTTCTTCTTATCGTCTCCCGTTTTCCACTCTTCTGTTTCCCTAGTTATTTTCCCCGTCTAAAAAGGACCTTTCGACACTGAAAATCGCAGAAAATGTGCAAACTATCTTTTTATTATTGCTCTGCCTTTACTAGTAACTCAGAAGACCGTGTTGGCATTAAGACTTTAAAAAAAAAAAAAAAAAAAAAAAACAATTTTAAAGAANAAAAAAAAAAAAAAGCCATTTTACAGTACCGCCCTTGACACGTAAATAATCAAACTAATTACATTTTGATTTTAGCTATTAGCCATTCTCCTACATTTCCTAAAACAATATTGTAGCGTGGGAGTTTTGCGAAGACTTACGTGTACATTCCATACTCCGGTCACTCTCTGTGCACTATTGTGGTGTGATTTTCGCCTGGTCATTGTGTATTATGTATATTTCCACTTGTCTCCCCTGGAAACAAATACACATTAATTATATGTATGTTAATATGTACAATATATGCATCTATATTCCTCCCAAGAGAACTTCGTATCCCGTATTTATATGAGGATAATTTGCTTCTTCATGAATTAAATTCAGCACGAAAATGCACACGAAATTTATTTATTAACTCTTTGTTTTAAAAATATTCTTCTCAGAGTGATTAAACACATATCTTCATACATATATGCCTACATTCCGTTTCATCATAACAGAAAAGAAGAGATATAAGGTGCATTGTTACCGCAATCAAGCATTTTATCTATAATATCGCTATAAAATTAAAACCGAGCCAATTGCTCTTCTAATGGCTAGTTGGCGGTACAGCAAGGGAATTAATTTATTTCAGGTTTATGCTGATGGACCAATTTCAATACCTACTCAACACATTTCAAAACAATTTTTGAAGCTATGCCAATGTCTGAAGAGTTTTATCCAGCCATTCTCTTACGATTTACTTATATTTTATTGACACTTTTAAGTTTCAAATGAAAAAGTGTCTGGCAATTTTTTTCCCTCATCTTTCAGTCCCGAACATTTCCTATTAATTCCTTCCAAATAATGTACATCCTCCCATTGTTTGTCGATGCAGATGTGCAGTGTTGTCCATTCTTACTCAGGAAACAACCCAGGAGTTACTTGTGATTTTATTTTTCTCTCTTGACTTGGACGGCTGAAGTTGCTTTTATTCCATCGACTCTTCCTTTCTGCGGAGGGGAGGTGCTGCTCGCAGGTGTTCCGAGGAGGTGCCATGGGCGAGGGCCTCATCCTGCCCCTCTTGTCGGAGGACGCAGGAGTGCTGGAGCCCACAGCAGGGGAGGCTCCGTTGAGCCAGGGGACCAGCCGCGTCCCCTCGCCCCCGGTTGCCGGGGCTGCCCCTGCCCAACCCCGCCGAGTAGCGCCAGACCCACCGTGCTGCCTCGAGGGCCCCTGCCCCGTCGGCGGGCCCAACATCCCCCCATTCACCCCGGGCCAGGGGCCTCCTCACCGCCCAAACTCCACGGAAATCTTTACAAAGATCCCCCGTCGCCCTGATTTACTCCCCGCTTGTATTTAATGACGCTAAACGTTTTCGCTCCCTCGCACGTGGCCGGTCGAAGGTAATTGCCGAGGAGGAAAATGCTAAGTTCCCCTATAAATTGCGGTGGCGGCCGGAGCTTGGAACCTGCATCCTGACGGGCCACCGCTTTGCCTCTGTCCCGGACACGGGGCTGAAATACCACCTCCGACACGGGAAGAAGTCCCGTACCCACCAGCTTCTTCCCTTCTGGGACAGGGCGAGCGGTCCGGCTAGAAGGAGATGCTCGAAAGCTTCTCTCTACACATTGCGGAGCGAGGAGATGCGCCCTCTTCCTATGTAGCCCATTTTTGGTTTATTTTTGGAGTGTGGCTGTGGGCTTCTTGAGCACAGGATTAAAGCAGCAGCAGGGCAGCTAGAAGAGGGACGGAAAACAGGGGACTCTTCTCCCCGCTGTTGATTTCCGAGAATTAAACTGATCACATAAAACTGCGTGCTCTGCCCCGGGGACCAGCGTTTTTAACATGAGCTGCAACCCTGTCTTGTCAGTGGCTCATTGCCCACCGCAGACACCATTTGCCTACGAGAAGAAAGGGGAGGAATATAATCTTGATGGCAAGTGGAGAAAGGGCACACACTGCATCCGTGACAGGCTCCTCTCCTTATCTATGAGAGGTTTGGAGCTGCGTCGGTTCGCTTAAACCCTTTTATTACCCACGCCCCGAATATTTCCATTACACACGGTCTGTGCTCCTCAGCTGATATGTGAAACTTGCTGCCTTATCGCTGTCGGTCGATTGATATTTTCCGTGTACAAGCCCAAGGCATTAAATCAATGTCTCCACTCTGCAAAGGCGTATTCTCTATAGACTAGTTTGTGGGAGACAAGTGAAGTCCTGCTGAAAGCGGGCTTCATCCTGTCTCGATTCTCACGAAGCTACTTTTGGCAGAAGAAGCGGGACTTTAAATAGGATCCGCCTGCCCAGACTTGGTGCCGATCAGTCCCGAGCTGCCTCTGGCTGCGGGGGGTCTGTTGGTGTTTGCCAGTTCGGGACAGTCAGAGGCGAAGGGGCCACGAGGCCGAGTCATGGGGTAACCGAACGAACCCGGCGTCGCAGGCACAGCCCCCCTCCGCTGCAGGGCCCACATGTGACAGCCGGGTGGGACCTGCGGGAAATGCCGGCCCGACCAAGCGCACCCGCACAGCATAACGCGGGAGTCAGCTTTGTGTTGCCGTGTGCGACTTGTGCTCATCTCCGCTCCTGATCACCATTGACCCGGCCACACTTGCTAAGCAGAGAGGCTTTCACAACACCTTTTTTTTTTTTTTTCCCTCCAGTTTTTTTTCTGGGTAGTAGTGCTGCAGAAATACGGTTAGATTTCTGGGACGCTGGCTTGGCTTTTCTTTTTTAAGTGGACCCTTAAATTTAATTTGTCGCCGCTGTCCCTAACCCGTTAGGGGGCAATTATGTGATAATTATGAGAATTGCACAGTTCTTGTAGTTGGCGCCCGTGCATGAACGGGGCTCGTCACAGCGAAACCAGTTCATGTTTAAAATCCCCTCCCCCGACAAAGCCTCTTGCTGGGGGACCAGAGCTCGCCAGCGCGGCTACTAGTATGGTTCCGAAGGGTCGTTCCGAGCCAGGACTACAAAGCGAGTTCTGGGCCCTTCCAGCGGCCCGGGGTGACATGGAGCCGGCCCTAGGGATACTCCCCGTGGGCGTCGTCCCGTCCAGCGGGGAAACGCCGGGTCTGGCTGCCGACACCTCGGCAACCCCGGCCGCAAAACACCCAGGCGTTTACATCGCCTCGGCTGTTTTTTTCCTGCCCTCCCTCAAACTATCGCAGCACCATGAATCAGGAAAAAAAAAGAGGGCAAAAAACAGGGAACCCCACCACACTCAGCCTCACAGGCCGGTGGCATCGCAGCGCGTCCCCCGTCTTCCCTCTGCACAAGCCTGGCCATACAAATCCTTCCTCTTCACATCCGCACTTCAGAACTACGTTTTGATTTTCTTGCACAAGGCTCCGTCCTCCATAACCCGCCCCAGAAATTTTGAAAGAATGTAGCAGAAGTATTTAATTGATAACATTTGATTTATTTAAAGTCCTTAACTGCAAATGATCAAAAACATACTTCACGCATTAAATTCTCAGTCATCGTTTTAAATCAAAATATTTTTTCAATTACAATCACATTTATAAAATTAACAAAATTTCTTAAATTCACGTGTAATTCTCTTTTTTTTACTGTAATTCAAAGCAGTTTCCAGCTGTAAAGAAAGAAAACAATATAAACCATGCAATAAATTAAGAACATTGAGACAGCGAACAGGAATAATAATAAAACCCGTCTGGCTATGCTAACACCGTGTAAAACTGTGGAAAGTGCAATAACACTGGATGAAACAAGCTAACGATGGCGATAATTAAACGGCCACAAAAAAAAAATTGTTAAGTTGGAAAAGGGAGGAGAGACAGCTCTGTCCTCTTTTCCTTGTGTCGGTGTAATAGTCAACGATTCCTGGGGGTGGGGGAAAATAACCTGGTAATACATACACAGTTCTAGCTGGTACACAATGAAGACACTTAAATTAAATAAGTATGTCATCCACATGTTGATGAGAGTTCCTGATGAGCGAGAATCTTCAGTAACAGATGGGAAGGAAAAAAAAATCCAACTGGCTGTGACCTCTTGTAACTTTGTATTACATTCCAATACAGGTAACACTTGGAAAAAAAATAAGGGTCGTATCCTGCGCTCCAAAGCTCCAGTTGGTCCCCTCGGGAGTGCAGGATCCGGCCCGCAGCATCTGGGTGTATGCGGGTTGTACTAGCCGAAGGTTTGTTTTGCAAGTATCAAAAGGATGATCCAAGAAAGTAAATAGTCCTCTTGTTGCTTAGAGATTCTCTTAGTGTTTTGCTACTTCACAGCAGTATTGTCCTTCAAAGCCTTTTTAATTAAAAAAAAAAAAAAAAGTCTTAAATGTCTACTCGCTTCTTCATCTCCGTATTGTTAAAGTATTGCCACATACCTGTAAACTTACATGGAATTATAGAGCACGTAAGGGAGGGAGACGAGGGGGCAGAAAGCACAAACAAGTAGTTTACAAGCTCAACATTTTTTTCTTCTTTTTGATAACACCCTGCATAGGCTGGGAAGGGGAGAGTTGGTGTCTCTGGGGAGAGGGGCTGGGCGGCGGGGGCCAGAGGGGATATGTACAAGCGGGACACAGTTGGCTTTGCAGAAGGTCGTGGTGGATCATAACAACACACAATGCGTTGCGAGACAATTAAAAAGTAACAGTCCTTTGCACGCAGCGTGAGGAAACACCTTGGTTTGTCTCAGGGAAAGTGGGAAGAGAAGCCAGGATGCGGGGAGAGGGGTCTCGCCCCCGGCGGCAGGGGTTGCAGAGCTAGGAGGTGTTTAGCACGGGTCTGGAATACACACCTTGGTAGTAGGAGGGCTCTAGAGCCGAGGGCTCGATGCTGCTCCGGCCCGCCATGGAGGCGTTGCCCAGGGGCAACCCGCCGGGGATGCTGGCCCCGTAGGAGGAATATTGTAGCGCCTGCTCGTAGGCTTTGAAGTCCAGCTTGTGCTGCTGCTCTGAGGAGGACATTAGGTTGTTGATGGAAAAGGGGTGGTTGAAGGAGTAATGAGGATCGCCCTTGAGGTGGAGCTGGGGTTCGTGTGCTAAGGAGTGAGGGGGATGAGGGACGGAGGCCAAGGTGGGGACGGAGCTGATGGTGGAAGAGGCGGCCGAGGCCGAGGTCTTTAGCTCTGTGCTTGATCCACTGTGGTCCATAGACTGGGGGCTGGTGGACGGGTTGGAGCTGGAGAGGGAGGTGGCTGTGTCCAGCTGTGCGGGTTTGTTGTGGCCTCTGTGCAGGGGGGAGTTAGAACTTGAACTGGAGGCCCCGGCCTGATCTTTCCTGCCCTCCTGAGGGGCTTTGCTGTTTGCCGGCTTCTCGCACTTGAAGCGCTTTTGCCGGCGGAGGTAACACCCGTTTTCAAACATGTTGCCAGAGTCGGGATGCAGGGTCCAGTAGGAGCCCTTGCCGGGCTTGTCGGGGGAGCGGGCCACCTTGACGAAACAGTCATTGAAAGAGAGCGAGTGGCGGATGCTGTTCTGCCAGCGCTGCTGGTTCTGCCGGTAGTAGGGGAAAAGGTCCATGATCCACTGGTATATCTCGCTCAGAGTCAGCATCTTGCTGGGCGCCTGCTGGATGGCCATGGTGATGAGGGAGATGTAGGAGTAGGGCGGCTTGGCGTGGGGGTAGCTCCGCTTGAAGGTCTTAGCGTCCCGTGTCCTGCCGAGATTGGACTGGGTGTAGGCCATGGGGCTCATGCAGGGGTTCATGCCGCCGTAGGGGCTCAGCCCATTCATGGGGGCCGGCTGTGCAGACATGGCATTGATACCGCCGGGGCTCAGCGCCGTGCCCATGGCGGCCACGCTGGCCGGCATGCCATTCACCGGCCCCGCCGAGCCCGCCGGCATGCCGGCTACGGCACCGGGACTCAGCCCAGCCCCCAGCCCCGTGTTAGCGTAGGACATGTTGAAGGAGCTGGAAGTCATATTGCCGCTCGTCGTCATGGTGTTCATGGTCATGTAGGTGTTCATGGTGTTCATGGAGCCCAGCCCCGAGTTCATGTTGCTCACGGGCACCGAGGAATAGGCCTAGGGCAGCGAGACAAAGAGAGGGAGTTAGGGGGGAGAGAGGTGTGGCAGGACCCCTTTGGAGCCGGATCCACCCGCCTGGCCCAGCTAGCCGAGCAAACGTCCTGCTGCAAGAACGCCGACTGTTTCCCCGACACCCGGGAAACCGCTTGCCCAAAGCCGCATGGAAAGGCCGCTGTCGCCATGAAAAGGTTTAATTCATATTTATGCGTGTTTATAAATAGACGCGGAGCGGGGCTGCTCGGTCCAGACGCGCTCCCGCTTTACTGGCGTGTCGCGGCTTGCGCGGGCTGCACGGAACGATGGTCTTCCCGGAACCGCTCCGCACCCTCGCGCAGCCGGGCTGAGGGCTCAGTCTGCCCCGGGAGGAGGTGTTCTCCCGGAGTATTTCTGCATTTTGTTGGGTTTGTGTCCTGTCTCGCTAGCTAAATACTTAAAATCATCAGAGTATTGAAATTGACGGGCGTACGCTGTCTGCGCCAAGGAGAATAACTGCTTACATTTTCTGACAAAAATCTCATGCGTCTCTCCCTTCCTGCACTGATTTAAATTTCTAGTCTAAGAAATACTCAAGATGCAGTAATGTCGCAAAATAATAATAGAAAACTCCACCAAAACCAAACAGCTTGTGTCGACGTACTTTATCTGTGGAAAGCTTCCTCCTTGTCTGAATTTTCTATCAAAACAATATTTAAATTAAAGTTAAAAATACCCACGAAACAAACAAACATACACCTAAACTTTACCAAAGTACAGAAAGCCTGAACTTTTCCTGGATGAGATTTTCTACAATTGCACGATGTGTAAAAGTTGTAGCACCCTATCATATAACAAAACTCTTTAAAAAGGCAGAACGGGAGAGCCTGAAATTGTGCTTTCCAGTACGGCATCCGATTTAACAGGACAGAGAAAGATGCTCCCAGTTTACCTCGAACTACGGCTAATCTGACTGAGAAAATAAGGCTTAAGCGACAGTTAAATGTATAAAATTTATTTCTGATCCTCACAAATTTCACGAGTTTATAAACACGCTTTTCATTTAGAGGATCACATGGATTATTTGAGACAGTAGAACGAGGCTGGGTTTTCCACCTTGCATCCATGCAGTGATTCAAATTAAATAACAAGGAAGGAGAAAAGGTTGAAGTTTAAAAAAAAATAGCAAACGCGAAGGTCTCTTAACTTTATGTTTGTGAACAATGACTATGGAGAGGATAAATGAGTCTGGAAACGGCACATAATTAGGATGACCCTTATTTGCCCTTAGCCGACTTTCCTTTATTAAAGAAGATGCCAGCTGGGTGACACGTATCTGCCTGTGCCCTCGTGGCCATATGGACGCGTGTGCCAGCTCTGGGTGAGGGACGAGACGTGGGGACTGTGGAGCTGTGTGTCCGGGTATGCTGATGCAATGCCCGGGTGCTCACACCCAGGTGCCTGCCTCACTGCCGCACTTCCTCAAAACAGCTCCTTCCCGGGCGGGAATCCGCGGTGCTGCCGAATGTACTGTCAGGCGCTGGCTTCTCCCGGGACCGCTCTTGCAGAGCCGCGGCAGCACAGTGCGGACCCTGGGCCCCGCAGGGCCCAGACGAGCCCGGGGGGAAGGCTCTGGCCGCTGCCGTGGCCCTCTCCTCAGCCGCAGCTGTGGGCGCTTGGCCAGATTCTGCTCCTCCTTATGCAGGGCGCTGCCAAACAGGCGCGGGGGGTGGAAGCGCCTCGGGGGTGCCGCAGCCCGGGCCGGGCCGAGTGTGGGGTGGCGGGTCCGGGTGCAGAGCGGCGGGTCCGAGCGCGGAGCGGCGGGTCCGGGTGCGGGCCCCCTCCCGGACCGGCTCCCGGCAGCGCCGCCAGCCGGCCCGCGGCAGCAGCGCTCGCCGCAGGCAGCCCGTCCGCGAAGTACGGACAAACGGCTGGTTTTCCCTTTCCTTTTCTTTCCCCCGGCTTTAACAGGTGAGGGCCCGGCGGCGGAGAGAAGTGAGGCCGGCGGTCCCGCCGAGGAGCTCAGGGAAGGAGTTGCCCCCTCCCGGTACGCGCTGGCGACCGTCTCCCTTGGCCCGTGCCATCTGCCGGGAAGGAGTCAGGGGACGGCAACGCGGCGAGTCCTCTGCCCCAAGCCAAGAGTTTATGGGGCGCTTTTGTGAGCGCCGCGAGCGGAGATTACGCCTTTTAGATGAGATCAAGGGCTGCCCCCGGCGCCCTGGCCCTCCCGAAGGGCTCTCAGCCGCCCCGAGTCTCCCCCAGACGCCTTCAGGGCTCCTGTAAAGCCGTGTTTTCCTTGGGGAAGCCTGGCCAGTTTCGGCGCCGGAGGGAAGAGGGAAGCACGTTTGCGCTGGCAGGATCTGGACTGCAAACAGATTCCTCCGATTGCTGCCCCCCAGACTCCTAGCCCCCCCCCACCAGACCCCCCTTCCCTCTGCAGAGGGGCAGCTGCGAAGCCAGACCCTGGGATTTACTCACCTCCTGAGTGTCGGCGTAGTAGCTGTTCCAGTCGCTGGTTTCATGCCCTTCCATTTTCACAGTCCCTAACATTATGGAGCCAACCTGCCCGGCGTAACCATCCAGCCCTCTTGCAAGCGAGCGACGGGCAGCAGGAAAAAAGCCCGAAAGCCCGACCTAGCAGGAAGCCAGCTCTCAGAAGGGGCGGGGGGTGCTAAATTCTCCTCTATAATCAGCCAAAAAGGAGGCAGGGAGCGGTGTGGGGTGAGACAGTTGAGAAAGTGAGGAAGTGCCGGCTGGGATGTGAGTGGAGTTGAGCTGATGTGGATCTTACGTCGCAGAAGTACCCACCTCCTCCTCCTCCTCTCCCCATTTGTCCGCCGCACAAAGGCGTTCGCACCTACAAAGCCGGAGATGCACCTGCAAACAAGGCAGTCCCCCTCGCCTGCAACTCCCCCCGGGGCGGCACTTTATTTGCAAAGCGGCATAATTGGTTTAAGCTTGTGGGGAAAGAAGGAGAGACAGAGGTGGGAAAGGGGTAGAGAGTGGGGAGGGGAGGGGCGGGACGGGACGGGAGACGGACGGACGGACACGACCACCCTTTCAGGTGGACAGGACAAATGCTAGGGAGGGAGAGGGGGAAATGAAATGAAGTGAGATAGATAAGGGAAGGGCATCCCCCTCTATTTGAAGAGAACGCAAAAGGCCATCCAGCCTTAAACCCCTGAGATTAGGGGCAATATTTACTAAAGTCCGGCAGATGCTCCTTTAACTCCATGTCTGCGATGTGCTCCAAAGTCCCGAGTCTTGCAGTCCACAGGCTTTCCTCCGCTACCACCCCTCACATCAAAGTTGGTTTCCGCTCAGGTACCTCCAGGCCCTGACGCGGCACCATACGTTCCCATCGCCCTCGGGACTCCCCCCAAAGCGCTTCGGTCCCCCATCCCTTGCGCCCCGGTCTAAAATCAGCCCTTCAAACGGGGTGCCGTCCTAATAGATGTTGATAATGATACTGCTTTTCTGGTGCCTTAGGTTCAGAAACCATGTGAGTCACCGCTCTGAGACATAATACTACAGGTACCAAATAAATACGGACAGAGGCTTGAATGCGGATCCACTGATATTAACCTCCACTAGGCAAACATCAGGTGAGTCACTAGAACCATTTTATATCTTTACCGTGGAAAGCCTCCAGCCCAGAAGGCTCATTTGGAAGCCTTCTCTGATGACAGACAGGAGCAGCAATAATAAGTAGCGGGTATCTCATTACCAATTTCTTGCTTATTGACCTGATTTCTCACAACGAACAGGGGAGGAGGAATCTACACAGGCTGGTAAAAGGTAAAAAAAACACCGATAAAACAAATTGACATTGGACAAAGCTTTTTATTATTATGGAGGGAATCTCTCAGTCTTTGCAGATGGATCAAACATTTTCTGTCCTGTCCGGCTTTTCGACCCTATGTCAACACTGCAGACTTTTCTTGAGTTTCTCTATCCTATCCCTTGTGAGTTTGTTCCTACCTAGCTACTAGAACTTTTATCGCCTGATAGCGAAAAACATAAACTAAAAACAGTAACAAAAACCTAAAAACACAAACAAAACAAAAAAAAAAAAGACCCCACACCACCAACCAGCAATTAACAACCCCACCCAAACTCAAACAACTTTCCTGACAATGGGAATTTGAAGGGAAATAAAGCTCATTGGGATTTTGAAACAGGCTTGCACGTAATACCACACAAAGTATAATACACACCTAGGTCTGAATTTTGGCCTGACATGTTTATCGCTCAGCAGGACCACAATTGTTTCCACAGTGATTTGTTCTCGAGTGACCTGCGGAAATGTCGACCTCACAGACACGATTTAAAGTCTTCTTATACACAGACCCAGGATTCAAATGACAAGATAGAGCATATTTCTGCCTCGAATAATATGTTTTAACTTGTCCTCTAAATGCATTTTCTGTTACACTTTTCTTTGTTCTTTCCCTCCTCATACTTCTCTTTTAAATCTGGCAACAGAATTAAGTCAAATCCTCGAAACAAACACAACTCTGGAATCTGCAGAGGAGAAAAAGGGATGAGTACGCTTCTTAAAGGAAATAAAATATATAAAAGCACGGGAATAAATCCCTGCTTTCTCAAATGGCCAAACTACTCCCATGGAAATCGGGACAAAACCCAGTGGAATAGTTAAGAGATATTAAAATTGCGGTTTTCATGTATGCAACCTCCCCCTTTACCTAATGGAAGCGGTGTATATGTCTCAAAACAGAGCCACCTCGGTGGTGGCTTGTTCATTTCAGTACTTGAAGTCTGTGGGGTACAGACCGCCTCAAGCAGCACAGCCTCATGCGAGGAGGCTGGCAGGGGCGCAGGGGCCCCAGCGATCCCACTGGCAACCCTCCTACCGCCTCGGCTGACCTCGGGGCGGTGCTGCCGCGCTTCCCAGAGTCCAGCCCTGCGGGAGCAACACCCGACGGGACACTGGGCAGCCTATGCTGGGTCACTCCGTACCTGGAAAATAGGGTAGGCACGAAGCCGGCCAAGCTTATCGGCTGCTGCTACAAACCGCGCAGGCGTTTCGCCGGGCGGAGCAGACGTGGCGCCCGGCAAAGCCGCTCTCCGCGCCGGCCGCCCCCGGGCCGCCCTTGCTGGGATGCTCGCTGCCCGAGAGGAGAGGGAAGCCGCGGGTTATGCAAAGCCTCAGCGCCTCCTGTTGTCCAGTTGCGGCTGCGGGCTCAGCTCCCTTCTGAGGCTGCTCCCAGAGGTTGAGAGCAGAGGCAGACTCCCCTATGTAATCTGCTTAGAGCCTCTCGACTTGGTGTACAATCAGCGAGCCTGAGTCAGAGCCAGCCGCTACTGGAAATTCTCTTCAGCCCCGATTGCTGTGTTGCAGCCCTGGTGGAGAAAAGCCTTCCTTGAGCGAAAAAGAGGGCCATGACGGCTCTGCCCATGGCCACAGGAAAGGGGTATTTCGGTAGTTGCCTTGCCCTTGAGCTCCGTGAAACCCTGTGTAGGATGCTCCGCGAGTCTAGTGCGTTTATCAGTACCCTTTGTAGTAGACTCAGCAGAAAGGAACCACTTTCCTAGGATGCGGTCTAGTAGCCAGGAGCTCTCCAGGCATGCTTAGCTGCTTATGCGTTTTTTGGGAGTCAGGACAGTAGCCCTGGCCCCAGTTACATAGAGATGTTTCCCGGCTCTGGTTAGAGTAGCTCCAGTTTCTAAGCNGCGACCTGTTAACGCAGCCTGAAGAGAATCTCAAGAAAATCTCAGGCTGAGGTGAGTTGTGCTTTCCCCGGCTAGACGGGAGCAAAGTCTCAGCTCCTGGCTCCGCCGGTCCGTGCTGCCAAGGGTGCAAACATAAAACCTGACCTAAAAAATAAGGAAAGTACGTGCGTGTGGAACGGGGGTGTGTGGAGCGGCTGCAGGACATCCAGGGGAGCTCGTGTTACCAGCGCTGTCTGGAAAAGCTGGGTTCCGCGAAGACCGCTAACGCTAGCGCCTGCTTTTTGGGAAGCCCATCGCTGTCGGGTGGGATCGGGGTGCCCCGCCCCTTGGAAGGGACCTCCGACAACGCCGCGGCGACCAGAGCTGGCGCTGCCCACGCGGGGAGCCGCCACGGCCCAGGAGCTCGTCGGCGCTTCTTGCCGACGGCCGCAGGTACCCTCCTACGCGTGGGGCGTGCGGCCGATGCAATCGGCGGGACCTTTAATTTTAGCTGTGGAGCGCTGTTTCAGTTGGTTCACGTGTAAGCGATGATTTTCCCTTGGCAGAAGCAGCGCCTGCCGGCCCGTCGGTGTAAGTTGCAGGGTCTTATTAGATTTTACCCAAACGCCATCGTCTCCTGGACGTGAATCTCTCGGCAGCGCTTGTGCGGGCCAGATGTCCAGCTCAGGAAGGAGCTACGAGGTTATCGCTGTATCGGGGTGCCTTCCTCACTCTTCACTGTACAGCCTTCTCTTCGTTTTCTGTCTCCTGCAGAGGTTCACCCCTACCCGGTTTTCCGGGAGGTCCTAAGCCTGCGCAGCGGGTTGCCTCAAACACCATGGGACCCCGGTTCTGCTACGCTCTTTTACTCATCCCCTCCTCCCGACGGCAGGAAATCTCTCTTCCCATCCTTTACCAAGCCGAAATCCTCCCCCATCCCAGCGGGCAAACAGTAACCGGCTGGGAACGAGCGTCTGCCCAGAGCCAGGTGCTTCTGAAGCTGGGGTCGGTGGCTGCTGGAAGCAACTCTCCTTCCGAGACGGCGGCCGAGTCGGGGGGTTATTGTCCCTCCTTCCCTCTCTCCCTCCCCTCGCCCCCCCTCACCCCATAGGCAGAGCCGTCCTGGTTCTCTGCTCCTGTCGATGAGCTCTCCTTTAGAAGAGACCATGGGGGTCCCTCCCGACACCCCCGGGCTCCCACTGCCCGCAGGAGCCCCGGGCCGGACTCTAGCTCCTGCGTCCCTGCCCCCGGAGCTCACGGGCCGGTGGGACGCGATAAGGTGGCTTTTACCCTCCTCTCGCTCGGGGCCAAGGCTCGGGAGGATGAGAACATTGCGTGGGGTCAGCACTTGCTTCGGAGCTTTAGCTGCGTTAACTTTTCTTACCTCGAACCGTGACGATCAAGCGATCCCCTTTCCCCGACCGACCCGGGGTAGGAGAGGGCATCCCCTTTTCCTTCTGCATGTTCTCCTCCCCAGGACCCGTGCTCTAGTTCTCTGGGCGGACTAGACGTGCCCTCCCGTCGCCCAGTCCACGGCAGGGAGGTCCGGGGGACGCGTCGCTTTCCTCCGGACCCTGCCCGCCCGCTGCCAAGTCCACGGCCATGGGTTTCCAGCCCTCTCAGCCGCCGCCGGCGAGCGCGGGGGCTCTGGGACCCCGGGCAGTGCCGCCCTGATGCCGGTGGGAGCGCGGCCCCTCCGAGGCCCAGTCCTGCCAGGGCTGCGCCCTCGGGGCACGGGCAGCGCTCCCGGGGGCGCCGGGAATGCCGCGCTCTCACGGGTCGCACTCAAGGCAGTGCTCCCTCCACGGGCTCTCCGTGAGGCCACGAGAAGCCGGAGATACTGTGTGGCTCGTTGCACTAGTGATGTCCCATTGCCGGATTTTATTTACAAGTTTAAATTTCAGTCCAATTCATTGTTTTTCATTTTCTAGGCATCCTATAGAGTTGATATCGTAAGACATGAGTGACATAAAATATAGTATTCCACCCGCCTGAAAATACTAATGTAGCAGACCAATGAAAGGAGAAAGAAGCACAAATAATAAAATGAAAAATTATGAATGTTGATATCCAATGGCTACAGTGATGAGAGCAAGAAAGCCTCTCTTTTGTGGTGTTTTGTTTTTTTCTTTCCTATAGTATAACAAATAGCTCTTGACTAGGCAAATCATTATCCATTGTATACCACCACTTTATTTTTGTTAATATGGTTAGATGTATGTATGATGTTTGCAGAACTCCAGCTGACAGGAATGCCCACACTTCAGCATGTGATTGGCCCAAGTTTGTTTTACTTACTTCATGCAAGAATAAGTGCACTTGATAATTCTCATTTGATTCAAGAGCAGCAATGTAGGTATTTATTTCAATTATAGTTTATTTATGTGAAGATTTACTGAAATATAAATGTAAGTGCTTCTGTTGTGCATTTCAGTGTGCCAGTTCATGTTCAATTACTTGATATATTTTTGAAAGTTTTGGGTGGTTTGTTTTATTTTAAAGGGTATTTCACTTTAAAGTAGCCACAGTACTATGGCATGGAAGAAAAAAATATCAAATTATATGGGAATTAGGTTATACACAGAGATAAACACATGTTTATGGTACCCACAATGGCATCCACTTCATAGAATCTCACCCAAATTGCTGAAATGGTGTTTCAGAATATATACAGATTTTTGCAGGAAGCAAAGAAAGCAAACTAAGACAATGAGTGCAGTTAATCTAAATAAACCGCTATAAGAAATAAAGCTTCATAGAAGAATTTAAGAATTCATTTATGCATGAATTCTAGAATTACTACATTAAAGTTGTCTAAGTAACTTCATGGACCAAAATTGGTCTACCCTGCTCCAATAATATTTGCTACTTGAATAAAAGATATTTCCACTCTCGAAGAGTCTTGCTTCTCCAAAACCTGCAGTGAGTGCTCTTTGAGAACACCTGTTATACTGATGTAAACCAAATAGCTCTATATTGGACCAGAGATTCAGAACCGATCAACTCTTTGTAACATTCATCTTGATATTTTATGTCAGTTCTTCTGCAAACTGATCTTCCTATGCAGAAAGTGGACTTGGGTTGGAACCTTTGATTTGGAGCAATCAAGAGTGAAGGAATGCTACCCTTCTTTCACTGCATATCAACATATTTTCAAATTGTTTGCTGTGCTCTCCTTTGCCTGCAAAGAACTATGCATTTCCCTGTCTCTGTCTCTACAGCAGTTTAACAGAAAATATCCATCATAAATTATGTCCTTGGCTGACTTCATCTCTGAAGAATCAAATATACAAAATAAAAGCTGGGTTATTTAAACTCCTCCCTAGGAAACAGTTCCACAGTGTTACCTAGACTGCAGATCCTAGAGCATAAATGAATTCAAGCTGCATTAACTGCACATTTTCTTGACACATGGACAAAGAGCAATTGTGGGGTGTGTGGCAGCATGATCGTACATATACAGAAATGCTTTGGCCATTTACTCCATTAGAGAACATACACTAATTTGTGTATCGCAAAAATGATGCTCACCCTAGAAAAGGATGCCCAGAGACGCTATGCAACATGTTGTATAGTTTTAAACTGAAATGTGAGAGTAACATCCTAAAATCATAAGACCCATAAAACAGTATAGTAAACTAGTGACTATGGGAAAGTAGAGGAAGATCTGGTTTAGTAACATTTTAGGACTTCTCAGGGAAAGCCGCTGTTCAGTATTTTGAGGAGTGGTTTGTCCTCCCAGCAGCTGGTCTAAGCTTCTGCTTCAAGCATTTCAAGGGTGAATCTGAAAACTGCTGAGCAGTTTTAAGGGACCAACATTAGGAAGGACATTTAGATCACCATGTAGCTTCCCTTCTGCCATCAACCTGGGGTCAGTTCCCTGTCAGGCACTGTTGAGACAAGGAAGGAATCAGATTTAATCAATTCCTCCTCCATCCCTCTCCAGCCAACAAGGCAGCTGCCTAAGTATTTCTGCAGTGCTTGCAGTTCCAGGTTTAGTCCTTTTTAGGTATTGACTTCAGGTGGGATGACTGAGAGGGAATCCAACATCTGACCTTTGCTTAAGTTCCTCCTAAAGAGAGAGATCCTCTCTTTCATTTGAACAGTTTCATAGTTCATCAGGTTACTTTGCCATTGCCCATTGAACAAACTATTTTCCTTTTTTCAGGACCTATGAATATTTGCTTCACCATCCATCCATTGCCAGAAAGCCTTTAAATATTTTTTAACATTATCCTTAAAGGTAGCTGGAACTTCAGCTTCTGCAGACACCTCTCCTCACCCTTTGCAGGGCATTTATTTTTGCTGAAGAAACTAATCAAATTTTAAGGTTTTTCTTGTGATTAAATGGGATTTCTATGTCCACCAACACTGAGTCTTCAGCTGCAAAAGCCTACAAGATCTACAAAGACTCACATATATTTACATCTGTATATGGCTTTCAAGCTGCTGTCCTAAGAGAACAGAAGAGCTGGACTGGAATGACCAACTGAAAACCTGCTGCATTAACTGAAGGAAAATGGAGAGTAGAGATATGATATATTGCTGATATGATCAAATTTTAAAACTAAAATAAGTAAAGGCCTGAGCTCAGCAAAAACTTTGGCAGATCTTTGCATACAGGTATAACTGTAATTTCTCCATTTATTGCTTACAGCCTTCTTCAAAGCCACTAGTGTCTCTGACATTGTGCCTATAATAATGGCTATGTGTGATGGGCTTCTAGAAGTAACTCATGTAATTTCTCGTGGGCTATATAATAAAAAGGCACATGCCTGGAAATATTACAGTCACATCATACTAAAAATAAATCTGTGAATCATGATCACTCAGAATGACCTAGTGATTTTCTTATTGTAATGATCCTCTCATTATAAATATAGTTTCAAATAAAAGAGCTCCATCTTGTTTTCAACTTTTTATTTTTATCTATTTTGAATTATAAAAGAAATACCAATGTGTTTAAGTGGGAAGAGGGGAAAAAGAAAGCAAAGCCCAAAATCATTGGAGGAAGAAAAATGTTAACTATTTCTGCTGGCATAGTGCTGGCAAATACAGATATCTTACAGTCATAATGGAGATTAGTAGAGCTGGGTGTGCATATTTGTTATGGATCAAAGATAGGATATAGTGATTAGAAGAATGACAATGCTTTCAACACTCACAAAGGGATTGGATGTGTGATTTATAATACTAATTCCACAAAACCTTTCCATGGCTGCTTACTGCAGAAAGGATTCAATATAGATTGATCACTGGGAGGGAAAAAAAAAGTATTTCCTTCAGCGGGATGCAACTAACAAAAAGCTTTTCAGTTTTGACACCCTCTGATTTAAAAGATATCCCAGTCTTCTACTACAGATTACTGTCCCCAGAATGCAACTGTCAGAGAACTTTGTGTGCTACATTCCCAGTCCATAATTCACTGTTTAGTATTTATTTGTGCTGAGTATTTAGGGCTATTTTGCACATATACCTGACATAAATATTAAAGATATTCATGTCCTGGAAGAGCAAAGAGTAGCTTGTAGCCTGAGGATACATACCTCTGATTTTCTCTTTACTACCACTCAGAATCACATATTCAGTTATGAATTTACCACTGGTGCTTCTAGGAGACTTCAGACACTCATTCAAACTCTCTTTGTTATAGCTCCTGGTCTCTAAAATGAAATAATGTTACTTGGACATCATGGTGAAACTGTATTTGTAAACGTGTTCTTATGCTTTCTAGAACTAGTGCATTGGTGAATAGTTTTGAGCATTTGTACTGCCATTTTGAGGAAGACTAGACTAGTGCTTTGACTGCAACACAGCAAAGGGGAGAATGCAAAGGGGCTGGGGGGCTTTGGACTATGACATGTGCAAAGCATTTCACAACCAGGTAGAAAAGGGTACCAGGCAAGGCTTAGCATTTAGTGACAAACTAGATGTGAACCACAGATCCAGCAAAGTTATGCTCTTACTTTCCTTTTGCCTTCAAACAATTGCTCTTCAGCTTTCCAAGGACTCTTTCTGGCATTTTCTGGAGAGCCCATACTGGGCTGCACATATTTCATAGGCACCATTACATCCTGATTCCTCATTGCCTAGATGGAAATGGCTGTTGGAAACACAATTAACTCCTCCTGAGTGTGTTCCAGTTACCTCCCAAAGCCTGTGGGGTAGTTATGGTCATCTCAGTCTCACTCCAGTGTGAACTTGGATCATGGCAGAGATGCTCACTGAGGGTGAGATTTCCCACATGGCATAGACTCTGACAATTTAGGACAAAAGAACCTGCAATTTTTAACTTCTTCAACAATTTTTTAATAATTGCTTTTATTCTTAAAAAGAAAAAAAGACCTTCCTTGTAAAATTAATAAATTAATAACTTGGATAGTGCAATTTATGTGACATTAGAAAGCTTAGTGATCTGGTGAGGTCTAATTATGAAAAATAATAATGTGTACCCAGGGACTGAACTTGCAGAGCATTTTCCAAATCTAGATCCATTTGTTAAGTATAAGGGTTCATCTACTGATTAAATTTTGGACTTTGCAATCTACAGAGATAGAGCTTAGCCTGTTTAACTAAATATTTAATGTTAATAAAAAGAAACACCTTGAGGCTTCAATCATCACTGTGATCATTTAGGGAGAGGCAAATGCTAGTAACATGTGGAGAAAGGGGAAAAAGTTTTCCCTGTTTTCATGTGTGCCAGAGACAAGAATCTCTGCAGATGTCATCTTTGGAACTCAAGTTGAGGATCTAGAGATTATATTGGCAACATTTTCTCCTGGAATGACTGCTAAGCAACATGCGTGGCTTACTAGGGGAAACATACCGCTTTTGGGACTTAACCTGATGTAGGTCTCCTTGGGTGTTTTACTCTTTCTTACAAGACCTGGAGTCCAAATTCAGTAACACAGAAAACATTTATAAATCAAGACTTGAACCTTTCTTGCAACCTAACTGCATTCTCCAGGAGCTTGCCTCTGCTCTTCTGCAAGCAGAACTGGCAGACAACAGATACAGTAAGATAATACAACATACTCATTTTCCATTTTATGACAACTATTAACCTAAGGAGGAAATTCTTGTCTAAGGTTTTTTTCCTTCCTCCTNTTTTTTTTTTTTAATGCAAATCCTTCTTGTCATTCAGCAGCTTCTTACTGGAACTTCCTGATGCAAATACCTCTTCACATGCAGGACTTTTTCTTCCACATCCCACTGTGACTCCTGCAGAGAGGAACTGTTCTAGGTAAATGAAATCATTGAAGCTTTACTTACTGTTTAACTAGCTTGAAATGAATCTGTTCTCTAGGCTTACATCTGCATTAAACTGCTAATAGGTTTCATCTTCAATGAGGCAATTGAAGATTTCATTCCTGTTCTGAACTGCTCTAATAGCCTGGACTGCTAACAGGAATCCGTCAACACAGATGACTACTTGATATTCTACCTTCTGCTCCTCCAGCTACTCTGTGATTCTTGCTAGAGAGAAAGAAAAGTAAATTAAGCACCCAACATATGGGGTTCCTGGGGAGTAAATTGTCTTGCAATCAGAAGAAGAAAAACTGCTATTTATTGGGATCTAATGTGACTGGGTAATGACTTTTTCATCTTCAGTAAGTTTTTCATTCTGTTATTAAGCTAAAAGGTTACCATCTAGCCTGGTGTAAAGATGCATTATCTGCAAGAAAGACAGTGGCTACCGCCTTGAACTCCAGGAATACAAATAGGCAGGAGAAAAAACCATTACAAATCTGTATCTGAAAGCTACAAAGAGAAGAGAGGATAATAGGAAACATTTGCCTGTTAGATCAGTGGAGCTTTTCAATCACTTCAGTGTCATATTTGAATCCAATATCTGCCACTAGTCCCTACGGTCCCTTGTTATCACATCACTGTTTGAGGGCCCAGTTGAGAATGAAATAAAAAAAAAGAAAAAAAGACTTTATTTTTACTCACCATAAGAGACTTAAGTGGATTACAAGCATAATTCTGTGAACTGTTACAGTCCAGAGATTCATGGAAATTCCAGTGCTTTGCATTCAGATCATATGCGGGAAACTACTTCTTTTCCCCTTACTGCTATGAGCTGCTTTGCTTTGCTTGTGTTCTAGACAACCAGCCTTCTTGGGAACCTGATCAATGTGACCTTGTAGGTTTGTGCCATACTTGATAGATTTACTTGGACTTTCCACATTTTCTTTTAATTTAGATGTTAATTTTTATAATTTCTTTCCTGAAGTTTGATTATTTTTGACACATATTCCCTATATTTGTTGGACACTGAAATGGTCATATATATTTTTTTTTTTCTTTTTTTAATCCACTTTTAGTTCATACTTCATGCGTGAAAAGAACTAATGTTAGAATTCAACTTTCACCAGACAGCTGTCACACATTTGAACACCTCTCTTCTCTGAAGGACTGACTAATAAAGCTGCAAGACATAGGTGTAGGATTCTGCTCAATGAGCTGGTTTCAGACTTTTTGCTCTTTTAATACTGCAAAGCTGATTCGTTTATGGACTATGAAATAAAGTCTCTCCTGTTGCAGACAATCCTTAGTATAGAAAATAAAATAGCAATAACAGAAAGGTTATTGATAATGAGGAATGAGCCACACACAGCTGAGTGGGGCTTTCATGTCTGAGCTGACACTTGGACAATAAGGAAAATCAGTTTGATAGGAAAAATGTCTGCAATTGCACCCAGGAAGTGGTTGCACTGCCCGGTGCACAAGTTCCCAGAAACGCAGTTCGTACGTTTGGTTTTCAGAGCAAAGCTTTAAAGAGTCTGACAGCAGAGCAAGGGCTGCTATGCACAGGAGAGAAATGAGGCTAAAAAAGTACAAATCTCCTCATTCCTCCCATGCCTTTCTGAAGCACGTGGGTCAGCTGGAAGAAACACGTGATCTCCACGTGATGCTGATGAGTTCCAGCTCACTTAGGGGAGGAATTTCTCACCAATGCCCCATACATAAAATACTTCACGTCCTCATCTCCCAGTGCAGCGTGTTACTGGGTGAGCCATTCCTGCCGGGAGAGAGCGGTCACTAGGGGTGGCAGCGGGCCCTCCTGCTCTCGCCCACCAGGAGCTTGTTGCTCAGTTCAGAGCACGTCCTTGCCCTGCCATGGCTCCAGAGGAGTTCCAGAGGAGCAGCAGCGGATCCTCCTGATGCTGCGGGACCACGAGTGCATGCAGCACTGTCGGACACTGCTGCGGGGCTTGCCCGGGGCCGTGCTGGGGCAGAAGGGTGGATTGGATGAGGCCGCGATCACTGGTTTTTGTTTCTTGGGGTTTTTTGGTAAGTGTTAACTTCCTTGTGGTTCGAGAAAGTGTTGAGCTTTATTCTTTGTTGGTCTTGGGTTTTGTTTTTTTTTTTTTTTTCTTTTTTTTGGAGTTTCCATCTAACTTTCAATTTGTACTCACAAAGACAGAAATTGTTCTGTTCTTTCCTGACATAAATCACCATTGCTGGTGATTCCATATACTTATTTAGAACAGTCTTGTTAACACCAAGAGGCCCTTAGGAAAATGGAATAGCCCTTGCAAGGTTGGCTTCTGTGTTTGTATATAAAATACAAAAGCTCGTTTCTGTTTGAATCTACAGGCTGCATACAGTAAGAGAAAATTGCTAGAAAACAGAAGTTCTTATGAGTGAGTTATGTAGAAACACTGAATATGATTAAGAAACATGAGACTGTATGTGGGGAACCACAACGGGATAGTCTGAAGATCAAACAAGCAATAGTTACTGCTCCTAGAAACATGAGCATTTAGCCCTTATTGGAAGATTTAACACCAGATCAATCTCATCAGTTAACAACATTATCCTCTCCAGAGGTCAAAGAATCCACATAAGCCTGTCATGAATATAAATAAAAATACTCCAAATTAATTCATTGGGTGTTTTGAAGTTCACAGAAAGTAAGGATCTCTTCTGAAGTAAGAAGCACAAAAAACCAAACTCCTGATCTCAGGGTGATGAGAAGAACAAATAAATCTGTAAAAGAAGAGTGAGCTGACAAAAATCAGAGAAGTTGTTCTGAAAAAGTCAACAGAAAAAATGCAATGTTAGTCATGGAAGTACAGTTGCTGTAATGCTGCTGGTAATACCAGCATTTGCAAGTACCACTAAAAGAACATTTTAACAGTCAAGCACCAAGTGTCACCTCAGAAGTCAAGTCTAATTTTCATATTAATGGTTCCCTATCTCATTAGAAAAAAAAAAAGCTGTTAGTTTAGTTAAGGATAGAGTGTGTATGCTACAGATGGATCTTCATAATTTAAAAAGATAAAATTCAAGAAATAGGTACTGTGATTAAAGACAGTGTTGAATTTAGCTCTACAAATTCTGATACAAGTGACAGTATTTAAAGAAAGGGGAAAATAACCAGGGAAAGCTGTAAGAAGAGAAGCAGAGTTATTTCAAAAGCAAAGGAACAAGACTTAGATGTTGAATTGGGAACAGTTCTGGGAAAAGGAAGAAAGCAGCCAAGTGTGAGGTCTACTTAAGAACAGTTGGAAGAGGCAAGAGATGTGACTAGACCAGACATTTCAAAAATACAAGAGAACTTCCAGCAGAGCAAACCTGAAGAGCCTACTTCCCCACCAGGGCTGCTTGTGAAAGTGGTTGCAAGTTCTATTGATGAAATAATTGCTTCCCTGCAGTCTACTTCTCTATCTCCCTGAGACCAGATGATCAAAGAACTCCTGGAGAGTGTTCTTGGCCAGAAATACAACATAAAAATGGAACTAGGTGAACCAGAACAAGAGTAATATTTTTCTTTTGGGTAAATATTTATTTTACAAGAGTTGTATATTTTTGTCCAGCTCCTACAATGTGTTACAACACAGAAGCCAGACAAAACAAATGGATAAAGACATTAATGTATCACAGAATATTCTTCACTCTTTCTTCTGCCAGTTTTTTTGATGTCCCTTAAAAATGAAAATGAGCCAATATCAAAATACATTAAACCTAATGGTGTTTTTGGATGTTATTTTTATTATACTGCTCGAAGTTTAATACATATTTTTCTTGATTGTCCTTTCTCTTTTTAAGATGACATATTCCAGTCTGACAGATGAAAAAAATTGCATTAACTGCTTTTGGAATACAATTGGAAGTATTGCTTCTTTTCATTATTTTTTAGCTTGTGAAGTTTTGAAAAGAAATTTTTTATTGTCATAGTTAGGTAGATGATGTAAGCAGCTGTAAAAGAGTCCCTTCAATTAATTACATCAGGTGATTTCAGTAATACCAGGCAACAGACAGATGCTAGAGAAAACTTTCCTAGATTTTCACCAGAAGGTTGCCAATTAATTTGTTAACTAGACTAATAACTTAGTATCAGATGGCTCTTTGTCCTCTCTTATCAAGGCTGATAGTTTTGTTTCAGTTTCTTGACAGCTGAAATTTACAGTACCTTACATTCCCTTAATATGGGACTGACTGTTTGGTGATTAAATACAAAAACTAGAAGAGAAAAACCCCACCTGAACTAAGGTAATTTAAATGTTTAAGACCATGAGCAACAATAGTATGGAGCTGCATCTCCAGTAGATTTATGTCATCTGATTTGATTTCCTTCTGAGAGATATGGTGTGTGATTGAGGTGTTCACAGTGTCTCTACTTTTCATTTTTTTGGTGTATTTCAAGTGGCATCGAAATCAGAGAAGGCTTTTCTCAGTGGTGCAGCATTGGGACAATCCCTCGTCGTTCCTTGACTTGTATTTTAGGAACATAATAATTTGTGAATGTTTTCTTTGGTTGAAATCTGCCAGTTGATTACAAAAGTACTTCAGGCAGATGGGAAGAGGGCTAAAGAAGTTTCTGGACTCAGAAAACCTTTTCTTGTTCAGCTTGCCAGAAATAATTAGTAGTGATTGGTAAGATGTACTGAGTTGTGTGCTTTTTCTTACTTTTTTATAAGCATGTCTTATATTCTAGGTAAGATTTTAAAAGTTTGGCCTCTACCAAGTCCAGATATTCCAAAATTCAAATGAACTTAATTTCACTTGTTTGTAGTGGGAGCTGCTGGGCTCTAAACTTTGAAAACCCAACCTCAGGAATAATGTGTATTTAATTCTTTATATCTAATACTTGCATCAATCATGTTCAAAGGAAAATGTAAATTTGAACCTGATGATGGCTTCCTGCTGCAGTTGTTTGTTCTTTAATGTTTTTTTTTCTTTTAGGTATAGAGATATGGACATTAATGAGGATGAATGAAACCCATGTTGATTACCTGGGGGGTTTTTGGTTCATTTTTTTTGTTTGTTTGTTGGGTTTTTTGTTTTTTTCCAAGGATTTTGCAGCAGCTGTCTTTTGAAATGAAGTGACCTTATAAATTGGTTGAAGACTCTAGCAATTTTTTGTTTTGCATGGATTATCTACTTTACACTGAGCATCAAGGCTTGTCTTCTCTAATGAAGTAAGAAAGGTATTGTTTTAAATGAAAAAAGAGAAGAATGGAACTGGTAAAATGAAAACACACTCTCATAATTAAATGTAGTTTTCTGTTTATTAAAAGAAACAAAAGAAAATTATGTTCTCTTTATCTTATTCTTGCTCTTGCATTAATGACTAGTTAGTGTTGACACCTTATGGTGTTGCTGTGGGAGCTGTTTTTTTCCATACATCAAAATAGCATTATCTGGGTAATGGAATGTCAGCTCAATGCAACATTATTGCTTAGCCCTGTGTCCTTTCGGGAAAATAAGTTATAAATAATGTTTCCTACATATTTTCTGTGAAAAAAATAGAATGTCTATTATGAGAATAATGTAATTTCCAATGCCTGGAGTAATTTTGTTGCCTTGAGACTTGTTGTTAACTCTGAAATGTATGGAGTTACTAAATTATATGTTGGGTTTAGTATTCATAGAAGAGTGTTTATATTCATCTTAGAAGTCCATTTTCTTGGTGAAGAACTTGCAGCTCCTCTTTAGTTAGTTACTCAGATGAGCTTGTGTGGTATGTAAATTAACAACATTTATGTTTTCTAAAAAGAACATAACATTTGAATGCTTCCATTAAACAAGGACTATACAGTCCACTGTACTAGCAGCAAGACAATATAAAACATACTTGAGGTTTGTTTTTTTTTAAAACAGCTCTAGCTCTTGTTATCTTGTCTCAGTAATGAGGCCTTGAGACTTTCTCTGTAATGCATTAACACTCTCAAAAGTGGTTTGCTGGAGAATAATTATTGTTAAAATTCAAGAAGAGGTAGACTAGTGTTTGCTTTATAAACAAATACAAACCGGTATTTGCTCATAACATTGCAGTATCTCATTATTTGGCCTATGTGTTCTTTATATTTCAGCTGATGTGACAATTAAGTAACAGATCATATACTGATACATGACAAAACAGTGTTTTTAGAAGGCTTACTGAAAATATTTTTTCACACTTTCAGTGCTATCAGACTTACTCTTAGTGTCATGGAAATGAGCAAGAGACTTTAAGTTATTACATTTAGTTCTCTTCAAGTGGTGAGACCCTTAAGTCTTCTTACTGGTTTTCTTATTTTCTGCTTACAGGTGACTTGTGGAATGTTCTCACAGTTTTAGCATCTGTTAAAATGTACCTAAATCAAGACCACAATTCTTTTTATTAGGAGTTTGCTATTACATTATCAATTTTGAAAGTGCATGGTATTGACTATGGACAATAAGGTTAATTCCAGCAAAAGCTGTGGCACTTCCTGCCACTTGCTAAAGGAAGCTGCTTAATCTTCAGGAGTGGACACTACCACTCCTGCATACATGAAGATTTATTTTTTTCCCCTGAAACAGTTAACTCACGTTTTTTTTTTTTTTTTTTTTTTTTTTTGTAAGAAGTTTTATTTTCATAAAGTTGCACAAAACTACCTAGGCACAAATGTCGGGTAGGTTGTTTACATGTGTTGACTTCTGAAATCTGTTTATTTTTTTCAGAGTAACCAGTGCAGTTTGTTACATTTTATCAACAATCACTTTCCAGCTCCTTATGATCATTAGGCCCAAATAATTTATGCCTGTCTTAAAATGCAACAGACTATGGAGCAAGGAGTATCTTTTTGCCTTTGAGTCTAACAAAACTGGAATCTAAATATTATTGGGTCAGTAAACTGCTGTTATAATATGAGAACAAATTAGTTTTAATCAGATGGATTATAATCTCTGAGTTTCAAGCTTCAAGTTCAAGTTTCAAGTGCACTTTGTACTCAGGGGGATCACATGAAACTCGGCACAGGGGCTAATGAACTCCATTCTGTTTGTGCCACAGGGTGCTGGGTTATACATCTGGGATTTTGTGGGTTAAAACCAGTTTTTCTCTGTATCACTGTATTTTTTGTAATGTGTTTAGTAAAGTGTAACTCTAACTTGTAATCTCTCTGAGCTGGGTTCAATTCTCCCACCAGTTTACCTTTAACTCAGCACAGGTGTATACACAAAAACATGATGAATTTATACAAATAAACATATTTGTATATTCACACATCTAGATAATTGTTCTGCCAATTATTAGTCTTCTGCATTGCTTATATCGGAGTCTTTTCTGCATTTTGCTTGTCAAAACAGAGAGTAAAATGATTTATTTTAAAGGATGTAGCTATTAAATGAGGAATCAAAGGAATACCAGATACAAATATCTAAGTAAAATATATTTAGAGGTAATTATTAAAAACCAAACAAAACGTAAACAATAACAACAAAACCCTCTTAGCCTTCTGTATGTCAGGGTTAATAATGAGGTTTTTTAACTACAAAGGATGCCACTGACATACCACAATGACTGAAACATTTAAAATGTTTTATAATAAGTTATCAAGTGCTTGGGTACCTAAATAGTTTTCTACACCTGTAGGAAAAAGTCTATGTCTAATAAAGCTATTTTTAAAAGGTGCAGTAGAAGTTTCCATCATGAGGTTAAAATACCAGTGCAGGAAACAGCTTCCTCAAGAATGGGCAGAACAGTCAAGAACTTATTTCCACAGGAATTAGGAGTTGCCACAGTTTTCAACACTTTGATTTCCCAAAGTTTATATCGCACCACTTTGACCTTTTTTTTGTTAATGCAAACACATGGTCCATAGTACATCTATAGACAGTATATATCATTTTATTAAAATAACACAATAGTATCATGCCTGTGATTCACCCATGGGGAGTGGACAAAAGAGAAAACATCATACCCAACAAAGGAAAGCAATCACATACCATGTACAAGTGTTTAAAATAAAATTAAGATAAGCTCATATAATTCCGTTGTTTTTGACAGAACAGGGAAATTAATATGTAAAATTTACGTATTATATGATGCTTTAGAAGCGTAAGTTGATCCAGTCTGGCTTTGTGAAAGTTTCTCTTTGAGTCCATGAATGGGAGATAAATTGTATAGGGAAAGAATCACAGACAGCTTGGATGGACTGTAATATTTAATAGTCTATTTGTCTTTAATAGTGTTTGAAAACATGCATGTGTTGCAAAGAAGAGGAAGGTCTTTTGGTATAGGTTGAGAAGGTAATGCTGGATCTGCTTCCTTTAGTCTGAGTTGTTACTCCATTCCTGTATTTTAGTTCCTTGCTCTCATGGTGATGAACAAATACGTAATATGAATTGTTTTCTTCTTATGCTATCTTTTCTGTCAAAGGTAGATAAATTGCTAAGGCTTTGGTTAAAAGCAAAACACCAACACTTACATGTACATGCAAGGCTGTAGCTTTTTATTGCTTTTTAGTCTACATTTTTGTGGCAACATATGCATCTATCACTTTGTGTTGGCCTACAGATTCCTTTTTTGCTTTTTCATTTTCTAATATGCAAGAAAAAAATGTTACAGTTCAGAACATGCTTCTTACATAGTAATAAGGTCAAATGCAAAAAACCCTAGACCTTACAAAAATTAATATTTTTAGATTGCTAGGTGGACAATGCACTCAGTGGAGTAAAATTTCTACTGTGTAGAAGATTCTTACATGAAAAAAGCAAGTGAGCATTTGTAATGCCAGCAAAGGATGACTTGATAGACTGTTTCTAATACATGTTCAATTTACAGCTTTACTGCATTCTTGCATCAGCTCGTGGCTCTGAAATACTTTCCCCAGAAATATTTAACACTTCTGTAGCAGTTTTAAAGAGCAGTCCTCTGAAATGAAATGTAGTTTAGACACGATACTTGTTTGCTACTGCTGCCTTTAAAACGTGGTTCCTCAAGCCTGTGTATGGCACAAATGGTAAAGAACACGTGTGCTGAGTGTCCTGGTTATAGTGACCAGGACTAGTTTGTCACTGTGTGGGTGTGGCTAAGACTGTGTATTCTACACCCTCTATGTATTTTCTCATGAACTGTTAACAATGGATCATTTGCAGCAGCTTCCTGGGGCACACCTGACCCCTCAGGCTACAGGGTGGGTGCTTGGGAACTTCTGTGAGATAAGAAAGGTTTCCTGTCTTCACACCAATGACTCGGGTGTGGTAATGCCCCTCTGGAGAGCTGTTAGCACCTCCACACCCAGCCTGAGGGGTCATGTCTGCTAATGGGCCATCAGGGTTTCCAAAAATATGCCATGACTCACCCATTGTGAAACTCCCCACCCTGGGGGAGGTACTGGGCACTCCCACCTGAACCTAAGCATATATATACTGGGGGTTTTGGGACTGAACTCCCTCCCTCGCTGGATCCAGAGGAGGACCAGAGCCTCAGCAGGACTGCGACTGCCACTCTTGACCAGACCAAGACCATCATCCTCAGGAACAGGTTTTCCTTTTTCCTTTTACTGTGTACTCAAGGGGGCTGGGTGGTGCTCAGCACAGGGGCTGGCAAGTTCCATTCTGTTTGTGCCCCAGGGTGCTGGGTTACACACCTGTTTCTGTGGGTCAGACGGGCTTTTCCCTCTGTACCCTTGTACTTATTGTGATCTTTTTAATAAATTGTAGTTCTGACTTGCAGTCTTTTGTGAGTTGGGTTCATTTCTCCTGCCGGTTTACATTTAAACCAGCACACTGAGTTATGTGCATGTACGCTAAATAGCTGCTTAGAAAGCACGCTGTCCTTGAAACTGCCATCTGTTTTGGGAGTTGTTGCTGCATTTCAATTCTGCCTTTCCTCTTTCCCCCATGGATATACTGTATCCAAAAGAGGAATTGTTGAACTATTCTTTTGATGAGAAAGAATAGTAAGTGTGGGAACTGAAAACTTCAAAATTTTGTATTTGCTTCCCTGCTAGTAGAGGAACTATAATTTTCTTCTGCGTAGAAAATGGTTAACTGAAAATTGCACTCAGCTTGTAAACTTCTCTACTATGAGCATTTCCACCAAGGAGTTATTTATAGTAGAGAGTTAAGCATATGTGTAAATGTTTGCAAAAGATGAGCCAAAAATCATTTGTATCTGAACGCACTTGTTTCTTTCAAACTCATTTGTGTAACGAAGACTCTAACTTTAATTTATGCATATATGTTGTTTTGATGTTGTTTTGTTCTGTATGGTAGTAGTAAAATATTTTTTAGCGTTCTTTTTTGACACCAGTTTTCTTCTCTTGCTTATACAACAGGCACAAATTGAATATGAGGAAATAAAAAATGAATCTCAAGTCTTGCCAAGTTTTCACCAAGCAAGCTTGGTAACATTCTGAATTATCTAGGAATGTTAAAATATAATAAGTTAATAGTGCTTCTGTTTGCTAGCAGAGTTGTTAAGATAGGTAGTTCATATTTTAAACTGATAAAACTGAAAAGGAAATTAAACAGTCCTTGAAAATATTTTGGTACTTCATAAATGACAAGTATACCTTTATTTTTCTCTCTTTCATTTCTGTATGTCATGTTGTTTTTCATATGAGATTTGATTTTCCCCACGGTTGGATATAAATAATTTTGCTTTTATTAAGTAGCATGCTGATTAAGGAAATGGAATTACAAGACATCCATCTATAGTCATATGTATTAGTGCTCATAATTCTGCGCCTTTCATTCAAATTGTTTTCAAAATTCAAATATTTAAACTTAGATATGTTTGGGGAATTTATTAATGTTTAGAGGCATTACTGATTTATTTGCTTTGAAGGATCATAGATTATTGATATAAATCTCTGATATGTGTTTCTTCTTATATTCTGCAGCTTTTTCTTACCAGTGTAATTTGTAGAAGAAACAGACAAGACCTTTGATAAGAATTTTGTATAGATAATACTATTTAGTGTTAATTATTGTAGGTCCTTTTCCTATTACAATGTTTATTTTTGAAATTTAGTTAGTTATTGAGGAAATATTTGGCTTGTGATAAAATGAATACAATGTTCTAGGTGCTTCATGGATGTTGAAAGAATAATTGTATATAATAAGTATTGTACTGAATTGGCTGTCATGGAGGACAAAAATGATTTAAAAAAATTTCTACATTCATCTTTTACATAATTTTTTCCCCTTTCTCTCAAGTTCAGAAAGAATCTCAAGTAGCAGAAAATAAATCTTGGCTAAAGATGAGCTGTTAACATATAATCAGTGGGTGAAGCAGGTAAGCAAGTTTTGTACTATTGTGAGATAGTGTGAGTTTTCCCATGGTTAAGCTTTTGATGCTTTATGACATACAGAGGTCTGCAACCTGTTTCCTTACTACCTGCCCTTTAAAAGAAGATTTTCTATAAAACAGGTCTTCATACTGGTCTTGCAGCTTAACATTAGAGGAAAAAACAAATTGAGGTTCATTCGGTCAGATGTTGGGTTAGGCTTTTCTTTATGAGATTGGAAAGAAGATTATAAATGAAACAATGTATAAATAGAATCCTAATCTACATTTAACAAGTGGATCCCTTCCTGGAATATGGTTAGTGCTCAATATCCTTTTAGGTTTGTGATATTTCACATGACAAAAACTGTCATTAGGATATCAATTCTATAAACCTTAGATTTTTTTAGTAGAGAGCACAAATCATGTTTATAGAGAAAATACCACAGAGAACAAATTGGTTGCCAAGATCGAATAATATCTTTTCTCCTGTGTTGTCAGTTTCTAGCTTTCTGGTATTTCAAGGTTACACCAGATACCAAAATGAAACCCTATCTTGATACCTTCTGGAGCTTTGATGTAAATGATTGCCCAAAAATTACTATGTATGCTTATTGTGAAACAGAATAACACTATTTATTATGTTCACAATGATATAATGTGAAGGACAATGAAGAATGTGATACAATTCCACTAGGCAGAGTTATGTGCAGAGGTACCAGATAACATTGGCCTAGAGGTACCAGATAACATTGGCCTAAACTTAAATAAACAGGACGAACAAAGGTTGGATAAACTACATGGGAAGACAGACACAGGTGTTGAAATGAAGGAGGTAAAACATCAAAATGAAAAGGGGATGAGAGAGACACACCTGGAATGCTTTTTGATGGACCAGTATTTGTGTTATTTCAAGGTCTAGTCATCATAAGGCAGAGGTCTAGTCAAAATGAGAAACCTTCTGAATGTGTAAGGGCCTTGCTTCAGCAGCTTCTTTAGCTCCTCCCACTGTAGTTCGGCCCTGATTGTGTCTCTTCAAACTGCGTGGAGAAAGGGATAGAGAGAGGTAGGTACATGCATAGAATTCCGTTTTCTAGATTTTCCTGACCAAGTTTAGTACAGCCAAGAACCAAAGATTCACACAGCTTACTCAGAAGAGCTAAGGGACAGGGGAGCTTTGGGAGTCAGTCACAGGGGGATGACAGAAATTCCCCATATGTTCTGGAACTACATTCTGCAATGGGACTACAGTGGGCATGAAACAGAGCCCTAAGCAGCCTGGTGATGCAGGCCTGAGCAGTTCCAGTTGGCAGGCATTCTTCTGCAATTAAGAATTAATATTTCCTATTGACTTCTGTGGTAGTGAAATAATTTCTATTAAATGCATTGGAGTTCTTCTGTTGAAGAAAATGGATGAAAATTGAATTATATTACTATTTAAAAATCCCACTAAATTAAGAAAAAATACTGCATTTTGAAATCACCCTTACAATATTTATCTGTTTACAGGTCAGAAATGTTTCTAATACTTTCGGAACTGAAATCTCATTTGCCACTTGTACTTCATTATAATGTTTTATATAATTAATATTAATCATAGAATCAGTCAGTTTTGAAAAATCCTATATAATCATCAAGTTCAACCATTAACTTAACACTGCCAAGTCCTTTGCTAAGCCATATCCCTAAGGCCCACATCTACACGTCTTTTAAATGCCTTCAGGGATGGTAACTTCACCCTTTCCCTGGGCAGCCTGTTCCAAAGCTTGACATCCCTTCCTCTGAAGGCATTTTTCCTAACATCCAACCTAAACCTCCCCTGGTGCAACTTCAGACCATTTCCTTTTGTCCTGTTGCTTGTTACTTGGGAGAAGAGACTGACCCCCACCTTGTTACAACCTCCTTTCAGGTAGTTTTAGAGAGTGATAAGGTCTTATCTCGGATTCCATATCCCCAGACCAATTAACCCCAGCTCCCTCAGCCTCTCCTCATAAGACCTGTGCTCCAGACACCTCAGTAGCTCTGTTGCCCTTCTCTGGACACACTCCAGTACCTCAGTGTCTTTCTTGTAGTGAGAGGACCAAAACTGAACACAGGATCTGAGGTGAGTGCCAAATACGGGAGGACAATCTCTGCCTTGGTCCTGCTGGTCATGCGATTTCTAATACAAGCCAGGATGCCACTGGCCTTCTTGGCCACCTGGGCACACACTGGCTCATGTTCACCAGTTGTCAACCAGCACTCCCAGGTCCTTTTCTGCTGAGCAGCTTTCCAGTTCTTCTTACCCCAGCCTGTAGGACTACATGGAGTTGTTGTGGCCCAAGTTCAGGACCCAGCACTTTGCCTTATTGAACCTTGTTCAACTGGCCTTGGCCCATTGTTCCAGCCTGTCCAGAACCTTCTCTAGAGCCTTCCTACTCTCACGCAGATCATTCCTGCCCAACTTGGTACTGTTTGTGAATGTGCTGAGGGTGCACTCAATCCTTGCATCCAGATCATCAATAAAGATACTTAACAGGACTGCCTGCAATACTGAGCCCTGGAGAACACTACTGGTGATGAGCCACCAGCTGGATTTATCTCCATTCACCACCACTCTCTGGGCTTAGCCATCCAGGCAGCTTTTACCCAGTGAATAATGCACCTGTCCAAGTCATGAGCAGACAGTTTCTCCAGGAGAGTGCTGTGGGAAATGGTGTCAAAAACTTGACTGAAGTCCAGGTACACACACAGCATCCACAGCCTTTACCTCATCCACCAAACAGGACATCTTGTCATAGGAGGAGATTCAGTGAGTCAAACAAGACCTGCCTTTCATAAACCTGTGCTGACTGGGCCTGATGCCACACTTGTCCTGTACATGCCATGTGATGAAAGTTAAGATGATTTGCTTCATTGACCTTTCAGAGTACTGAAGTCAGGCTGACAGGCCTCTGGATTCTCCATCAGTCCCTTCTTGTAGGTGAACATCACATTCACTAACATTCAGTTAACTGGGACCTCCTTAGTTAGCCAGGACTGCTGGTAAAAGATTGCGAGTGGTCTGGTGAGCACTTTCAACAGTTCCCTAAGTACTTTTGGGTGGGTCCTGTCTGGCCCCACAGACTTGTTTGTGTCTAAGTGGTATAGTAGGTCATTGATCTGTTGAATTACGGGGCTTCGTTCTGCTCCCTGTCCCTGTCTTGCAGCTCAGAGGGCTAGGTACCTAGAAAACAGCTGGTCTTCCTGTTAAAGACTGAGGCAAGTAAGACATTAATAATGACATTTTTCGGTGGTTTTAAGAGTATACTCTGCAACATCATTACTGATCTGTTGATTGCTAAACTAAATATGCTAAATAATGTATAAAAAATACACAGTACAAAGTCACTGATGGTAGTTTTTATAATAGTTAAGAATAATAGTAAGATAATTTAGTACTTCTAAAGTGTACACTACTATTTGCCAACAGAACCGTTTCCCAGTTATTTAACAGTACTGGGGTACTGTGAAGATGATTTTTAGACTGTGTTACATATTTTGGGCAGCATGGCACTTCTGTAATGCATTGGTGGTATTGTTGCAACTATGCTCATCAAAGTGTGTTCAGTGATCTTTCAAGAAAAAGTAATTTGCAAAAGTGGCACCTGAAAAGATAGTATACATTTGGTTGTATTTAACACAAGTACTACGTAATTCAAATATATTATTCAATTTGCAAGTGAATGCTTTCACTTTTACACGTGGAAAAACTAATGAAGATAAATTTTTAGAAAAGAAAGAAATGGTTTTAAAAAAATATATGTACCAGCTAAACACTCCAATGCATCCTTTGATGAACAGTTTTTGTACAGAGTAATGGCAATGTATTATATAGTATTTCTATAGAACATTGGCATGTTTTTATGACATCTTACCTTTGAAATTATTTTGGTTTGCTTAATGGACTGTAGAGCCAATGCAGTTTCAAGATAAATTGATTGATTGATTGTGTAGATGAACTTGCAAATTTTGTTATATTACAAAACAGTCAGATAAAAAAATGCAGGTATTTGCTTTAGTTGCAGTAATTTTATGTTACATCTGTAACTGAATTACATAAATATTTTGATGGAAAAGTTGTATGTTAGTTCACTGGTATTTCTACAAAGGAAATTAAATAGAATATGGGATAGTATAAATTTTAAATGTCCATGTCATAATAAGTATGTTGGGTCATGTTCTCTGATTTTAGGTTTCCAGGAATTCCCATCTGCTTATATAGCCTACATTATTCATTTGCAAGAGCATGTTGAAGTTCCCTTCCATTATCTTTTTCACAAGGCTGGCAAGATCACAGAACTTCAACACATGATTTTAAAATAGCATCTGCTCTAATTTGAGTTGTGAGCGTTTCAATTACCATGTTGGTTTGTAAGGCATCAACAAATGTTGAACATCTTCTATTTCTTCGGATAACACATGTGGTTTGAGTATCTGGGCCTTCCAAAAGCTTGAAATGGCAATGCGTCTAATCAGGCTGCCTTTTTCCTTTAAATTTGACAAGAGATCATGACAGATACTTTACCTGACATTAAAAAGCAAAAATCATAGTCTTGTATTCATTTTATTGATACATTTTCAGGTGGACATAATACTTTCAAGCTTTTCTGTGTTTAGTTTTGTTAGCTTACTTTCTTGGTGTAAAATTTTGGTCAGCCTCCAGTTTCTCTGGTAAACACCAAATATCTGACTTTGTTCCTTCATGTCTTTTCATGTATGTGCTGATATAAACAGTGGTGTTGGTTTCAAAAATAAACTAACAACGTAGAAAACAATTTTAATTTTGATTAAGCCTTTTCAGAAGGTAGTGACTCATTTAGGTATCTTCTACAGTTCTCAGTTATCTTTTACTTAGTGGTTTATGTACTTGCATATGAAGTATAAACTTCCCTCATTTTTTCCTGAAGTAATTTCTTTTAATAACTTAAATACTGCTGAAGTTATCAATAAACATAAACATTGTGCCCAGTTATGTTCTGGGATACATAAAGCTTGTGAATGGACAAAGCAGAGTAAAATTCTATATTTTTGTGATTCATTTAACCAAATATGTGGCTGAAAACTAAATTAGAAAGGCATTTGTTTGCAATAAGGGTGTTCTTTGGGTTTCTATAAATTAAAGTGGCCAGCCTTACCAGACTTGCAGAATTAATTACCTTGGTGTGGCAGGAAGATCTGGGCCCAAAATTAGACCTACTTTTCATATTGAGATAGGCAATTTTTTCAAGACAAAGAACTTTCAAATTCTTTTTCTCCACTGTGTTGTTCTGTTTCTGTCCATCTTCGTTATGCTAAGATTATATTTGTTTATTTTCTTGAACCTGTTTTGTTGTATTCCATACGCAAGCTTTTAAGTGGAGTTCAGAAGAATCCTTTCTATCAATGGCACTGCTAGTCTGTTTTAAAGATGTTTAACAGTTTGCAGGAAACAGAATTGTGGAATGGTTGAGGTTAGAGAAGCAGCCCAAGGGCATAGATTCTGAAGTTCAGTTTATGAAACAGATGCAGATATTTTGGCAGCAATGATGACTTCAGTAGTTCCTTTCCCTTGCTTTTTGCTCTTGCTCCTGGATTAGAGTGAGCTGTCCCTGACAAAATTTCTATGTGGGGACACTACAAAGAGAATCAGAGATCTAGACTAATTTCTGTCTTTCCTCCACACATTTTTTTTCTTTTTTGGTATGATCCTTTCAACGTGGATCAGTGATTTGATTTACTTCACAGTGTGAAAAAAACAGTTTTTGGAGCAACTAAGCACAACTAATATATAGGAATGAGCAGCTGTGGGTGGAAACAGTAGGAATTCCTTCCATCTGTATTCCTGCTGAAGTTCCTGTATTTAATAAACATAACCTTGAAGAAATTTTCCTAAAATATCATCCTTCAAACTATGTGTATATTTGAATTTGCTGAAAAATACAATTGTAGATGTGTTCATGCTCTTCTAAGTTTATTGGTTCTGCATACTAATGTTATGATTTTAATGCTATTTAATTATTCTCTTAGTAATATATTGAAATATACTCATCTGATACACTATTCAGAAAAAACCAGTTCAGGTAGGGTACATTGGAAATTTTCTTTTATCACACTTTTCTGCTTATTCCTTATACTGAATAGCTGTGGCCACTGCTGTGATATGTGTAGTGACAGCAGTTCTAAACTGCTGTAGTTTAATTGAATTGTGTTGTTCTGATAGTCAGAGTTGTTTGTGTGCCATTTCTCTTTGTACTACTCCAGAGCGGGGATGAAAATATCTGCATAACTAAGCAGTTTGTAATACTGTGTTTATCTGCTGTTCATAAACATTTTTGGCTCAATCCTTGGATGTGTTACAGGTAGAAGGAAAAGCAATATAAAAAATTAAATGAGATGAAGTTCGGAATGAGCTACAAGAAGAACATGACTTTCAGCAATCTTCGGCTCCTTAGGCTTCAAATGTCAAGTAATTTTTGAATCTTACTTCATTATTATAAGAAAATTACTGAAAATATATCAAGTTACATGTGCATAGAGTGATAGCTGAGTTTGGAGAAGAAATAATGCCATGCCCCCAGATGTGGATCTGAACATTTACAATTCCATATCTAAATTATCAGATTTAGTTTGGTACCTCTGGTTTTAATTTTCTGTTTATCTCCTTGAAATAGTTCTGATATGGCGTTCAAAATCCAGAGGGCCTCTTCAGTCCTGTTATATGCAGATGACACTTCTCTTCACTGCATCAGAAACTGAAGTTGCTTATGTGGGGTTGAATTTGTCCATAAAATTCCAAGCATAATCTAATCAAAATAATTAAAAACAAACAATGGAAAATACCACAAATTTAATATAAGCAATGCCAGCTGTAAGTCATCATCTTTAAATAGAGAAGATGTATTAAAAATTCATTAACCTGAATTTGTATTACAGTCAGTGCTTGCCTGAAATTCAGGAGATTTTACATGGTGAGCTATATTTTAAGGACAATGCTTATTACCTTGCTCTTGTCATAGATTGTATGTGTCATTCTGTAGTGGGAGTGCAGATTACAAAAGTAGTACAGACTGTGTCCTAAATTAACTGCTCCTGTCCATCCCATGTCAAGTCAGACTCTTAATTTTATGGTCTTTGTTGCTAATAAGATCTTTACAGATAGCTTTGTTTAGATTTACCATCGGTTACTTCTTCACTTCCCTATAAGAAAAGAGGAGGGGCGGGGGAGAAAGGAAGCTTTATTTACTAGATCTTGTTGTTCTTGGGGTCCTGAAAGGCCTATTGGATACAGAAGAGAGCCTTTTTATGGCAGGCCTTAAGTTTGTAAATGGATAATACTTTCAATTAAGTAGCTGAGAATAGTCATGGGAAAAGAATGCTTAAGTTTATGAAACAGTCAAATTGGCATTTAAGTGACCCTTTGCATGCCATTGCTTATCTGCATTGCTTAAAGATCATTTGGTTAGCAAGATTATATATTAAAACAAATAGTGTCAACAGACAATGAGTGTTTTACCTTCAATAAATACTTACTGTCAGATTATCAATGGTGCAGAAACTGCACAATTTTCTAAAAAACCTGTATTCAGTGCATTAAGTGAAGGTAATGTAGGCCACACACATAGTATTGTTTTTTCATGTCCCCTTTTTCAAAGAATGATAAATAGTCTATTTTAGGAGAGTGTGTGCTGTAAAAACATTCACCTTTACCTGCAGCATGCCCTAAATATTTCAGTTTACATTGATAAAGCATTCATTTAGTTCATTCAATGAAATGATGACTTCTACATAAGAGCAGTACTGGTAATGCAACTAAAATAGCAGTCAAATTGGTTTTATTTATTTAAAGTAAATGATAAAACTTAGAGAAAAAGTTCNGTGTGGTAATTACATTCTAGAGAAAGTGAACTGTATCACTGTTCTAAACTACTCTAAATATTTATGAAGATTATATAATTGCTATTGAGTTAAAAAAGTGTGAAATACTTCTAATTTTAAAATAATGTGATTTTCTTATTAAAGAATTGATTTCTGATTTCACACTCCAGAACAGTTACTTATTTCTATTCATGCCATAAAATTATTCAATTGATTGAAAAAAAAGAGCCTTTGTGTCAAATGGGGTTGCTGTAGACATGCCTTAAATCCTAATCAATCTTCTATATTGTGTGATTGAGTTGCTTTGGAAACAGGATATTTAATTTTTATGTTTAACTTTCACATTTTATTTCATAAACTTGACCCTGTTTTCATTCAGGCAAAAAAAACATTGATTTTGGTAGAGACTTTGGATTGTAAGATCTGTGAAACTCTCTTGTTGAAGCCTAAAGTAACTAGGTTCTTTTCTGTACATTAAGGTTCTATGACTTGAAAAGATTATTTTGAGTAGTTTTAATTAAAATAAAGAGATTTATTGACACTCTTTCCTGTGGCATTGTCATGTGCCTATAAGCCTCCACATTCAAACTATATTAATGTGATAGAGATATATCTGATATGTTTCATGTGATAATTTTTTGATTGTGAGTCAAAGTTCTATTACACTGATTTTCATGTGGTGTTTTTCCTTTAGAAATGTGACTTTTACTTTTTTTGCTGTAATTTTTTTTCAGAAAATGTAAGCGAGTATAAAATATTTTTGTAACGTGAATATGCGTTGCATGATAAGTAAATAATTAAATACTTAATTATGTAATTCTTGCTGATTCCCTCTTTGTAATATATGTTTATAACATAAGGCATAGGTCTCCATAACAAAAAGTCAAGTTGGTAAAAGTGTCATTGTCCCAGGAGAATTTGGGACAAAATAGTTAAACCTGAAAACCGTTCTGTGGAATTTCAAAGCGGAATTTCAACCATTTTCATTTGTGATTTTCTCCTAAAATATGAAGGTACTTATGAACTTGAATTAAAGTAGCCTATATTTGGGGAACCATTTCTGAATTATTTTATTTTACATCTCAGGCAGTTTCCATATACTGCTCTTCACATTGTAACTGTCTGCATGTTAGACATTTATTAACTTCGTGGAGTTCATACAGTAGCCAGAGCCTGTGTTTAGAATTTGATCCATGGCCTGGGGAATAGACTTTCATTACCTTTAGTACAACTTAGATTGGAGAGTTAAATGGTAGAATTTTTTAGTTATTAACTTTTCAAAGATAATCAAAGACCCTGTGTGTCTTCTAAAATCAACAGCTGAATCTAAAAGCTCGGAAGAAGTCCAAGCGTATTGTAGAACTAATTCAAATTCTCCTGGGAGAGAATTTGAAAATGAATGTATATGTAACATTTTTACACATTTATTCACATACCTAATTTAAGTTGTGAAATCTGTATTACTCAGTTTAAATTTTCCATGCAACAAAGGAAAGGCTATTTAAGCTGAGAGAAGAAAATTACGACTATTGCACTTTTTTTTAACTTTAAAATTATTACTAACAATTTAGCTTATATCTATTTTTCTTTTCTTAATTATCTGATCTCTACTTTTAATAGAAATTACTAGTCACCTTGTGCCAAGTATTTATGTTTGCAGTTTATATCCTGTGGTCTGACAAATGTCATGATGCAGTGTTTGATAGAGTATGTACTTTGTAATCTAGAGAATAGATATGAAGATTCTTGTTTTCTTTTTTTTTTTTTGTTTTTAGAGGTCAACATTATCCAGACATTCATTGTCTATGCACTGCTTTTCCTACTTTCATATTGCCTCCTTATTGATCATGATATGTTACTTACAGCAGAGGACAAGGACAATAAAGAGGAGGAACCAACATATTAATTTGAAAGAGCAAGCTGAAAGAAAAAGTTCTGAACTTACTTATTTTCAGACTTACTATGATTTAATTACTTTTGTAATATACAGGATTATGTGCTGAGAAATAACTTTCATGGTGTTTCAGGATTTCATAATTTTAAAGAAGTAGTAAAGAAAGATTTGAAAAAAATTCTCTTATTTGGAGGATGTATTTTAAAATAATTAGAACAAGGCTACTAAAAGGCTTGTGTCTTGCTTAGATAAATGTATGGTATGGTATGTTTTTAAAAATAAATTGCATTTTGTAGACATGTTTTAAGTGATATCCACGATTTACATTATAAATATATTCTACTCACATGAGAGGTCCCACTGAAATAAAAAGAAATACTAAGCAAATACAGTAGGTTTTCTGGGAATGTAGAATTCTGCAATAGTAAAAGGTTTAAAGTACACACCCACCAGCCCTTTATCCCAGACAGAGTTTTACCTCAATCCTGACTCTACAAACACTTAGGAATAAGCATAACTTTCAGCAATCAAGGGTAGTTCTGTTGAGCTCAACATATGCACAAAAGGAAGCACATACATAACTGGGACCTATATAAACTCGCAGTCAAAAGTATTCATTACATATGTAAAGGGCAGTCATGTGATAACTGCAGGGTGTTTAATAAACGAGGAGCTGAAGTAGAACAAAATGCCTTGTAGTCAATGTTTCTGAGGCTGACGCAGCAGGTAAAAAAAGATCTGTCAAAAAATTTGTCCTGTAAGAAGCAATGAGGAAATGTAAATGAATTTCTGAAAAAGTCTACTCAGTTTTATCAGTGTTTCTGTCTTACCAATATGGTAGTGAATTCCTGAATATTTCTTGTTTTTGTTTTTGTTTTTTTTTTTTAAATTTGTTTTGCATTGAATAGTGTGCATATGAATGAACATGAAGTGTATTCTTTTGTCATTACTTATTAATTTTTTTGCCTTTTTGGGTCTTTCTAGTTTTGGTAGTAATACCAAAAAATTCAGAATGGGACCCTTAATACTCTCAGGTTTTTCTGATGATTTTCAGATTGGCAGTTTACTGCTTCTAGTTTCTGAGTATCACTGGCACCAGAAATACCCAATTATTTCTTCTAAATTCTGCAGTAACTAAAGAATGGTAGAGGTAAATAAGGATAAGGCTTGGTCAGTTTTACAAGGCAATTTGTGTAGCTTGTTAACTTGGGTTCACTTGAAAAATATGCGGTTTAGTGCAGCCAAATGCAAGGTCATAAGGATAAGAATAGGGAATTAGGGTCATACTTTGTAGAAGAGCAGATTGTATCCTGAAAAGCAGTAACTGAAAGGAGCTTTACAGACTTGAAAGATAAGCAACAGAAGATGTCTCTGTAATACTCTCTGAACTATAAATTAATTATGTTTACCTTAAAATAAAGGAAATGAGACATTAACAATAATATAGGAATGAAGTTTTGGGATTAGAAATATTATACAGGGTGTTCTGTTCCAGGTAAGTGCTCTAACAACCGAGATAGTCATGTCAGCACTTGTGCCCTTTCTTGTCTGCATGACTTTTGCATTCTTTTCTGCTCAACAACACAACTTCCTGTACCCAGAATGGTCAAGCAATGAATTCTCGTTTCCTGTCTCTGTGCTTAAATAATGTATTATAAAGAGGTGGAAATCACATCTCTGCTTTTTCCTCTTATAAAGAAAAAAAAAAAAAAAAAGGAGCTTCCCCCTCCTTGACAGAATGGATGCATCCACCTTTAAAAGAAGGCTCCATGTCCCAACAGAGGAGGTTTCAGTCTAGACAAAATGAGACTAGCTATAAAATTTCAATGTGTAGCAATGAAAGTAGCAGATTCAGAAATCATCCATTACTTACTGCCTTCAAATCAAGACTGGATTTCTTTCTGAGGTACAACCTGAGCTTGATGCAGGAATACTGATAAAATTTTATTTTCTGTGTTATTTAGAAGGTCAGCTTTCCTCATAATGATCCTTCTCTCTGCCCTTAAAATACAAATCCATAAATTGCTTTACGAAAGCTTTTAGTAATTGAATTCTTTTGATGTAGTAAAGATTATCCTAAGCATCAAGAATGGCATTATTTCAGGGTATAGAATTAGGTCCTGATGTTTTCCTTTGGTTTTTGTGAGCTTCTGATTTTGTCAGCAATTTGGGTAGCATACAAATATGATTCATCATCTTTGTTGGACTGTTTGCTTTTGATTCAGTAGCATTTTCTGTCTGCTGGACAAATACTAGAGAGAATATAAGGACTCAATGAAAATAAGGACACTGATCAGTATTGTAAGCAGCGTTCTCAGCATACCAGTAACTCAGTCATTAACTGGTTTGTAGGACATGATGGAAGAGAATTTCAGGAAATTCTGAGAATAAATCAATGGCCCTTGTGAGTGTTTCTTAGGCACTGAGACAGCATAAGGGTAGGCAAAATGGTGTTCAGTAAGGAGCCCCCCCCTGAACTTAGGAAGTCAGTCATGGAGTTATAAGTCACAAAATTAGAAGGTATCATTTTACTGTTTTGGGAAATGACAAAAAAGGAAAGGCTGTGAAGGCTTTGAAAGCAGAGGAGCATCTTATATTTGAATGACCTTTTTTAAGAATTATTATTATTTTGTTTATTACTTCAAAGTATGGGATAACTTTCCAAGGAAATAACTATGATTACTATGAAACTGGACAGTAGCACTTTGAATGACTGTGAACAGAAGAAGGTGATGCTTGTCTAGGTTAAAGAAATTGACGGTGCAGCAAGCAAAATATGAAATTAGATACCAGACAGTAGAGAGATTAGAAAAAGCATTTGATTTTAGAATGTTGGGAATGACACCTGTGTTTTGAGTCTGTGCTAGCCACGGTGAATGAAGAAAAGTAGTGAAGAGGCCGTGAAGGTTGAAAAGGCAAAGGCTCATTAGATCCTTCCTTTCAGCCTTGCTGAACTAGAACTGGCAGCTTGACATTCTTAAGAGAAAAATCATCTGATATTTTTGTTGGTGCAGAACAGAGTGATGAATCATGCTCCAATTCATTACCATGGAGAGGGAACCTGTGCATTGTCTTCAACTCTAACATTGCTAGACAGGAGTAGAGGATAAAGAGAAGAGTAAAGGACAGAAGTCTTTGAAATATGCAACAAGGTGAAGGAGTTGGAGGAAGTGGATCTAGAAGAGATGAATTGCAGAAGCTATGGGAGGACTAGATTTGAAGACAAAAAGAGTTTGGTTTTCAAGTAGTAGCCAGGAGGTTGAGGGAATTGAGGCTGAGTCTCTCTATGAATAATTAGAAATTTTTGGGAGGAAAGTTTTTGATTGAGAACTACATTCCCCAGAGACGAAGAGAATTAAAATTTAAAAAGAAGCCCATATTAAGATGCTTTACAGAATTCATTTAATCCTTGAAATCTGGAGAACTAAATTCTTTGGAGCACTGCCATCTAGTGGCACCACCTACATTTACCTGGTTCTTTTAAAACCGGTTGCCTTGCATGAGCCTTGAAGGTCAAAGGCATCATTTACCTGACACTAATTTAGGTCCGATTAAGCTGTTCACATTTCATAACTGACCAATTCCCTGCATTTAGCTTATTTCACAGAGGTAAATGATCTCTGTGGGGATTTCTGTATAGCAGATAGTAAAATTCAAATTACTTTGTTAACTGTTTAAATAGCAATAGATCTATTTTTTTCCCTCTGTGTAAGAATCTTGTTTGACTGTAACAAAGTCCAAAGTTGCCTACAGTGGTAGGATTTTATGGTAAATCAGATCAAGAAAGCAATAATTTTCTTGCTTTAAAGTCTTGTCTTCACTACAAAAAATATCCACAGGCTTAAAAATATATATAACTTTTCATTCACATCTGCAAAAACTGTCTTGCAGAGAAAGATATATCATTTTATCAAGGTGTAAAATTCCCAAGGTCAGGTACAACTCTCTCCTGAGATTGCCTGTATTAAATTTATTTCATCAGATAGCAAAGGTGCCTTGCTTTTGCACTTCTGTTTAATCTTGGCATGCTCTGCAGGCATGAGTTATATGCGACTTTAAAAAGCTATTTTTTAGCCATGAAAACAAGTATTAAACTAAACATATTTTTATGAAGGTTATATATGGATTGTCAAACCTGTTCCTTGCAGATATCCTACAAAAATTTTAGTGAGATTTCTAGCTTCATGTTGTGTTTGTTAAGATTCCTTCATACAGGAATGACTGCATCTCCCCAAGACATACTGATTTTACAACCTTTTACAAGCAGATGGAAATAATATTATTAGATTAGTATTACTGTTATTTGTAGCTTTCCTCCAGGTTTCTTCTTTCTTCCAGGAATTAAAAGTCTGATTGTTGTTCGGTATTAATTCACAGTTGATTATTTGGTATAAACTCACTGAATTGAAAATTATTTTTGATGAAAGTGCCCTAAAAGAAGGACAGCTCTTTCTACATTGTTGCCTTAAAACACTTTTAACCACTAAATGATAAGGAATATTTTGATTGTTTTGTACCTTTTTGCATGTTGTACAGCTCCATTTGGCATTCCTTTTATGCAGATATGCACCTTGAAGATTCAGAACCACCTGTGGTGAGCTGACCCTGGCTGGACACCAGATGCCCACCAAAGTTGTTTCATTAGTCTCCTCCTCAGCTAGGCAGGGGGGAGAATAATACAGTGAAAGGCTCCTGGGTTGAGATTAAAACAGGGAGAGATCACTCACCAATTACTGTCATGGGCAAAACAGACTTGACTTGGGAGAAAAAAAAGTTTAATTTATTACCAATCAAATCAGAGTAGGAAAATAAGAAATAAAACCAAAGCATTGAAACATCTTCCCTCCACCCCTCTCTGCTTTTGGGTTTAATTTTGCTTTAGAATTTTCTCTCTTCTACTCCAGTGGCAAAGGGAAATGTGGAGCAAGGATTGAGGACAATTCATTACATCTTATCTCTGCTGCTTCTTCCTTTCTCAGTGGGAAGACTCCTCATGGTCTTCCCCTACTCCAGAAGGGGGTTCCTCCCATGGGAGAAAATCCTCCACAAACTTCTCCAAAGGGAGTCCATCCCAGAGGCTACAATTCTTTATGTTCTGTTCCAGCTTAGGTTCCTCATGGGATCACAAGTTCTGCCAGCAAACCTGCTCTGGTGTGGACTCCTCTCTGCAGGTCTGCAGGTCTGCAGGCCTTGCCAGAAACCTGGTACGACATGGACTTCCCACAGTGTCACAGCTTCCTTTGGGCACCATCCTGCTTCAGTATGGGGCTCCTACACAGGCTGTAGGTGGATCACCGCTCCTCTGTGGATCTTCATGGGCTGCAGGGGAATCTCAGCTCTATTGAAGCACTTCCTTCCCTTTGTTCTTCACTGATCTTGGTGCCTGCAGTTTCTTTACCTGTCTCTGCCACATATTCTCACTCCTCTTCTCTGTCTTCAGTCATTCCTGCTTAGTGTTTCCCTCCCTCCCTTCTTAAACACATTATCCCAGAGGCACTAACACTGTTGCTGATGGGCTCAGCCTTGGACAGTGCCAGGTCCATTTTGGAGCTGGCTGGCATTGGCTCTGTCAGACATGGAGGAAGCTTCCAGTAGCTTCTAAGTGAAGCCACCCTGTAGTTGCCCTGCTACCAAAATGTTGCCCTGGAAATCCAATACAACACCAAATGCTTAGACATAAAGTAAAACTAGGAAGGTCAACCACTTCTCAGAAGTCTGGATTTCAGTTCTTGCTTTTCTTCTCTCTAAGAAATAGGTTCAAAGCTTCTATTTGAAGAAAGGAACCTTCTAAAAAGAGTTCAAGAACTACTCCCAGACTTTCAATCTTGTTCTCTGTATAAGAACTACAACTTATGGGTAAGTGTTACATTTTAAGAATTCCTTTTTAATGGCCAAATATATTTCAGAAGGCGTTTTGTTTGTTAAATCAAATGGCTGGTTCTCAGTTATGATGAGACACCCCCTGCCACTTACTCAATATTCTTATAATTTAAACAGGTCTTTAAATGGAAATATATTGCAATTAGGAGAAATACCTCTGACAGTGGAATTGCAACTAACAGAAGTAATGCTCCTTAATTCCATGAACGAACAAAGATACTTCACTATTAATTTAGTATTTGCAGAAAAGCTGTCCCAAACCTGACTAGCACCAGTAGATGTCAGTGTTGGCATATTCCAATATGCTGAGATAAGTCAAGTGTTCCATTTAACATGTGTTTTAATTTACATATATATATATATATATATACACCTAAATATATGATATTGAGTGGTTTTTCTTGTTCTGATAACACACTGATGGTTTAGTTGGTGCTAAGTAGTGCTTACTTTAAATCAAGGACTTTTCAGTTTCCCGTACTGTGTCAGAGTCTGATTAAAAATTATTTAATATTTAATTTATTTTTTCATTCATTTTAATAATTAGTAATAAGTGTTCTTCCCCAGTCAATTTCAGGCAGTGGACATGAAATTGCATTCTCATTTATTTGACAAAGACATGTTATGCCTAGTGCTATAGTGCAGGTTAGTGAAATGGAATTCAAAAAAAGTCTGAGAAGCAATACATTTGTCATTGCAAAAAAAATCTTGCTTAATAATTCATAACAATTAAACAGGAGAGGATAAAAGTTATTCTTCTGGTTTTGATTTCATCAGGCATCAGATTAAGGGATGGGGGCACAAAGTGCATAATTACATAATTACAGGTATTAACTGTGTTTCCATGTAATACAATTGTACTTTTGAACATTATACAGAGTCCTCCTGTCTTTTCTTCTGGGTTCACGAATATCCCTCTGTTCATTTTGTTTTTGTAACTGTCACCACCAAAGGCATACATTTTTTATTTTAAAATTTAGCTTCCCTACAAGGACTGGGGTTATTGAATTCAAATTTCTTGAGATAATTTTTAGGGAAGATTAATTCTAGCTCTTTGTGAGCTTCTAATAACTTTGAATTAATTTTTCAGATCCCTTTGCTTTTACACATATCCTGAGATATGCAGATCTTTTTTCCACATTAAACACTGAATTTTTTTCCAACAGGGTAGTTCCCATGTCACTCCTCTTTTTTTTTTTTTTTTCTCTTTACAATTTTATGTGAAATAAAATTCAGTCTATTGAAACTAAAGAAATGTGATATATAAATCTAATTTCAAATGAACATGTAAATAAATTAAGTTTTCTTTTTTCTAACAGGCAAGTTTGATGAAGAGATCAGTCTTGACTCTGGAGATGAATGCTTTTGAAGATGAAATTACATTAAATATGTCAGCTAATTGCAAAACCACCATAAAATAATTGAAGGTTATGAAGAAATGGTTAGCTGAGCCAGAGGTTGAGATAGAGATTGAGAAAAGCTCCCCTACCAAGCATCTATTGAATCAAACATGTAATCATCCTCAGTCAACATGGACAGACATACCAGTAGAAAAAAATGCCTGCTTTGATGAGACAAGAGGATGGTGAGGATGACACTGTTTTTTGTGAAATGGCCTCAAAAGTCTGGGATTAAAATAATTCTTCTCCCAAGAAAAATGAAAAGAAATCAAAGAAAATAATAAACCCTAGAAAATTAGAAGCTGTGATTAGGAAATTAAGTTCCCCCTAAAGATTCTCATAAGGATTTCTTTAATTATTGTGTATTGCCTTTTTAAAGAACAGATTTTAATTTCTAGTGGTACTATCTAAATAGGGGGTTTATATTTTTTGATATTAAAAATTGCTCTGAAATTAAGCAAAGATGTTTATCTAGGAATCATACATACTTTTTAATGCACAAAACCCATGCATACTGGTCAATTATCTTTAGGACATTTATATGTACTGCAATTTGAATGGAAATAGCTTATTGAAATGATAATTTTTTTTTATCTAAATATAAATGCATTATTAAAATAGTAATGGATTTTTCTTTGGAAAGATAAGGGGCAAAGTAATGCTTTTGCTAGTTTTTTGATATTTCTTAAAAACTTCTGTTCTAAGTGTGACCTACAAAAAACCCCAAATGTTGTCTATTTTTGTGTAGTTATATGTGTTCACACTCTATTTACTCTGATGATCAGGCCTGGTTCTTCTGGCCAGTTTTCCATTCAGCTTCTAATATTTCCTACCCTTAGGCATCTTTCAGTAGATTTATTCTTAAGGAAATCAAAGACAGTTAAATGGTATGATATATTGGTAAAAAGATCTGGGACTAAGGGAGAAGGTGGCCTTTTTCCAAGGTCTTGTTTTAGAAAAAACTACTATATGTTCTTTGCTGTCAAAGGCTTTCACATAAGCTTTGCTAAACCAAGGGGATTTCATCTTTGTACTGTTTTGCATGTACTATTCTTGCATGGGCCTGCTACATTTTCTGTTTAATTTTCCTTTTTTTTCCCTAGTAGGATCTTTGTGTATAAAATATTATAAATACTATACTGTATTATAGATATATATATATATGTATGAAATATTTTCTCTGTATTCCCTTCACATATGCTTTCTGTGTTAGAAAGGCTAGTATTGTTTGTGATAAAGATTAGGTGTTTCTGTTACAGATTTCTGCTTCCTTCACTTTGACATCTCAAAGCAGATACTGATATTGAACATCTGTGAAGGCTCTTATCTTGGAATTTTTCCAGATTAACCTCTTGGAAATTCCTTGTAAATTCAAGTGCTTTTTTTTGACCTCTGCATGGTGCTGCTTCTGTTTATATTCTCATGGCCTCTTCCTAAGATCATTGGAATTTACCTTTGATATGTTCATCTCTCTAGAATTTATAGTCATTTAGCCATGCTGGTAATTGTACACTCTGAAATACTGTCCTATCCTAGGTTTAGCACTGTCCTTGCAAACCTAAGTTAGAAGCTTTTGGGGGAAACAAGCAGGCAACTGCGAGGCAGTGCTGAATGTCCTGTGGGCATGAATCAGTTAAAACAATTCTGCTTACCTGTGGCTTCAGTAACTGTTTTTGATAAATGGCTGGTAAGTTAAAATTTCATCTTTAACAAGAGAACTAAGATTAGATTTTTGAATGTTTGTTGACTGGCAGGTTACAATTTGATATTATTAATATGTCTGAGAACTTTTAGTTAGTTTTAATATGTTTTTCATTAGATTTATGTCTCTTGTGAGGTTTCCTATTCATGATAAATTCATTGTCAAGGTGTCTTCACCAATGAAACAGTACCCCTTCTCTGTTAGTTATTGAAAAGTTTGCAAAAGTGAGGGATGGAATTCCAGAATAAACATCTGCTCACATGTGGGCCAGTGGAATATAGAACTGTTGGTTTGGTGAAACTTTCCCACGTAGTGGGACTGCTTCTAAGGAGAAGGATGCTGACTAAAAGGAACTGAGATGGTGGACTTTCAAGAAGCAAATATAAAAATAGAACTAGTTTATTCAATAGAATCTGTTCTTCCAAGTGCAACAGTTAGTACTGAAAATTTAGCTAACAGAAAAGGAGGAGCATCTTTCAGCTTTTCACTACTGCAGGCATGGAAATACAAAGAAAGTTAGGCAACAATGTCAACTATGGATCCCTTGGAAAAAGTGAGTTTGATGCCACATTTTTCTTTAATCAAGTGATTTTTTTTTTTTTTTTTAATTAAGTATCTGAATTCTTCAACAGGTGAAGAAATAGAAGCAGGAGAGCTGGTAACTAGCTGAATGCTGATTTTACCTTTGTACGACAGCAGGATCCAAGTTTCTTCCCACAAGAATGAAGATGCTCTTAATAAACTGTCTTTATTTAACCTAGTGTTCTCCAAGCACCACAATATTTCTTTGGAGACCCTTACTCAGGATATAACACTTCTGAATGGAGTTGGATACAGCATAAACAGAAAGGACAGAAAGATTTTTGCTCCAAATTTTGTTGCTGGCAAAGCTGACAAATACATTTTTAATTTCTGCAAAAGCATAGTAAGCAAGTAAATTGAAAAGTCATGTATTTCCTGTTTATATTTAAACTATTATCTGCTGTTACAATTTCATACAATACTTCTAGTATTTTTTTATATATTTTTATGTATGTATCCATATTTTTCTATATACTTTCATTTGTTGTTTCAACACTTTTAAATTCCCTTTCTAGTGCTACAAACCTGCCATTACTACTGCCCAAGACTCTGCACAAATAGAAAGAAATAACCAAAATAGAATAAAAACATTGCTGAAAAAGCAGAAGCTAAAAGAATATTTTTAAAGTACATAATTCAAATGTTGGAGCCGTAAAAGCCTTCAAGTTTTCAAAGGCATTCTTTAAGCAATGGTTTAGTTATCTGTGTTTGTGAAACCTGGGTAGAGAAGTCTTGTGTTGTACTTCCAGTATGGTGTTTTCATTAGCATCTATATTACATACAGCTAGTCATAATCAGGCTGGGACTCCGGAAATACTTCATCCTGTATATAACATCATAAAGCCAAAGATGTCCTTCTTTCCTTAAACAACATCCCAGCTCTTAAACCAGCATTTGATGTTTGAAGAAGCAGTCCTCAGCAGCTGCTTTGGAGTTCAACAATCTTGCACTGGAGTGCTGGATAATGCAAGATTGAACCAGATCTTTTTTGTTGATATTGCTCTTTTGCACTTTGAAATAATGCAAATAGCATTTCTTTCACTAAAATGCAACACTCAGTCCATTTGGAAATCTGCAAAGGAATGAAACAGTGAAGTACAAACCAGCTTTAGCTTCATGTTGATTTCTAGATTAACAGTTGCAAGCCACAATTAATTTTAAGGAGATTCACAGTGAGTCCTGCAGTCGGATCCAGCCTTCAGATTTTAGGCTATTTCTAGAGTTTGGCTTTACCAGAATAGATATTGTCTTACAGTAAAATTTTCTTTCATGACACCATTCCTGTTAAGGCTTCTCTTTGCTAAAAACCTATTTTTAAATTATTATTATTTTTCATAAGACATAGTACTTATTTCATCTACTTAAAATATGTATATATTATCTTCCAGACTTCATCAATTATTGGACCAGAAAATTGACTATATGCATAGAAACTCAGTTATTATCTTGCATATATTAAAAACAGAATGTCAAGGCTCTGAAAGGCTAAAAATTCCATACCCTGGCAAATTCATTCATTGATCAGTGGGCTGATACCAACTGTCAAAATTGCTTGTCATTGCTATTGCACATTTTAGTGAAAACATTATTGACTCTTGTATTTGAGAGACATGAACACAACACCTATGTAGTTTGTGGATCCTAGAGATAGTTTATAGACGAAAGTTTAAGAATTGTTGTTGTAGCAGGCCTGTCTCAAATTTGTGTGTCTCTGTATCTGTTTCCATATGGCTGTTAAGGTTGTGCTATATGCATGATGAACATATGTGAAATATCAATATCTGTCAAGACATTTTTGTTAGGGAATGTTCAGTACTTTCTATAGGAATAACAGCATGGTTTCAAAAGCTGATTTTTTATTTTTTTTTTTGAGACTGGCTAAATATTTCTTGGTTTCAAATAAAAGAATTCTGACTTTCAAAAACAGTTTAAATAACTAATTTAAAGAAATCATAAACCATGTTAATATCCCAGCTGATTAATATTTTTTGCTGAATATTCTAGTAGCTTAGACTCTGGTTCCACATACCTGTAAGTACATGATTCTTTTGAATAAACAAATGACATTAGTAAAAATTTTCAGATTTTTAGATTAAATTAAAGTTTGTCAGGCTAGAAATTTTCTAAAAAATTCCAATAACTTCAATGCAAAAATTTTCTCAATTCTCTAAGTACTATTGTTAGCACTTCTGAGAAGTTTCTTTTACAATGTAAGTAAGGTATTTATTTATTTAGTTTATAGACTATACACTTACAACCACTGCTGCTTAAAGCTTACTGGCATAGACATTTGATTTACCTCTTTTGAGGCAGAATTTCTGCTGCTTTGGGTCACCTAAATTTTATAAATAAACAGAGCAAAAGTAGAGTGGGTAAGTATCATTTAAGTGTAACTTAATAGTTAATTTTTCAAAGTTTTTTCTTTTTTTTTCTTTTTTTT